>JARQOC010000007.1:38723052-38788816 GCA_033576535.1 Allobates femoralis
CATTATCTAAACATCCTATCATTATGTTTTTGGAGTGTGGGAGGATCCCGGAGGAAACCCCCAAACACGGGGAGAACATACAAACTCCTTGCAGATATTATTCTTGGTGGGACTTATACCCAGGACCCCAGCTCTACAGCACAGCAGTGCTAACCACTAAGCCACCATACGGTCCTAACCACTGAGCCACCATACAGTGCTAACCACTGAGCCATCATGCTAGAATTGCAATGATTTATTTGTTTGTGCAATATATGTCAATACCATAGTATTGCAGTATATAGTAAATATCTTCGATGAAGCTGAGTCACTACCAAGATATACGAAATTGGAAACCCTTCACAATCTTGTCTTAGAATGGTGACTGGTGTGCAAACAGATGCCCCACCACCTCATTCATAGGCATTAAAGTGGTTATACAGCAGTGGTCAGATCTATCTTTGATCATTGTTGTTAAGAGCAATTTTGACTTGTATAACATCACCAATGCCATGATGTAATAGTAGATCATGGAGCAGGAAGGGGTTAATAAATAATTTCATAGTTATAATTTCTAATAAATAATTTTAGTAATTAAAATAAACCTATGGGGGTATTAACTATCTGATTGGCTGCAGTGGTCAGTTTATGCCTTCCGTTGGTAAACAAAGTCAGGAAACTGTTGGTGGACACAGTCACTGGTGTGGTGCAGACAACGAGGGATCTGGTAATTGAGTTCCCTTTTTTCCCCTTTACTTACACCCCCACCAAAATAAATAAGTGAAAAAATACTTTTGAAATATTGTCCTTTTTATGTTCCACTGTGATAACGTTTTTGACAGCAGGAAGTGTTACCATGTCTGGTGTCCATTTAGAATGACTTTCTTAGGGTGCTTTCACATCTGCGTTTTTCGTAATTCGCGGCAGATGCGGTGAAAAAACTGCATCTGCCGCGTTTACCGCATAACCGTTCCACTTGCGGCGCGGTTGCGGTTTTTTCTATGCAATGTATAGGCATACTTGCGGCAGGTGCGGCAAGTGCGGTTTTGCACTTGCGGCAGGTGCGGCCGCGAAAAAAAACCGCAGTAAGCCGCGGTTTTTTTCGCGGCCGCACCTGCCGCAAGTGCAAAACCGTACCTGCCGCAAGTACGCCTATACATTGCATAGAAAAAACCGCAACCGCGCCGCAAGTGGAACGGTTATGCGGTAAACGCGGCAGATGCGGTTTTTTCACCGCATCTGCCGCGAATTACGAAAAACGCAGATGTGAAAGCACCCTTAGCCTGACGGTAAATATAATCCTGGCTGTATTTACTGTCATCATATAGAAATTGTATTTCAGGGTGAGAAAACGTCATTGGAAAGTCCAGCTGTTGCTCTAACTTCTGATATTGTGGTGTATGCACATTTTAAGTTTTGGATGCAAATTATGTTTAATGAATAAAGATAATTGAAATTCAAGTCTTTCCAAACAGTGAAATGACATCAGTATAAGGGGATGTACATACTACATTCTCTTCCATCATGTTTGGTTGGAGTGGGCTCCTATAAACACCAGAACAAGCGATCATGAAACACTCAAAAGAATCTTACCATTTCTTTTCATTTCTATAGAAAAACAAACAAAAGAAGTTTGGGAGTCTTTTATGAATGTTTTGTAAATGTTTTTGCCTCAAAAATCATAGAATCATAGAATGTTAGAGATGGAAGGGACGTCCTGGGTCATCTAGACCAGTGTTTCCCAACTCCAGTCCTCAAGGCACACCAACAGGTCATGTTTTCAGGATTTCCTTATCATTAGACAGATGATGGAATTATCCCCTGTGCAAGTGATTAAACGAACACCTGTGCAATCCTAAGGAGATCCTGAAACCCTGCACTGTTGGTGGGCCTTGAGGACTGGAGTTGGGAAACACTGATCTAGACAACCCCCTGCTCAAAGCAGGGTTCACTAAATCATCCCAAACAGATGTCTGTCCAGCCTCTGTAGGAAGACTTCCATTGAAATAGAACTCCTCTTGTGGCCGCCTGTTCTACTCGTTGATTACCCTGTCATTTTTTTTACATCTAATCTGTGTCTCCTCCCATTCAGTTTAATCCCATTGCTTCTAGTCTTTCCTTGTACAAAAGAGAATAAAGCTGATCCCTCTACAGTGTGACAGCCCTTCAGATATTTGTAGACAGCTATTAAGTCTCCTGTCAGTTTTTTTTTTTCTCAAGCCAATGATGCACAAGCCCCTGTACTTGGTTTGAACAGACATTCTGTGCTGACAGAGGCCCTTTAAGATGAGAATATCTATGTAACCAGATATGTGATCAAATATATACATATACAGTACGTAAGCAGGGTTGACCACCCTACAAATATTCCTAGACGTTCAGGACACTTTTTTTCTTGTCCTAATAAACATTTCATGTATTTGTGTTTTTGTTTCAATTTGGAAAAACGTATAAAGATTATTATTAGTGTCATTTTCATTATGTTACAGTTTACAGTGATTGTAGCTAATTTCTGTATATTAGCATTATGGGCTGTAGACTCATATAATTGTACTGATTTATTATAGTAATTCATTGTATCCGTAAAAACTGTTGGCTGTCTACATATTTTTTTTAATAAATTGTCCACAAGACATAAAAAATCAATTTGGAAATCCTGTATGTAAAAAGGTTGGACTGGCTATCATGGTTACATTTACCACCCAATTAAACATGGTTGTTCTTAATATTAAAGATATAGCTACATTACCTGATCATATACAATATAAAGATGCCTCCTTTACCTGGATTTACTGACACATCCCAGATAAATTGACCAATCATTTTCTACAGGTTTCATAACTTGTAATAAGAATTGTCGTCTCCTTCTGTGTCTTCTATATTAGCTGGATCTGCAAAGTGTTTACAAACTTTGAAAAGGCCATTTTTTAGCTGACAACGTCCTATCCGGAATATAGTGTGATTATTCTCAGTGTATTGTCTGTAAGATGTCCCTACTTATCATTGACATGACAGTGACATATTCATGAGCATTTTTAGGAATGCAAAATCTGTAGAAAAATAGTCTGTGTTCACTGAGTGATAGCAGCTTGTGCACTGCTCATCTAATGTACCCTGTATTTCTCCAAATCTCCCCAAAAATCTCATTTAGAGGCAATAAGAGGGCACAATTCTAAGAAATTTGGCGGTATACTTTTGATATATGTAGTGGTTTTGTATCTCCTCGTAAGCACATATTGCTAGATAATAAAAAGCTAACTTATGCCTTAAAGAGGACCTATCAGCTTGATAGTTGACATTTTTGAGAAACCTATTTTTGAAGTCTGTACTCGCCAACTCTGCTGTACTGTGCCACCCAACACTGGCCTCCAGTCATTGATTGACAGGTCACTCTTCCATCAGTGACATGTTTTCCCTGCGCAGGCAGCGTTATTGCTCAGGTTTGTGTCATCAGAAGAAGTTGTGCCTTCACAGTGAGCTCCCGATGACATTGTGAGTTTGATGTTCCATTATGGTGTTCCTTGCGTTGGCACCATCATTGCCCTGGTTCGCTGTGCAGTGAACTCCTAATAATGTTACATGAGCTGGTACATTAATCTCGCAATGTCATCAGGAGCTCACTGTGCCCCAATGAAATTCTCCTAGAACGATATAACTGCATTAAAGGGGCTTAAAAATAACCTGTCATCAGGATTATGCCTATTGAAATAAAGGTATGGCTATAATGGCACTTTAATACTGATTTTATAGACTCTTTCAGTGAAGTAATTCTGGTTGTTATTCAATTGGCATTTGAAGTTTGGGTTTCCTAAGTTTTTGGTACATTAGGGTGGAATTGTGAGTAGGGACTTAAGGAAAATGGTACCGATGGCGGTGAATCTCGGCTTAATGACGAGCTGAGAGCGCAATCTGCGCATACACTGCTACCAGCACCTTTTTACTGAAGCCTGCTGGGAGATTAATCTGTGCAAGCACTATCCTCAGCTGGAATGACTCTGGAGCGAACTTTATAACAGGAAAAAAGATACAGATACAGAAACCAGAGGCAGCAGTGGATGGGGCAGAGCTGAAGACCCTACCCACACATAACCACAGTTTAGGAAACCCAAACTTCAAATGCTGATTAAACAACAACCAGGATTTCTTCCCTGAAGGTATCTATAGAATTGGCATAATGGCACCATTATGGCCATACCTTTACTTTAATGGTACCTTTACACGCCGCTACCAAAGGTTAGAAACCACCGGGTGTCGCACATGCACGCGCACGTTTCAACGGTTCCTAACGGTACCCGATACCGCAATTACACACCGCTACAAGGTGCTCCACAGTAGGTTTTTTCGATCCCTGGAAGCACTGACGGGTGCCGCAGGTTACCTTCTGTAGAGCACCTTCCCTCATTTACACGCCGCTACCACAAGGGAATATGAGAGGACCTGGGGAAGCCGGGACAACACATAGGCGTGCCAGAGTTGTGGATTACGAGATGCTCGTACGGTGATTGGACAAAGCAATAACATCATGATTGGCCAGCCAGCACAGGAAGGCTGGCTAATACATGACGCTATATCAAATGTGTAGTGACTGGTCATCTCATTAAATATGCTGCCCTGTACAGGGACAGCCAATGGGTACACAGTAGTCCCCACTAATGATAGCTGATGGGGCGTGGTATACATGACGCTGTAGCACGCCCCAGGTAACTCAAAAACCATACCTGTGCCCGATTACACGCCGCTACCATAGGGTTTATACCTACTTGTTTTTGAGCACAGCTGGGAAACAGGTATCCAAAGTGACCGGTGGCAACAACCTGAATTACACGCCGCTATCTCGCGGCACCCGGTGGTTTATAACCTTCGGTAGCGGCGTGTAAAGGTACCATAACATGCACAATCCTGATGACAGCTTCTTTTTAACAATCATGGCTTTTATTAGGGGTCGAATATAATGCTGACAGGTCCTCTTTTACTGACGCTGACACTGTATTTTAGTCTATTATAAATGTATTCTGTACGAAATGACTTTTCCTTCCAGAGTATTTCCAAGGCTATGTTGGTTATTACGTTTTATAATACTAATACCTATGCTAGGGTTTATTGTGACAGTGCATTTGAGGAGCAGTTCTTGCTGTGTGGTCAATAAATGTGTTGCAAGAACCGTGTGCAACTTTACTGAGTAAGGGTACCTTTACACGCCGCTACTGGCGGGTGGCTACAACCAGCTACTTCACGTGCACGAGCACGCACAAACGGTTGCAAACGGTAATCGCACCACCTTTACACGCCGCAACAAGGTGCGCTACAGGTTACATCTATCTCTAGATACACCGCCGGGTGTCTCAAGTTACCTACTGCCGAGCACCTTACCTCATTTACACACCGCTACAACAAGCTAATATGGGCGGACCTGGTGCAGCAGGGACAACACATAGGCGTGCCACAATTGTGGATTGCGAGACGTCCGTACGCTGATGGGACAAAGCAAGAACATCATGATTGGGCAGGCATCGCAGGAGGCTGATTAATACATGACGCTCGAGCAATTGTGTAGTGTGACTGGTTAGCTCCTTAAATATGCCGCCCTATGCAGCAACATCCAATCGTCACGCAGGAGCTTCCTCCAATGGTCGCTGAAGGGGGGGTGGTTTCCCGGAGGCTGTGTCACGCCCCAGGTACATACCAGGTACATAGCATGGTGTAGTGACACCCATTCTGTTCCTTCTTTACACGCCGATACAGGTCGCTACAATCGCCAGGGTAGCCACCTGTTTCAGGGCAGTGCTCGGAAACAGGTGCCGCTACTGGCGGGTGGCTACAACCGTCTTCACACGCCGCTACCACGGGTTGAATTGCCGGTGCAAGATACATTTCTCGCATGTATCCGGTTGTAGCCACCCGCCAGTAGCGCCGTGTAAAGGTACCCTAAGGGATTATTCTTATAAAACCCAACCTTTATTTAGATTCTAATAGGCTCAAAATAACCTACAATAAGTGCACTATTGTAATAATCTCTATTATAATATGGTATTCAACAGAAAATCACTCATTATAAAAGCAGCTAATTTATTAGTCTCCTCAAACAATAATAACACATACTAATTTTGTTGAATACATCCAGTGAGTTTTTGGATATTATTAATTCAGTGAAGTTTAAACAGGTTTCCCACTACTAATGTGACCCCCTTTCTTAGGCTGGCTTCACATTTGCGTATGGGAAGGCAGCGTATTGCTGCGTTCCCATACGCAGTCAAACGCATGCGCACTGCGTTCCTATGTTTAACATAGGAACGCATGGTGCCTGCGTTTGCTGCGTTCGGGTGCGGATGCGGACGATATCTGCTGCTTCCGGTGTCCAGCATCCGCACCCGGGACGCAGCCAGTTGGGTTTTTTTGTGCGTTTGGGGACCTTGGACAATCAGCAAGCGTCCCCAAGCGTACAAAAAATGCATTGTCTTCAATGGGTCCGCAGTGTCCTCTGCATGACACCGCAGGAGAACGCTGCGGACCAATTGAAAAATCTCCCGGTGGCCGCCGGTGATGTCACAGGAGCTCACCGACGGCCACCGGGAGATCAGCTGAGGCTCTGCTGTCCTCCTTCTCCCCGCCGCCTGTAATCTCCTAGCGATGTCGGCGGGGAGAACAGCTGATCTGAGAGCTGTTTGAATCTTCCCGCGCCGACATCTCCTCTCAGTGTCGGCGCGGGAAGATTCAAACAGCTCTCACATCAGCTGTTCTCCCCGCCGACATGTCCCGGAGCTTACCGGCGGCCGGGGGGGGCGGAGATCTCCGGCGCTGATCTCCGCCCCCGGCCCGCCCCCGGACAGCGCCGATTGGCTGCCGGGCTCCCTAGTGATGTGTCCGCAGGCGGACATTATCCGCTGCGGACACATCAAAGTGTCCCTGCTTTTGACAGCGTTTGTGTCTGCATGCCATCAGCATGCAGACACAAACGCTAATGTGAAGCCAGCCTTATATCCTAAACTATTCCTAACTCTTTGCAAATATACTTCTTCTATCTAATCTACTTCTTTAAACTTATCTCTAAGGTCCCTTTCAAATCAGCGTTTTTTGCTGATTGCAGCAGATCCTGCAGATTTACCGCATCTGCCGGATCTGCCGCCTAACGGCCTCACTTGCGGTGCCGATCTGGCAAGCCCCTTGCATTGTCTATGGGGCTTGCGGTCCCTTGCGGCAAGTGCGGTTCTGCCGGATGCGGCAAATCCGACACTTGCGGTCGCGAAAAAAAAACGCTGCTATCCACAGGTTTTTTCACAACTGAAACTACCGCAAATGCTGGATTGCGGCAATACCACATTTGCCGCACCTGCCGCAAGCCCCATAGACAATGCATGACGCTTGCCGCAAGTGTGCCGCAAGTGTGAATGTAAGGCGGCAGATGCAGTAAATCTGCCGCAATCAGCGAAAAACGCTGATGTGAAAGGGGCCTAAGAGGCTCGTAAATATCTTTATTCTTCTTGTAACTTTGATCCTTCCAGGCTGGAAACCAGAATTGGACAAACTGAGCTGGGCACATCACTGTTTGGGATGGACTTGCCTCTCTGTGAGTGACGGCAGTCTGGGCACGCATGACCAGGTCAGAATTCACTCTCCTCTTAGGCATCACTAGTGACGTGCCCTGCTCAGTTGGTTCGGTTCCGGTATACCAATGCACGCAGACACTTTTAATCACTAAATCATCAAAGAGTAGAAATTTAAAGGGAATTTGTCAGATATTTTTGCTAGCTATGTAAACTGAGGACAGCATGTTATAAGAGTTAAAAAGCAACTGCTTCTTTTATCTGTGTGTGCGCAATTGTTTACATAAACTAAATGGTTTATTACCCTGTGATTACAATTACAGGACTAGAAATCTCTATTGAGAACCTGGTGAGGGCGGGGGCCGCTATCTCAGCGCTGATGTGTTCCTGAATCTAAATGCTTTGATTGTTTCAGAATGGCTTCAGCCAGTATTCTACGTGATATACTGTTAAAAACAGAATCTCTTTGCCTACATTAGGGTATGTGCCCACATAGTGGTTTAACGTCGGTTTAGCAGCGAAAACCGCCGGCGGTTTAGCATAGGTTTTATTTAAATTTATGTAAATCCTAAGCAGCGTTAGGACTTACAAGTAACCCTATGTAATTTAGAAACCGCTGTGCACACATAGTCGGTTTATGTGAGCAGATCTGCCAGAGGTTGAGCGGTTTCCCAGCGGTTTAGCAGCATACAGCATGTCAATTCTTCTCAGCGGTTTTTGATCGGTTCCATGAAAAAAATCCTCCATAGAAAACCGCCGGAAAAACCGCTGGAAAAACCGACTGAAAAACGCTGTGCAAACGCTGAAAAAAAACGCTGGTAAACCGCTGGAGACTTCAGAGCTCAGAACTGATAATTTCCAGCGGTTTACTGACGGTTTGAACGTCACTAAACCTTGCTGTGGGCACATACCCTTATTTTGTTGTCTAATGAGGTAGCAAAAACCTGATGACAGATTCTCTTTAAATGAAAAATAAGTTACATTGAATCTTTGAAACAAAAATATACAGTATATTAACCTGCTTAGCTTTTCTTGTTCTAAAGATAGGACTGTATAATTATATTATAATAAATATCTACTGGATTGGTCTTCTCTCCTCACAACTCTATTCTCACAGCACTGTCATGTAGTTACAGCATGAATGACATTGCAGTGCTGTGAGATGAGCTGCAGCGTCTCACATACACAGCTCTGCATTTACTCTAGGGGCATTATTCTCCAATACCTGGGATAGATATAGAGAGGTTAATGACACAGAGTGTAGTTGTCCTCCTCCACCTACACTTGTACTGTCAGTAAGTATTGGCAGTGAGATCTGTGTGACATGGTTAGACGTCATCTGTCACACTGAGAAAGCTTCTT
Source organism: Allobates femoralis (assembly GCA_033576535.1). Lineage (NCBI taxonomy): Eukaryota > Metazoa > Chordata > Amphibia > Anura > Aromobatidae > Allobates > Allobates femoralis. Next base: position 38,731,935 of record JARQOC010000007.1, read on the forward strand.
CTAAGCTTCTCTGGGAGAGTTTTTAATTTTCCCCTGTTTTATGCCACTTATGATTGGGCTACATCATACAGGGGAAAGGTAAAGGCCCCCAGAAATAATCTCTGCTAATACACCCTTGGTTGAAGGGGAAATCGGTATCTAAACCTTACAAGCTAATATTTCAGCAACATAGATGAAAAATATAAAGAGAACAACTGCATTTTATGACTATCTGTACCACGTAGTCTTTAGGTAGCCGGTTTAGGTCCTCATTAAACCTACAAGACATTTCTGGTGGATGGCTGCTCTAGGTGTTCTACATATTAATAAACTCAAGGGTTATCTTATTCTGTCTGCACTGTGGATGTTTACTGAATGTGCTCAATTGAAGACATGAACAGTACAAGCATTAGTTTAGTTCGATGGTATGTGTCTTTTATCTAACAACATTTTATGATAAATGCAGAATTACTATTGGTTCCAAAGAGTTCACTTTTTTTATACTGCACCTTTATGCTTACACAAATTTTATTGAAGCATAGGTCACTTTTGATGGTAGTGTCTCTTTAAATCTTTTTTTGATCTTTAAGGTGTTTATTACTTTTTAGCTCCACAAACCTGCTGTAATTTCATGAACTGGCACATTTTCAGTTTTGTTTTTTTTTCCGTAAATAAAATTTTGTGCATTATTCGCAGTGTGGATTTGGTGTATGCTCTGGGAGAACTCCCTGCGAGCATGTCAAAAGTATGTATAAGACACCCATTCATTGCATGAAGGCTAAAACTTTGGGGTTTTTTGGCCTCGGTGGGACCTGTATACATGTATTAAACTTTTTGTTTTACTGTATGGCAAAGGTCCCAAACCTTTATGACCTTGAGAGCCATATTCAGCTCTGAAAAATAGTCGCGAGCCACATTCAGCAATATGAGAGGGTCATGAGCCAGATCCAGCTCCTGTCCTCACAGTAGCGGCACCCAGAGCCACCATTACTGGTATAATGACAGACAAAGCTTTTCCACAAAAATAACGCTGAGGCAGTATATCAAGATCACCATCTGGAGAGCTGCTCTTCATAGCTGTTTATTAGACCTAGTCCTAATGCCCCACGCTGGAAGACAACCGTGAGCCACACATAACAGGCCCACGATCCCGAGCTACAGGATGAGGACCCCTGCTTTATGGCTATTCAATAAAGAGGTATCCAGGAAAAAAAATATAAATAGAGGAGGAGAGCTTTCAGACGAGATATACCACTGCATGTCTATACAGCGGCATAAGTTAGGGGTATATGTCAGAAAATCCTGTTGATGTACACCTCCAACATGTACTGCAAAAGCAATTTAAATGCACCCTTACTTTTTTAATGGAAGTCTTTAGAAATACCAATACTGCTACATCATGCAGGTTACTAAATATGTGGCAAAGAAAATTACTGGAGACATGCTGTAATTTTCCCCTAAATGGAAGGAGGACGTGGCCAGAATATGAGCACCGATAGTTCTTGTTGCATCTATAGACAGCTTTGACTCATATTGTAGGTGAAAGAAACATCAGTTACTTCATCTTAAAGCTGTTATCTGGGACTTTCTTATTTTTCTCAAAAACTTTCAAGCAGAACGTTAAGAACTTACAAACAGATCATTGCTAATTACCATTCTGCTCTGTCCGGCGCCGATCTCTGCCAGCTCAGAGCAGCCACAGACCTCTCCAGCTGGTGATTCAGTGGCTCCTGGTGACATCACATTGACAAAGCAGCTTCTTCTCTTCAGGTGTGCTCTGTCAACTGGACATCAGTACCGATGTCACACTGATTGATAGTGGGCTCCCTGCGGCCTAACCGGGGAGCTGACAGTCAAACAGCATGAACTCAGCAGTGGTGCCACGTTGACGATGCAGAACTGAACAGGAAAAGCTGATCATGAAATCACATGAAGCAGCAAAGACGCTGGCAGGAGCAGTCTGTGACCACTCTGAGCCAGGAGAGATCGGCGCCTGGCAAAACTAGATGTTAGTTGGCAACTATCTACCTGTAAGATATTAGCCCAAAAGGGAGAAATAAGCAAAGCCCTGGACCCTTTGCTGTACATCACTCATTTTAATCTTTGAAAAAAACAGTCAGGTGATCACATTGCCAAGAAAAACATACAACTCAAAGTAGAGGAATATCTCAAAGGTGGCATGCATTTCATTATTACTAAAAATCCACATAATTCAATGTTTGATAGAGATGATACATGTGATGAACACTGTAGTATGCAAAATGACTCCTGTGAATTCCATGGGACAACTTATTTTGCAGTAAATAAATTGTTTTATGCCAGGGGTTAAGTGGCAGTATCATTTAAAGAGAACGTGTTGAACAGGACTTCTTCAGCTCATTATGATGTTATGTATATACAATACAGCATTTGAGAAATTAATAAACGGTAACTTTCTATGATATGGACCTGCAAAAACAACTGTGCTGTGGTACGACTGTGGTATTGATGAATACATCTCTCATCAAGAAGAGCAAGCAAATTAAATATATTGAAGAATCCAATAAAACTGAAAAAAGTAAGATAAAAAGCATTGCCTTCAATACAAAACAGCACAGAATACTACAAGAATTAAGGCACTCACACACAAAAACTTAGATATATAAAAAAAAAAACACAATAGTATACTTTCAACAGTATCAAAACTGACAGAAATATTCTGGAATCTGGAAGCAGGTCATATTATCATCAACTAACAATATACAGTATAAGCTTAATTTTTCCTCCACCAACGTTGACAAGTGAACTCTATATGAAGCCCAAAACTGAACCGGATGTGGTGAACTGTTGATCCAAAATAGTTTACAGTGCAGATGTGTTATAAAAGTGTAAAATACAAATGTCGACACAGCAATTGTGGTTTAATGATACAAAATGTAGAAATGCAGCTATGTTTAAGGTTTTAGAACCTGCAGTCCCCAAAATCGCTAAAAGAGTGTGAAAGTTAGGCTTGGAATTTATGTGAATTTCCTTGAATAACACAAATGGCAGAAAAAAAGGTCACATAACATGACCAGAAGAGTGAAAACAGATGATAACATGTCAGTCCCACAACTAGTAACTGCTATATGCTGAAGATCAGGAGAGTCCTGATGTATACTGGTTGAAATCCAACTCAGTGATATCGGTGTTAGCACAAGTGACAAGCCCAGAAATTATTTACAGATCTTACGGACAGCTTGAACCAGTCATTACTCCTCGTCTTCATTAAAGAAAAATATCTGAGCATGACTGGCTTAATCTTTCCACAAGATCTGGTATGACTCTGGAAGGTGTAGACACTGGGTCATTATGGCAGCTTTTTTTTGTCTGTGTTTGGTCCCCACCACCTATGGAAGGCATTGAGAAATTTTAAGAGCTGATTATCTGTCCTGACCAGGTCTCATGCTTTGTGTGAGGAGATAGGTGGGTCAGGATGACTTCCACAGCCTGAAATTTCTGGTTCTTGGGTGGGATCGGGCACATCTTGTATGTTACTTCATCTCCTTCCACAGGCACATATTCCCCCTCGATGCTATAATAAAAAATAAATTACAGTAAGATTAGAGTGATAGCCAAACAATGTAATTCCAACCCTATCAGATTTGTAATGCAGATCTGCAGTTCTATTAACATTGTGCAATCAAATTTTATTCTTCTTATATTATTATTATTATTATTATTATTAATACAAGGTCCTTTGTAGTCAAAGGAGGGTTCTGATTTGCCTCTAGCAATTCCACAAGCAGCTCTCAATTAAATTTTGCTTTGTCTTCCAGACCTTATCTTGACCTCCAATGTAAGTTTTAATTGTCATTTCTTAATTACATTTTGAACTGGGGAAAGGGTAACTTGAAAATGCTTTGCTATATTCTTATAGCCTTCTCCTGCTTTGTGGGTCTTCACCATTTTCATTTTCAGAGTGTTAGGCAGCTGATTAGAAGAACCCATGGCTGCTGTGTTTTGGCACAAGTTAGAGGAGGCTGGGTTTTTATAAAGCAGTGAAACTTTCATCAAATGGCCTTTCCAAAAGATGATAGTGAACAAGCCATGACACTAATGCTATATGTCAACGTAGAATGTGTGCTGTGAATTTTTGATGTCCAACATCCGCACCATGTTTCAAAAATCCGCACAGAAACGTTGGTGGTCTTGGTGCGTTTTTGGTGCTTTTTTTGGTGCATTTTTAAGTGGATTTTGAATCGTTTTTTACAATTGTACACTATTGTCACTGTTAATAAAGCTAGGATAAGGTTGTAAATGAAAAAAAAACCGGATTGCTTGATGTGATATCCCAAAATAAAATGACGTGGGGCTTCGCTGTATTTTGATTACCAGTACAGGTACAGCAGGCAACTACGGGCTGCCACCCACCCCCAGCTGCCTAGTTTTACCTGACTGGTAATGAAAAATACAGGGGAGCCCTTTTTAAATTTATTTAAAGAAATAATTTAAGAAAATGACTTGGGGCTCCGCTGTATTTTTGGTTGCCTGCCAGAGAAAACAAGGTAGCTGGGGACTGGAATTCTCAGCGTTGGGAGGCCCGAGCATTCTGGGCCCACACTCTGCAAATCACAGCCTGCAGCCACCCCAGAAAATTACACATTCACAGAAGCACATTTTCCTAAAGCTTTACCCGACTCTTCCAGCTGTCCTGGGGGGTTGGCAGACTTTCTAATAAGGGGTTAATGCCAGCTGAATATTTCCAGCTTGCACCACCAGTGTTAGACCTGGCCATTATGGACCTCTAAGCAAATAGTAAAAATTACACCACACAGATAAAAATCCCTGTTTACCATCTTTATTAACCCCATCAAAAGCCTCCAATGTTAATCCACGATCCAAAGCAATGTCCATTCACCGCAGGTTCCGCAGAGGAACTCACTGCTGGCAGTGAGTGGGGTGACGTCACAGTTAAGTTCAACTGAGGTCAGCTGCTGCGATGCGGCTGAGCTTTTTTTTTTTGAACCATCATTTTTATTGAAAGTTTTCACATGTAATTAACATAGGGAACAATTAAACAGAGACAACGTATAACATCGAAAGATCTAAGAAACAATAGAACACTAGAAAACCTCCCCCTCCCTCCCTACCACCCTTTTTGAATTGCCTAAGTCTTAACCAATTAAATCGGCAGTTGTTGAAGTATAGCTACATCCATCAATCTCACGTACCGCACCTCAGCCTGCCCAAAGTACCTTTTAGGTCTTCTAGCAAATACCACTCTGTATTTTTATATGGAGTCATAAAGAGTTCTATTTCCGATACCGAAAAGTTTTTCACCATGAACGGTTTCCATTTGAGGAAGAATTTATTAGCCAACTTAGTTGGGTTTCTGAGTGTCTCACCCGATTCCATCATCAAGGATTTTTTAAGGGTGTTCAGTACCAGCTCTATCACAGGCACAAAATCATCGAGCCAGTGCTGTAGAAGCAATCTTTTCGCCACTATAGCTATCGTGTGTAATAATATGTGAGGCGGTCGTGTCCTCTCATCATCGCCCGAGTAGTGAAATAGCGACATCATCGGGACAAATCTGCGTTCCTTAGGGTATAGGTCTAATGCCAACTCTCCCACTCTATCCCAAAATTTTTTCGATTCAGGGCATGACCAAATCCCATGTTCCAAGTCCGTCATATGTTCCTTACATTTGGGGCAGTGTACAAGCCTGTCTTGTTAAGTCGGAGAGGGTGGAATATTAAACCCCTGTACAGTGCCGTGTATGAGTCTATATTGGGAGTCTCTCCATTTTTCATTTATAATGGTTTTCCTGACCATGGCCCATCCCTCCAGTATTTTCTGGACCAGATCAGGATCATCTATATGTTTCCTCCACTTATTAAATAATTTGTAGTTGGCAGTAGGACTGAGAGTGCATCGTAATTTCTTGTATAGGGAGGATATAGACACATCTTCCACCTTCATTCCCACCAAGTCATCCCACAGTGAGTTGTCTAATTCTCTCGAGACATCACAGAGTCGGGACAGAAGGTGGTGGTGCAACTGTAAGTATTGCAGCATTTGAGTCTCGGGAAGGTCGTATTTAGATAGAATTTCCCGTCCTGTCAACCACCTCTTCTCCCGCTCGTGCATGAGATCCCCCAGAGTTTCAACATCCCTCGCTCTCCATATCCGGAAAAGTGCATTATATCGACCCTGCGGGAAAGCAGGGCAGGCCCAAGGAGATAGTCTCTTACATATTTTCCATGAAAGGTTAAGTTTTTTCCTAACTGCCTTCCACGTAGCCACCGTGTCCCTGCAAATTGTCAATTGTTTAATGTTTGGTGGCAATTCCGAAAGTGAAGAATGTAAAAGGGCAGATAGTTTCCAGGGCCTAGCCCACTTCCCCTCCAATCCTATATCAGAGAATTTGGAAGTGTCATTTATCCAATCCAAGACATTTCTCATGACGCACACCAAGTTGTAACCCCTGCAGCTGAGCTTTGATCTCAGATGAACTTTCTCCCAGCACCCCGCTCACAGTCGGCAGTGAGGTCCTCTGTGAATGCCGCGGTGAACTGACATCATTCTTGATGATGAATTTTATCTGTGTGGTGTAATTTTTACTATTTTCAAACTCGGCCAGGTTAATAGGCCGCACGTAGAAAAAATTGATATCAGCGAGCCACATTCTTTGTAGGACTAAGTGATATTTTTAGTAAATCCAGAATTTTTTGCTCAATGTAGTAATGCCCAAATCCTGATTCTCTTCTTGTAGGAATGTCCCCACCCTGGTCTCCTTCTGTTAGTAATGTCTCCCCCCCCCAATCTGCTTCTTTTAGTAATATCTCCTATCCTGGTCCCCATCTTATAATAATGTCCTCATCCTGGTCGCCTTCTTGTAGTAATGTCCCCATCCTGGTCCCCTCCTTGTAGTAATGCCCATCCTGGTCCCCTTCTTGTAGTAATGTCCCCATACTGGTCCCCATGCGATATTAATGTCACCCATCCTGGTCCTCATCTTGTAGTGATGTCCTCATCCTGGTCCTCTTCTTGTAGTAATGTCCCAATTCTGATCTCTTTCTTGTAGTAGTGTCCCCATTCTGATATCCTTCTTTTAGCAATGTCCCCCATCCTGGACCCTTTCTGGTAGTAATGTACCCATCTTGGTCCACATCTTCTAGTAATATCCCTATCCTGATCCCCTTCTTGTAGCAATGTCGCCATCCTGAACCCCATCTTGTAGTAATGTCACCATCCCGATTCCCTTCTTGTAGTAATGTCCCATTCTAGTTCCTATCTTTGTAGTAATGTCCCGTTCTGGTCCCCATCTTGTAGTAATCTTCCCATCCTGATCCCCTTCTTGTAGTAATGTCCCCATCCTGGTCCCTTTCTTATAGTAATGTCCCCATCCTGATCCCCTTCTTGTAGTAATGTCCCATTCTAGTTCCTATCTTTGTAGTAATGTCCCGTTCTGGTCCCCATCTTGTAGTAATCTCCGCATCCTGATCCCCTTCTTGTAGTAATGTCCCCATCCTGGTCCCTTTCTTATAGTAATGTCCCCATCCTGATCCCCTTCTTGTAGAAATGTCCTATTCTGGTCCCTATCTTGTAGTAATGTCCCATCCTGATCCCCTTCTTGTAGTAATGTCATCGTCCTGGTCCCTTCCTTGTAGTAATGCCTGCAAGCTGATCCCCATCATGTAGAAATGCCACATCCAGGTACCCATCCTATATTAAAGTCCCCAACCCTGGTCCTCATTATGTAGTAATGTTCCCTCCCTGGTCCCTTTCTTGCAGTAATGCCCCATCCTGGTCCCCATCCAATACTAATGTCCCCCATCCTGGTCCTCATCATGTAGTAATGTTTCCTTCCTGGTCTTCAACTTGTAGTAATGCCACATCCTAGTATAATAATGTCCCACATCCTGGTCCTCATCATGTAGTAATGTCCCCATCCTGGTCCTAATCTTGTAGTAATGTCTGCATGCTGATCCCCATCTTGTAGTAATGTCCTCTTCTGGCACCCTTGTAGCAATGTCCATATCCTGGTCCCCATCTTGTAGTAATGTCCCCATCCTGTTACCCTTGTTGTAGTAATGTCCACATTCTGGTCCCCATAGTGTAGTAATGTCCCCCATCCTGATCCCCTTTTGTAGTGATGTCCCCCATCCTGGTCCACTTCTTGTAGTGATATCACTCATCCTAGTCCCCTTTTGTAGTGATGTCCCCCATCCTGGTCCCCTTTTGTAGTGATGTTCCCCATCCTGGTCCCCTTTTGAAGTGATGTCACCCATACTGATCCTCTTCTGTAGTGATGTCCCCTACACTGATCCCCTTTTGTAGTAATGTCCCCATACTGATCTCCTTTTCTAGTGATTTCCCCCATCCTGGTCCCTTTTTCTAGTAATGTCCCCATCCTGATCCCCTGTTCTACTTATGTCCCACATGCTGGTCCCAGTTTGTAGTAATGTCCCAACCTGGTCCTCATCAAGTAGTATTGTCCCCATCCTGGTCCCTTTTTCTAGTCCTGTCCCCATCCTGATCCCCTTCTTCTAGTAATGTCCTCATCTGGTCTCATCATGTAGTAATGTCCCAATCCTGGTCGTCTTCTTGTAGTAATGTCCCCATTCTGATCTCTTTCTTGTAGTAATGTCCTCATTCTGATCTCCTTTTAATAATGTCCCCATCCTGGTCCCCTTCTTGTAGTAATATCCCCATCCTGATCCCCTTTTTGTAGTAATGTCGACATCCTGGTCCCTTTCTTATAGTAATATCCACATCCTTGTAGTAATGCCCCATCCTAGTCCCCTTCTTGTAGTAATGTCCCCATCCTGATCCCATTCTTGTAGTAATGACCCATTTTGGTCCCCATCCTTGTAGTAATGTCCCATTCTGATCCCCATCTTGTAGTAATGTCCCCATTCTGGTCCCCATCCTTGTACTAATGTTCCCATCCTGATCCCCATCTTGTAGTAATGTCCCCATTCTGATCTCCTTTTAGTAATGTCCCCCATCCTGGTCCCCTTCTTGTAGTAACGTCCCCATCCTGGTCCACATCTTGTAGTAATATCCCCATCCTGATCCCATTCTTGTAGTAATGTCCCCATCCTGATCCCCATCTTATAGTAATGTCCCCATCCTGATCCCCTTCTTGTAGTTATGTCCCATTTTAGTTCACATCCTTGTAGTAATGTCCCGTTCTGGTCCCCATCTTGTAGTAATGTTCCATTCTGATCCCCTTCTTGTAGTAATGTCACCTTCCTGGTCCCCTTCTTGTAGTAATGTCTGCAAGCTGATCCCCATTGTGTAGCAATGCCCTATCCTGGTACCCATCCTAAATTAATGTCCCCAAGCCTGCTCCTCATCAGGTAGTAATGTTCCCTCCCTGGTCCCCTTCTTGTAGTAATGCCCCATCCTGGTCCCCATCCAATACTAATGTTCCCCACCCTGGTCCTCATCATGTAGTAATGTTCCCTTCCTGGTCCCCAACTTGAAGTATTGCCAGATCCTGGTCCCCATTCTATACTAATGTCTCCCACCCTGGTCCTCATCATATAGTAAAACTCCCTCCCTGGTCTTCATCTTGTAGTAATGCCCCATCCTGGTCCTCATCCTATAATAATGTCCCACATCCTGATCCTCATCTTGTAGCAATGTCTCCATGCTGTTCTCCATCTCGTAGTAATGTCCTCTCCTGGTACCCTTTGTGAGGTAGCAGCGTTAGTTAAGCACGACGGGAGGCAATGACCCAGGCTCTTTTTTTTTAAATATCATTTTTATTGATTTTTCAAACGTAACATATCACAACATAGTACAAAGTATATCGAAAGACATTGTGAATTAGCTTTTTTCAATAAACCCTCAACCACCCTTCCCTCCGTATCATTCCCTAATCCCGCCCCCCAAACAATAATATTTGTCTTGCGTAGATCAATCATGTAGACCAAATTCCCTTTAAGTGATGTTAGTGGTTATCTCCTCTCGTCCTTGTGCAAGTTCATGTGTGATAAGATCCTAGCATAATCGTAGCATTTCCAAAACAAATGTGTGTTTAGCATTAGTATAGACAAGGTATAGTGATATGTTAGACTCCCTTATATCTTAAGTGCTCCCAACGTTCCTTTCAAATCTTCATTGAGATACCAATTAGAATGCCTGAATGGTGAGACTGTTTGCTCCAGTTCCTCCAGCGACAATTTTGTTATTATAAAATTCTTCCATGTGTTGAAGAATTTGCCTGTCATTAGATCTTTTTGCCTCTCTGCTTCCATCCTTTCTATTCTCATGGTCGCTTTTAGGGCCTGGAGCAAATCTGGAATCACCGGACAGGATGTGGACAGCCAGTCTCGTAGTAGTATCTTTTTGCATAATATGGCAACAATATGGCAGAATCGTGCTCTGTTCCCCTTCCAATTTTCAGAACTCGAGATGTGAAGGAGCCATGGTTTAGGTTCTATAGGTATTTCCTGGTCAGTGATCTCCCGCATGACTCCCCTCACTGATTCCCAAAATTTGACAACCCCTGGGCAAGTCCATATGCCATGTGTAAAATCTGTTCGAAATGCGCCGCACTTCGGGCAATTTTGTGTTCTTCCAGGGACATGTGGTGTCGGGGGTATGTTGAAGCCATAAATTGCTCTGTGCATGACCCGGAATTGTGTGTCTCTCCATTTTTCATTATGTATAAGTTTTCTAAACAGCCTCCATCCCTCCAGAATCTCCTCTTCCCTTTCCTCCTCTGGTATGAGATGTCTCCAGCCCCCAAAGAGTTTTCTCGATTCTACTACTGGGTAGACCTCACGGAGAAAGTTATATATAAATGATATGTTTAATTGTGAGGTGTGGGTCTGCGTTAATTTATCCCAGGTATTTGAGATACACTCCTGGGTCACATCCTGTAGTTTTTGTAGAACGTGATAGTGTAATTATTTATATTGTAGTATCTGAGTAGACGGGAGTACAAAGTGCTCCATCACCTCGGATCCTGACATCCATCTCCTCTCCTCTTTCTGGAGTAGATCACCCAATTTCAGTATGCCGTTGGTTTCCCATACCCTGAACAAAGCATTTTCTCTCCCTAACTTGAAACTAACATGTGCCCAAGGGTTCAAATATTTGGAAACCTTCCATGGCAAATGCAGTTTCTTACGGACTGCTTTCCAACACATGGCGGTGTCTCTAAAAAGCAATGAGTTTCTTATGTAAGCAGGGACATCGGACCAGGACGCGTGTAGCAGACTGGCCAGATCCCAAGGTCGACAGAATTCCCTCTCCTCCACCCAGTTGGAATGTTTGGAAGTTCTATTCAACCAGTCTATTACATGTCTGGATATTATATAATAATCTAGCTCAACCACCATATGTGGGGTGCCGGAGGAAAATATCTCAAATAGTAGTAGTCTATCCTTGGCACACCCTAAAAAAGGCTGGAGAAGTAGATTCTTTGTAAGAAGTGGTTTTTATTCGTGTTGCATTTGAAGACAAAAATCAACGTTTCGACCCACACCGGGTCTTCGTCAGGATTAGGTCTAGTGAAAATATTTACAAACCAAAATCAGGAAAACAAAAATGAAATTTGTACATGTGCTGTGATCCATGTGCTCATCATGCCAGTGTCATATGGATATGTCTATAATAAGGAATCCGTGGGCGAAGTGTTTTGGTGACGTGTGTTGTGCTACTATACGTTAGAAACTGCAAGTGTTCTAGGTGTGGGGAACAGAGTGAACTTTATCAAGGGATTTGAGTGTGGGTAAAGAGTCGTGGAGGAGCTGAGATGAAAGTGATCAAGTGAGTAATCTGTGTGGGGGCAAACGTGGCAATTGATGAGGCCAGAGCTGTGGGGGGTACTCGGTCACCGGGTCTGCTGAATAGGGAGTCACAAGTGGACGGTATCCCGGTGCCGTGCCCTGGGGATCATTTGAAGGGGGATGAAGGGATTATTTACAGGGGAACGTGACGCCACCTGTAGGGTCTGGTAAGGTGGTACCAGCGCTGCCAGCCGGCCTCTGAGGTGATGGAGGGGGCAGCAAAGTGTGGTATAGCTCCCCACAGGTGGAGCTTTACCTCAGGGCAGCAATAAGGGAAGATGGTGAGGGAGGGCAGCGAAGGAGGATGATGGTGGATTATAGCTGATAAACAGTCACACATACACACAGGGTTAGTTGTTCCGGTACCTTTTACTGGTAGTCACAAAACAGGTACAGTCTTGAGTAATAACCAGGTCCCTGGTGCAATTTAGGATCAGCTCCTTGGAAGGATTTGAGGCCTCCTTTATTTCTATTCTCTGCCTTGAGGGATGAGTCTCGCCTGAGTTTGGACTCTCCAATCCTCTGATGTCTAAAACTAACAATCAGGCCCTTCTGCGGGAACCCGGTTTATCCTGTGGCCCCTGGTCCTCTGTTTGGTTAGTTTTTAATATCCTTACTATCTTCTTTCAGGGCTAAACTTCACCTGAAACTGCTGGGCTTTTTACTGTGGCTCTATAAGCCCACAGCATCGGACTCCAGTGTCCGGTTGTCCTCAAAGGGAATGTCTTTTAATCCCTCTTCTTATTCCCTACCTCTTCTCCTTGCCTCCGGCCCCTTCCCTGGGGTGTGAACAGCTGACAAAATGGTCCCTTCTGGTCCTGGATATCTGTCTTTTCCAGAGACCAGCAGCTTTGCCTCCACCTTTCTCCTCTCCTCACACGAACTCTCTGCCTAGCAACTGTCTCCTAGGACCAACTGTCTCCTCCTCTCAGCCTGGATCTCCCAGGGGAACTGACTTAATGCAGCCAGTAGAGCTCCCCCTTCAGGTCTGGAGTGGAAGGTGTTGTGTGCTGAACAAACCAAGGTGTCAATCCTTCCTTGTACCAGTGTAACCTGTGGCAATCCCCCGCAGGGGTGCCACATTCCCCCCTAGTTAAACTCAGTCCTCCGGGACTGAAACATTTTTCATAAACATAACAGGTTATAACTATTTACACTTGATTATTGAACAGAGTCTTAAAAATGAAAAATTTACAAAAACCAAGGAAAAATAAGAAAACAGGTTACCAGTCCATACAGCGCTAGTCCATCCGCTGCAGGCTGTTTAGGGGATGTTGAAACAGGGATTTGCCACTACCAGTCCTGTGGCTATGGTCCATTTTAAAAATAAGAAAAAGGGAAAGTTCAAGAGTCCAACAGGTTAAGTCTTTTAGGAATTAAAAATCATAACTATATACAATACGGGTGTATCTGCTTAGGAGGCCTGGCTTCACTTATACCACCCCCAGGCACTTTCTTTTCCTAACTTGATGTGCATGGGGGCCAGTCCAGTTCCTCCACCCTTCTACACACTACCACTAATAACATATTTTCATTCTGAACATATTTACATTTTAAACATTTTCACATTTTATCACCTACTCTCTGTATCTAAGTGGTGGCTGACCAAAGTTACTACGGGTTGACCTGCGTAGCACTGGTGTGTTACTAATGTCTGTACCTAATGCAGTGTATGCTCTCTCTCTCAGTCTATCAGATCTACGTGTGGTTGTAATACCGTAGTATTGGCGTAGGACCTCTAGTGGACTGGCAGATTCACCGATTGCAGGGATCTCTGGTTCCGGTACAACGGGTGGTTCTTGTATTCTCGGTACTTCTACTGCTGATGGAAACGTTAAAGTTGGGATTAGATATGTACCTTCTATTTGAGGCCAATCTGCTGGTAACTCTCCAATAATTGTCTGGACTGTCTTTGGCTTCTCTTGCTCTTCTGGCTTTGGACAAGGTACATCTTCCTCTGGTTGAAGCTGTTGAGGGCACTTTTTCAAATGATCTCTGGACACTGTTGCTGTAGTTTCACCATGATCCTTACTGATTAAACAGGTTTTCTGGTTATCAAAATTGGATGGTAATACAGTGTATGGTTCTCTTTCCCACTGATCATCTAGTTTGTGCATTCTTCTTTTTCTTCTCAAAACCAATTCACCTGGTGTTAAAGGCGTTCCTTGTGCACTTTTGTTAAAGTTAATTTCTTGTCTTTCTCTAGATCTTTCCAGACTTCTTTCAACGCATTCTTGGATTTTCTGGTATTGTTCTTTCCTACGAGTATCCCAATCTGTATCTGTAGTATCTGCTTCAGGAACTACTATGCCTAACTCAAAGTCTGCTGGTAATTTTCCTGGTCTTGCTCTCATGAGATATGCAGGGGTGCAATTTGTTGAATTTACTGGGATATTGTTGTAAATGTCAACTAGATCTGGTAACTTTTCTGGCCACTGGTTGCGTTCTTCTAAGGGCAGAGTTTTTAACATTTCAATTACCACGTGATTCATCTTTTCGCACATTCCATTTGTTTGAGGATGGTAAGACGTAGTGCGTATTTTCTTGCATCCGTATAGGCGACAGAACTCTTGAAATATTTCAGCTTCAAAGGCGGGTCCTTGGTCTGTCAATACCTGGTCTGGATAGCCATGAGGTCTGCAGAAATAAGCTTGAAATGTTTTTGCTGCTGTCTCAGCTGTTAAGTCTTTTACCGGAGCTACCACAAGAAATCTAGAATAATGGTCTACCATGGTAAGAGCATAGGTGTAGCCTGATTTACTGGGTGTAAGTTTGACATGATCTATGGCTACCAGTTCTAATGGTTCTTTGGTGATGATAGGTTTGAGGGGTGCTTTCTGGCTGTTACGGTCTTTTCTTCTTAATGAACATGGTCCACAATTTTTACACCATCTCTCTATGGAGGCTCTCATGCTGATCCAATAAAATCTTTCACGTAACAGTATTTCCAATTTTCTCCATCCAAAGTGTCCCGATTCATTGTGATACGCTTGCAATACCATTTGAACATCTCTCTTTGGAACCACAACTTGCCATACCATTTCATGTGTTCTTGGGTTGATGTACCGCCTGCACAATTGACCTTGATAGATGAATAATCGACTTCTTTCTTTCCACAAATGTTGAGCTTCTAGTGGAACATTCTTTTCAAGTTTGGAACCTGGTTGAGTTATTAACTTCTTTACAAGACTTACTGCTGGATCACTGTCTTGAGTCTCTTTCCATCCATAGTGAGGCAACGGGTTTAGTTCAACAGTCTGACGATTTTGGTAGACTCGATCTTCAGCGATTTGCCATTTTCTACTTTTATGGAAAGCTGGGAGTTCTATTTCCTCTAGGTCATCTTCTTCTTCACTTCCTTGTGGATGTACTTGAGGATTTCTAGAAAGGGCATCTGCATTTGCGTTATTGCGGCCTGCTCGATATTTGATAGTAAAGTCATAGTTCGACAGTCGAGCCATCCAACGTTGCTCCAATGCTCCAAGTCTTGCGGTATCCAGATGTGTTAACGGGTTATTATCTGTGAAGACAGTGAACTTTGAAGCTGCGAGGTAATGCTTGAACCTTTCTGTTACCGCCCAGACCAAGGCCAGGAACTCCAACTTAAAGGAACTGTAATTTTCTGGGTTCCTCTCAGTGGGTCGAAGTTTTCTGCTAGCGTAGGCAATTACTCGTTCTCTACCATCTTGCATCTGAGAAAGGACTGCTCCCAGGCCTACATTGCTTGCGTCAGTGTAAAGGACAAATGGTAGGTTATAATCAGGGTAAGCCAGAATTTCCTCACCAGTTAAAGCCTGCTTCATCTGTTGGAAGGAATTTTCTTGTTCCTCTCCCCATTCTAATGGTGACTCTGGAAATTTTCTCTTCTTAGATTGGCCTATCAGTAGATCTTGTAGGGGCGCCGCCATCTTTGTGTAGCCCTTAATGAATCTTCTATAGTATCCAACCAAACCTAAGAACTGACGTACCTCGGTGATGGTCGTTGGTCTTTGCCAATTCTGGATTGCTGTTACCTTTTCCGGGTCTGGTGCTACTCCATCTGCGCTGACCACGTGTCCCAGGTATTGGACTTTAGGTTTCAACAGGTGACATTTGGATGGTTTGAGTTTCATTCCGTACTTTGCTAAAGCCTCAAATACCTCCGCCAGGTGTTTCAGGTGTTCTTCGTAGGTTCTAGAGAACACGATGACGTCATCCAGGTATAAAAGTACGGTTTCGAAGTTTCGATGTCCCAGGCAACTTTCCATGATTCTCTGAAACGTTCCTGGTGCGTTGCATAACCCGAATGGCATACTATTGAATTCGCATAATCCCATTGGTGTTGTGAATGCAGTCTTCTCCCGGTCTTCTTCTGCAACGGAGACCTGCCAATACCCACTAGTGAGATCTAATGTGGAGAAATAATTAGCAGTCTTTAATGCGGCAAGAGACTCCTCTATTCGGGGTAACGGGTAAGCATCTTTGTGAGTGATCTTATTGACTTCCCGGTAATCCACACACATCCTCATTGTGCCATCCTTCTTCCTGACTAAGACTAAAGGGGCTGCCCAGGGACTACTACTATCTCTTATAACCCCGGCCTCCTTCATGTCCCTAAGCATTTCTTTGGCATGTTGATAGTGACCTGGTGGAATGGGTCTGTGTCTCAACTTGATTGGTGGATGATTTCCTGTGGGTATGTGATGCTGTACCCCTTTAATCCTCCCAAAATCTAATGGATGTTTGCTGAATATCTGCTCAAACTCTTGCACTACCCGGTACACTCCATGCTTCAGGTGAGAAGGGGTGGCATCAGTTCCTACATGCAACTGCTGACACCACTCCTCCTGCTGTCCTTTAGAGTTACTATCCTCTGCTGGACTAGGCGAGGAAACAGGTTCTACTGCCTGTATGTTGTTGTTACAAACAGTATACAGCTTTGCTACGGTAGCATACCGGGGTAACTTTGCTTCTTCTGCCCCACAATTTAGCACACGGATTGGTACTCGTCCCTTGCGTACATCCACCACCCCTCTGGCTGTCAGTAGTGTAGGTCTGTGCTCTGAAAATACCGGCTCTACAACTGCCTGGTATTCCTGTCCTCTACAACCTATCGCTGCTCGACACCATATCATCATTTCACTATTTGGTGGTATTACAATAGGGACCGAGTCTATTACCCGCACACTGCCAATTTCTCCCCCAGACAGATTTACCTGTTGCTTGTGGATGAGGGCTCGGATCTCTCGTTGGATGACTCTTGTCCGCCCATAACCAGCAGTTTGAGAAATCTGTCGGAGTAAAAACAACACTTCTCCAAAGCAGTTTTCAATAACATTTGTACCAATAACCATGTATGGGCATTTTTCATTAGGATTATCTTCAACTACAAATAACCCTTGACCTTTCAACTCCTCCCTCCCCAACTTTATTGTAGCTGCTCTGTACCCCACCTGTTTCTGTGGTTGGCCATTAGCTGCAATAATATAAAAATTGGGGTTTGGGGGTTCAAGATCATCATCAGACCAATACTGCTTATAAAGGATATGCGGGATCGTAGTAACCTGCGACCCGGTGTCCAATAGGGCCGACATGGGTATTCCTTCTAGTGTAATGTTGAGGTACGGACGGCCTCCCACGTACCGCTTACACCAGTCTTTTGGGCCCAGTTGCTCTACTCCTGGGGTTTGGCCCTCGGACCCAGGAATCTCGTGTTTAAAGGGCATCTTCTTGCAAAGTGTCCTGGTTTGTTGCATCGCAGGCAGATGGGTTGTCCTGAAGAATCTGTGTAATCCCAGGGTCTGCGTTGGAATGGTGCGTTGGTCCCCTGCGCGGGCGACCTGGTTCTGCGTTGGAATGGTACGTTGGTCCCCTGCCCGGGCGACCTGGTTCTGCGTTGGAATGGTACGTTGGTCCCCTCCGCGGGCGACTGGGCTTTCCTTTGCATCCATGGGACATCCTCAGGGCTATCAGCTAGTTGAATTTTACTTGGTGGTGGTACCCCAGGCATATTTTGCAAGAGCTTTAGTACGTAGTCCATGTTTTTAGTTAACTGCAGCACCTGGTTTTGCATGTTATCATTTGCTACAGCTTGACTCTCTGCTTTTGCAGGTTCTGCAGGAATAGGTTTAAAGTCTATGGAAGAAGCATTAGTCTGCCATGATTGGTTGGCAGGTTCTGCAGGTGCTGGATCTCTTAGCACAGTTATAGCACGATCTTTTAAGTCACTAAAACTCACTGTTGGGTGATCCAATACCCACATATGCACTTGTTGGCGGTGATAGTCTGATCTTAATCCTTCTGTAAACTGCTCAGCAAGCATTTTATCCTCTTCCAGTACACTTGCCGGGTCTACCTGTTTCAAGGACCGGAGTGCCCCTTGTAAACGGAGGGCATAGTCTCTGATGGTATCCTGCGGTCTCTGCTTACACTGGTAAAACAGCATCCTCAATTCAGACTGTGTGCGCTTCTCAAACACCAATTTTAGCTTATCAAACACTTTGGCAGCAGAGTCCCTGTCAGCATTTCTCCAGGACTCAGCCTCCAGCTCCGCTGCGCCTATTAATTGTCCCAGCACAACGGTAGCCTGTTGCTTCTGTGTCATAGCATACATGTCCAGCATTGCACACATCTTATGCTTAAATGTTGCTAACGTACCAGGTTTACCTTCATATGTTGGTAACCACTTGGCACCCGGTACATACGGCATGGTTATAGGCATTATTTGGGCTGCTGCTTCAGGTACTGCGTTCTCGCTATTTCCCCTGTCAGGGACCCGCACATCATCCGTGTCACTCATGGCGAGGCCCCCCTAGTTAATGACTGCCAACCTGTAAGATGAAAACTGGTTTCTTTAGCCGTTGGCGGCTCTGCAGCTGGAGCGGGCACCTCAGGTCTCTCTCTCACAGGGAGCTGCGCTTTCCTCAATCTCTCCGGCAGAGTGGAAGGGGGCGGGGCTTATCTTCACGCTCTTTCTCCTGCTGTGACGCAGTTGTAATTTCTGAGGCGATGTAATGGCGGCCGCACAAACAGTCAATTAAATAAAGTCTTAAGGCGCACTTCACCTGGTAAATACCAGGCTGGTTCGGATCCTGTTCGTGACGCCAGAAAATGATGAGGCCAGAGCTGTGGGGGGTACTCGGTCACCGGGTCTGCTGAATAGGGAGTCACAAGTGGACGGTATCCCGGTGCCGTGCCCTGGGGATCATTTGAAGGGGGATGAAGGGATTATTTACAGGGGAACGTGACGCCACCTGTAGGGTCTGGTAAGGTGGTACCAGCGCTGCCAGCCGGCCTCTGAGGTGATGGAGGGGGCAGCAAAGTGTGGTATAGCTCCCCACAGGTGGAGCTTTACCTCAGGGCAGCAATAAGGGAAGATGGTGAGGGAGGGCAGCGAAGGAGGATGATGGTGGATTATAGCTGATAAACAGTCACACATACACACAGGGTTAGTTGTTCCGGTACCTTTTACTGGTAGTCACAAAACAGGTACAGTCTTGAGTAATAACCAGGTCCCTGGTGCAATTTAGGATCAGCTCCTTGGAAGGATTTGAGGCCTCCTTTATTTCTATTCTCTGCCTTGAGGGATGAGTCTCGCCTGAGTTTGGACTCTCCAATCCTCTGATGTCTAAAACTAACAATCAGGCCCTTCTGCGGGAACCCGGTTTATCCTGTGGCCCCTGGTCCTCTGTTTGGTTAGTTTTTAATATCCTTACTATCTTCTTTCAGGGCTAAACTTCACCTGAAACTGCTGGGCTTTTTACTGTGGCTCTATAAGCCCACAGCATCGGACTCCAGTGTCCGGTTGTCCTCAAAGGGAATGTCTTTTAATCCCTCTTCTTATTCCCTACCTCTTCTCCTTGCCTCCGGCCCCTTCCCTGGGGTGTGAACAGCTGACAAAATGGTCCCTTCTGGTCCTGGATATCTGTCTTTTCCAGAGACCAGCAGCTTTGCCTCCACCTTTCTCCTCTCCTCACACGAACTCTCTGCCTAGCAACTGTCTCCTAGGACCAACTGTCTCCTCCTCTCAGCCTGGATCTCCCAGGGGAACTGACTTAATGCAGCCAGTAGAGCTCCCCCTTCAGGTCTGGAGTGGAAGGTGTTGTGTGCTGAACAAACCAAGGTGTCAATCCTTCCTTGTACCAGTGTAACCTGTGGCAATCCCCCGCAGGGGTGCCACACAATTACTTGTACAATTTAACTAAATTCTAATGGCCTCTTTATCCTTACAGCCCCTTTTAGGGCTTATACCACGATCATATATCACCATAGCTGTATATTTCAACAGGACGCTTCCCCTAAACAGAGGTATATATATTCCCTATCTGAGCTTGCCTTTGGCTCTGTTATCATCATTTTGACAACTTTGCTATATACATCCTCTGTTATCTCTTCCCTATAGAATCTTCATAACAATCCTTTACAATATCCCCTTTTGCTTGGATATTTGACCATTAGAAGGTAATGATAGATCCCTGAACCATTCTCACATCCACTGATTTATACACTTCGCCACGTTTGCCCCCACACAGATTACTCACTTGATCACTTTCATCTCAGCTCCACCACGACTCTTTACCCACACTCAAATCCCTTGATAAAGTTCACTCTGTTCCCCACACCTAGAACACTTGCAGTTTCTAACGTATAGTAGCACAACACACGTCACCAAAACACTTCGCCCACGGATTCCTTATTATAGACATATCCATATGACACTGGCATGATGAGCACATGGATCACAGCACATGTACAAATTTCTTTTTTGTTTTCCTGATTTTGGTTTGTAAATATTTTCACTAGACCTAATCCTGACGAAGACCCGGTGTGGGTCGAAACGTTGATTTTTGTCTTCAAATGCAACACGAATAAAAACCACTTCTTACAAAGAATCTACTTCTCCAGCCTTTTTTAGGGTGTGCCAAGGATAGACTACTACTATTACATGTCTGGAAACACAGGCCAGATTATACCCTTTGATGTCTGGAAGGTTAAGGCCTCCTCTATCTTTGGGTAACATCAATGTGGTGTATTTAATTCTCGCTCTTTTGCCATTCCATATGAATTGTGTTATGGCTTTATTTAGTTTTAGCAAATCGCCTTGGCGCAGGAGAAGAGGGAGTGTCTGCATTGGATATAGTAAACGGGAGAAACTGATCATTTTGACCAGATGGCAGCGTCCTAATAGTGAGAGGGGCAGATTTTTCCATCTTTCTAGTTCTAGTGTTATTTTCCTAATTATCGGATCATAATTGAGTGAGTATATCATGCCTGTAAGTTTGCTCAAATGTATCCCCAAATATTTAATGTGATCACTTTTAACAGGGATCCCCAACGTTCCCTGAAACCTACAGTTTGATCGGGTGTTCCCTCCGGTGGTCCCTAAGTTTAATATTTCACATTTGGCTTTATTAAGCGTGAAACCCGAGAAAGTGCCATACAGTTCTAATTGGTCTATGAGATACCCGATATCCCTACCCGGGCGGTTGAGATAAAGAATTATGTCGTCAGCGAAGAGTGCCGAGTATACAGGTGTGTGTCCCACTTTAATCCCTTCAAAAACCGTTCCTCCGTTAAGATAGCGTGATAAGGGCTCTATAGCTAAATTAAAGAGTAGTGGGGAAAGTGGGCATCCCTGCCTCGTTCCCCTCTGTAATTGGAAGGAATCCGACAGGAATCCAGGGGTATACACTTTCGCTCGTGGGTTAAGGTATAGGGTATTCAAGAACGTACGGAAGGGTCCCTGCACCCCCAGTGTGTCTAGAATTGTATTTAGCCACTCCCAATTTACGCTGTCGAATGCCTTTTCGGCATCCAACAAAAGCAATGCTGGGGGGTCCTGTGATGGGATGTTGTGGTTTTTGACCGTGTCGAGTACCAGGATGGTTTTCCTAATATTCCCCACTGCTGACCTCCCCTTGATAAACCCAGACTGTTGGGATTCAATAAGGCGAGGTAACATCGTCGCTAAGCGATCAGCCATAATTTTAGACAATATTTTCAAGTCTTGGTCTATCAAGGATATGGGTCTATAGTTTGACGGGTCTGTTGGGTCCTTTTCTCCCTTGGGCAATAATTTTATATATGCTGTGTTGGAGGTATCAGACAAAGCCACTCCTCCCAAGATATTATTAAATAGTGACATTAGACATGGGGCTATCAACTCTTTAAGTTTTTTGTAATATTCTCCTGGGAAGCCGTCGGGGCCCGGGGCTTTATTATTTCCCAGGTTATTGATGGCCTCTAATGTTTCCTCTAGAGTGATTGAACGGTTTAACGTGTTCAGTTCATCGTCAGAAAGTACTGGCATTTCAATCCTCTGCAACCATTCCCTACCCATTTCTCGTTCATTTGGTTTAGCGGTGTATAGTTTGGAATAATATCTGCCCAAAAGTGAATTTATCTGTTTTGGGTTTGAGGTAGTTGTCCCATCTCCGACCTTCAGAGTTGCGATCGTGTTGTGTGGGCATTTCCCTCTGGCCAGGTTGGCTAAGATCTTTCCTGATTTATCTCCAAATTTGTATAAATCTACCTCCCAATGTGCTTTTCTGAAGATCTCCCTCTGTCTTGCCCAGGCTTCGAACTCCCTCTTCGCCAACAGCCAAGTCTCTTTCGAGTCATCGGATGGGGTTGTTAGGAATTGAGCGTAAGCTTCTCTCAAAGCTCCGCTACGGGACTTAAATTGTTCTTGTGTTTTGCGTTTCATTGTTTGAGTATAGGCCATAATTTTCCCTCTCATCACTGCCTTGCTAGTTTCCCAATATAGTCGGGCATCTGCTTTATGATCCATATTATCTAAGGAGAATTCGGTCCACCACTCCCCCAAGAGCCTGTCGAAGTTTTCATCTTGACATAAGTAAGTCGGGAATCGCCATAGGAAGTCAGTGCCATGCGGGTAGAGATTCCTCAGGGTCAGGGACACCGGGCTGTGATCAGATATAACTAAGTTTTCAATGACTACCTCTTCCACTCTGTCCAGCACAGCGTCCCCGACCAAGAGCATGTCCAGCCGAGACCACGAATCGTGAGGGTGAGAATAATGCGTAAATTCCCTCTCTTGCGGATGAAAAGTCCTCCAGGCATCATGGAGCCCTGTATTGTCCATCAAGCGTTTTAAACCTCCTCCACCCCTTTTAACTAGTGTGGTATGTTCCGTTTCGGACCTTGTTTGTTGTCTTTTCTGTCTATCTTCTCCCGAAGATATCACTGTGTTGAAATCACCTGCTATCAATTTGCTAGGCTCTCCATCTGTCAGTAGCATCTGTTCTATTTGTATAAAGAACTTCTCTCTATCTGCATCAGAGTTGGGTGCATATACATTGTACAGACTCAGCCTACCTAACTGACATTCAATGATCACATGAATTCGTCTTCCAGCGTCATCTCTGGTTTCGGATATCAATTTGTGGGAGAAAGTTTTGTTAACCAGCACCAAAACCCCTGCTTTCTTTTCCACCGCTCCCGAGCCCCAAATTGCCCCCACCCATAATTTTTGCATTCTGAAGAAATCAGACGCTGGAAGATGAGTTTCCTGTAAGAAGGCAATGTCAGCATTCAGTTTCTTTAAATGTCGTAGGACCATGGAGCGTTTCTCCGGTGAACGCAAACCTTTAACGTTCCATGTAATAATATTCACCATTGTGAATGAGTGAAAAGTGGAATAATGCTGTGTAATGGCCCCATAAAAATCGGACATGGGAGTACCTTAGGTCGTATGAGATAGTGCGGCAAAGACATTCAGTAACAAACCCCAACACAGTCAGAACTCTTCTAACTCCCTCCGAGGTAGGATATTTTTTCAAGATTAACGATTCCTCCTCTCCCACATTTCTCCCCTCACCCCCCTTCCCCCCCACAACCAACAGCTCAAGTTATAGACTCCCAAATTCTGACAAGGACGCATCCTATCTGTAATCTCCCACCCGGCAGTGAAAATTCGTTTGAAATCTTCGCCGGCTTACTAGTGAAAGTGTGAGAGAGCGCATAGATTTGAGATTAAAAATCAAAAAACTTAAAAAAAATAAATAAATTAAAAAAAAAATTTTATATATAGTTTATCGTCACCGTATATACTGTCTTCAAGATAGAAACCAGGTTTGTGGGATACGTAACACGAATGAATCTCCGTAGGATAACGAATAAAGTATGTCTGGCAAGTTTGTTGACAATCACTCAGGTGCCTTCCAGCTGTTCCTCCCTGTCATCTTCGGTCTCCGACTGATGCTGGCGTAGATGTCGCTGTTCTTCGGACGTTTCCCCAATCTCTCGTGCGAACTGTAGGGCAGACGACCGTTCATCAAGGTGGGGGATGGCTCTGTCGGATTTAGTTTGCGACTCTTCTAGGATACGATCTCGGTGTGTGGGAGTGTGATTTCCATTGCCCTCTTTCCTCACGGTTTGTGAGTCCCGTTCACCCTTTCCCGAGTTATTCTGCGTCAGCTGTCGTAACGCATCTTGTGGATTCTGGAATGTTCTGAGACGACCATCTGGCCCCCTGTACCTTAGGGTTGCAGGAAATGACAGCTGGAATCGGATGTTTCGTTTATACAAAATGCTGCATGCTGGACTAAAGGCTTTCCTCCTCTTCGACACCTCTACGGAATAGTCTCCATATAATCTAACCACGTGGTTATGCACCACAAGGGGGCGGCGTAGGCTCTTAAACGTCTGCAGCAACTGTTCTTTATCTCTGTAGTCTAAATATCTGACCACCACTTGGCGGGGCGAGACTTTGTTGGCATTGTTGTTGTTATTATCTCGGGCATTGGTTTGTGAGGATCCTGGTCTCTCCCGTGTGCGAGCAAGGGTCTCCGGGGGTGCCCCAACTCTATGAGCTCTTTCAGCTCTGTATTTGTGTGGAAACCCCAGGGCACGAGGCAGATCTCTTTCACATATATCAATTAGTTCATTTTGCAGGATTGATTCAGGGAGGCCTATTATCCATAGGTTGTTACGCCTCGACCTGTTTTCTAGGTCTTCTAATTTGTCTTTATTGTACACAGAAGCTGCCATAAGGTCTGCCACATTGTGCCTCTAACTGCATCACTCTATCTTCAGAGTCAGATAGTCTCTGTTCAAGCATATCGAGTCTATTTGTATGCTCTGCAGTTTTAGGTTGTAATCCTAGTAGAGCTTCTTGTATGGCATCCTTAATCGTGCCCTTCAGCTCCTCTGCCAAGTATGCTGATGCTTCTCTGGCTAGTAATTTGTAATCAACATGGGGAATTGTGTGCTGCATTCTGTCCTCTCCTGTGCTTTGCACGGTGTATTGTGCTTCCTGCCCCCTTTGTTTGCTTCTGTTCTCTGCCTCTCCAGCTTGTGGCTGGCTGTCACCTTCTCCCCTTCTGTCCTCCTGTCTCGTGGCGTGTTGTGTGCCGTGCTGCATCGCTCTGCTTTTCCCGCCTGCCGCCATCTTATCTGCCCCCTTCACCTGTTTATCTGAAGAGCGCGGGTTATCTCCTGCGCCTCCCGAGCTCCGGAGCCACTTCTCCATCTTACCGGTCGGTGCCGGTGTCCCCGCTGGCTTCCGTGCACTCATCCTCGGTGCCTTTGTGTACGCCTGATGCGGTGCAGGTGGATATAATCACCGCGGGTACGGGGAGCTCTCCTTCAGGCCTGCGTCCTCATGCAGGCCGGAACCGGAAGTCGACCCAGGCTCTTATTCACACCACACACAGTTTATTTGCCAGTCCAAGCGATTACAGACCTAAGGGTTCTTGGACGCAGCCGGAACAGTCCTGCACACACTTGTATAAGTCCAAAAGCCAAGACCACATGGCTGGACTGTGTTTTCCTGCACACAGCCCCTGTCTCACAGCTCCTGCTGCTCTGCCTCCTTGGTTTCAACTGAGACCACACTCTGTGTTGCAGTCTAGATTTAAACACATGCCTGGACATGGGTATCCTCAAAGACCCAGAGTGGAGGGGATCTTATAATTATATGGAGCACATTCTGGGAGACACATAAAGGCCGTCATATATCACCCCGGTCCCTGCCTCACATATTGTTGTAGTAATGTCCACATCCTGGTCCCCATAGTGTAGTAATGTCCCCCATCTTGATTCCCTTTTGTAGTGATGTCCCCCATCCTGGTCCCCTTGTTGTAGTGATGTCCACCACACTGATCCCTTTTTGTAGTAATGTACCCATACTGATTTCCTTTTCTAGTGATGTCCCCCATCCTGGTCACCTTTTATAGTGATGTCCCCATCCTGGACCCCTTTTCTAGTTGTAGTAATGTCCCAACCTGGTCTCTCTTCTTTTTACACACACACACACACACACACACACACACACACACACACACACACACAATCTCTCATACATACACTCTCTCACACACACACACTCTCTAATACACATACACTCTCTCTCTCTCACTCACATGCACCTTAATAATGTGATGGTCCAGTGCAGGGGGTCACCGTGATCCCCACTTTATTATGACTTCCGGGTGCAGCTGAGATAAGCTCCTTCGCTCAGTTAGACCAATCAGAGACCCACAGGAGATGTCAGCTGTGGGTCTCTAATTGACCCTTGGCTTGCATTGATCTCATTGAGCGAAGAAGCTTGTCTCAGCTGCACCTGGAAGTAATAATAATGCGGTCACTGCGGCAGCCTCCTGTATTGCACCGCGGCATCATTACGTTGTCCACGGTGCTGTGGGCCGCACTGTGAAGCCTCTGAGGTCTGTGGACCGTGTGTTTGAGATCTCTGGCCTCGAGGTTCATAATGACCAGGTCTAACATTGGCCCAAGATTATGATCCTCAGAGTTGGTGCCAGTTGGCAATACTCAGTTGGCATTAACCCCTTATTATCCAGTCTGCCAACACCACAGGGCAGCTGGAAGAGACAGATAAAGCTCCAAAACAGTGGTGCTTCTATGAATGCACCATTTTCTGAGGTGGCTATGGGCGGTGATTCGCAGTGTGGGGAGCCAAGAACACTTGGGTCTCCCCACACTGAGAATTGCAGACTCGAGCTGCCTAGTTTTACCTGGCTGGCAACCAAAAATACAGTGGAACTTTCAATCGTGGATTGCCAAGAAAATGAGGAGAGCATCAAATAGGGGCCATGTCCATAGTGGTGCTTGCTGACAGCGGAGCTGCTCTAGGGCGAGGGCGTGGTAGGTCTGTTGCACAAAAGCCACAGGCCGTTCTGCTTCATTTTGAAGGCCCGAGTACCACTGCACGAATGGTGAGGGGGAAGTCTGATAATATAGGCTTTCTCTGTGTCAACTCATAAAAATGTCTCTGCAAAGGCCTTTTTGGATAATTGTTGTCCTGTGGGTGAACTCTGACAAGATTAAATGTGTGAGTCAACTGGGGGAAGAGGCTCTTTTGGTGCCCATATTTAAAAGTTATGCTCTGTGGTTAAACTGGGTCAATCTTGGCTGCGTAGGTCACCACTGGTATCAGGCTCTGCAAGGGCCTTTTTAAAGATTGGTGCTCTTTGGGGGAATTCTGTTAATATGGGCTGTGGGGATGTTTGTGCCATTTTGCACTGCTTTGAGTACTCCAGAAACATGGACAGCACAGATAAATTGCAGTGGACAGTCTCGATCAAAATCCAACTACAAGCTTTTTAAATGCAGCAGCTATACTGTACGCTACTGGAGCTAACAATTTTGCCCTGAGACTGAGATGAAATGGTAAAACAGGCCTTCTAACAATTAGTGCTGTACTGAAAGTGCAGAGTTGTCACCTGAGGACCATTGGCATCTTTCTTCAACATCACACCCTTAAATTAGCCACGTACTGTGAGCCTCAAGCACGAGTCACTTCTGTGTTTTAAGCACTCTGTTGGCTGGGGTTCCGTGTGGCCCATTAAATGTAAAATTGGTGCTATGTAGTGGAGCTCGGCAATATTGGCTATGAGGGTCAACAGGCAAAAGAAGCTGTTTAGGGACCCTCTTGAAAATTGGGTGCTCTGTGGTAAATCTCAGGCAATCTTGGCTGTAAGGGTCAACAGGCAAAAGAAGCTGTTTAGAGGCCTTTTTATTTATTTATTTTATTCACATGTATAGCACTATTAATTCCACAGCACTTTACAAACAAGATCATCGCTGTTGCCATTGGGACTCACAATCTAAATGGCTTATCAGTATGTATCTTTGCAGTGTGGGAAAAAACTGGAGAACTCTTGGTGCATTTTGAACCCAGGACCCGAGTGCTGCAAGACTGCTGTGCTAATCTTCACATTTTGACTGTGGAGGGTGAATTGTGACAAGATGCTCTTTGGTGGGCTTTATAAAAGTATTTCCCTGTGGAAGGGGGGGGGGGGAAACTTCAAATTTAGGCAGTGGGTATGAACTGTGACAAGACAATCTGTATGGACCTTTTGAAATGTAGTTCTCTGGGGGGAGGAATCTTCAAATTTTACATAAGAACAATACACCTCTCACCAATGACAGCTTGTCTTACCTCTGGGCAGCCAGGCTAACTTGAGTAAGTACTTACTGCAGTGACTGCCAGGTTCCCATGAATGTTACCAGTGCTGATTACTGAGTGGCCACCCTGCTGGATGCCAGCTACTAGAACAACGCGCCATGCTTACTTACATCACTGATGTGTGATCACGTTCCTCCTAATTATGGCCCACAGTACCAACAAACCAAAAACTGGAAACAGAGTCTTATTCCATTATTCATAACTGTAGTATTGAGTCATGGCTGCCTGCTTTGAACACTCATTTTTTAATGTTTCTAAGGCTGCTTTCACACTGCAGTTTTTTCACTGATCAGTGTCCATCAGATTTGT
Source organism: Allobates femoralis (assembly GCA_033576535.1). Taxonomy (NCBI): domain Eukaryota; kingdom Metazoa; phylum Chordata; class Amphibia; order Anura; family Aromobatidae; genus Allobates; species Allobates femoralis. The sequence goes on from JARQOC010000007.1 coordinate 38,760,423, forward strand.
GTGCCAAAACCAGGAGAGGAACCAGGAGAGGAACTTGCAGAGAAAAACTATATAATTGAAAGATTGACACCTGTCCTGAGTTTTGGAGACTCTCCTGGTTTTGGCACACAAATCTGATGGACACTGATCAGTGAAAAAACTGCAGTGTGAAAGCAGCCTAAGCTGTTTGGGTCAACTGTGGAAGTAGGCTATGTTGAGGCCTTCCTTTAAAACAGCTGCTCTGAGATTAAACTGGCAATCTTGGCTGTGTGGGTCCACTGTGAAAACAGACTGTACTTGGTTTGTGTTAATGATTGCTATATCAAGAAACTATAAAATCCATCTCTGTGGGGTGACGTTACAACTGTTTATTTTATTTACTTGCTACGGTGACAAAACCCTTTTAGGTCATATAACTATCCACATTTATTTGCAGGGCAATTTTCCTGCTTCTGCTCCTAATTTGCTTCAATTTTCAGCCCCCTAGCCCTTACTATGATCATTTCACAGCCATTTTTCAGCACTGAAATTCAGGTCCCCATTTACTTGTAAGGGATTAGTTGTCCAGGATGAAGTCAGGGTCAAGTCTGGTTCCTGAACAAAAATTTTTTTCAGTCCAGACGAACACATCAAACATCCATGGGGTCCGCTCATCTCTGATTGCAACTATATAAAAAATGATGATTCTTTTTTTTGTTTTGGCATGAAAGCACCCTAATCAGCTCCCTGTGATTGATATGGTCTGGATAGTTGCCAAAATGATATGTAAACTCAATTCAAAGTATGATCTTCTATATGCCATTCTGTGTTCATACAGGCCTGAAGCTGCTTTGGTGTTTTAATGCATTTATCAACGTCTAGTTGACTGAAGTAAGACCTGGGATGCTCTTGTGTTGCTCCTTGTTAGGCTCCCTTCACACCACAATTTTCAGGATCCGGGACAGTCCAGTGTGAACCGGACAGTCCCGGATCCGGTTTCAGACCCATAGTATTTCTATGGAGCCGGATTGCACCGGATGGCAGTGCTTTGCCATCCGGTTTTGTGCTGTCCTGGAGGATCCTGCAGCTTTTGTTTTTTGGCTCCAGACACAAAATCGGAACAAGCAGCATTTTGTGTGTCTGGGTCCAAAACTGCTCAAAATCGGATGCTCCTGGATCCTCCCAGGACCGGCGTGATCCGGCGCTCCCTAACATGGGAGTCTATGGCGCCGGATCGCACCGGATCCGACAAAAAAATCGGATCCGGGAGCCAGACGCCGGGTGCTGAATTTTAACAGCAAGCGCTACTAAACTTCAGCACCTGGAGCTGTCCCCTCCAGAGATTTCAGGACCACAGCTAGCTCCCTGCTAGCCGAGATCTTGAAATTTCAGCAGCTGCAGCTGCTATCGGCTGCATCCGGCTGCAAACCATTTCTGTTTGAAAATCGGGTCCTGGGCTGTCTGGTTTACACCTGATCTAGCCGTGGTGTGAAGGGGGCCTTCGACTTGACCTTTTTCAAGCTCTAATTATCCTAAAAGAAAGTCCTCTCATAGGTGATAAATGTTATTTGTGGGGCATCATCTTTTAGATACCATTATTAATCTTATTTAGTTATTGGTAAAAATATATTTACATACTTGCAAAAGGATTCTTTAAGATATTTTTCTTAATTTTACATGTTAGAAGCAGGTTTACACACACCATTAAGTGGCTGGGGACTTTAACTGAAAACTAGCAGTATAGAATATGGCTATTTAATCATATACATTATCATATCATAAAAAAATGGCAATTTAAATGAATATGATACAGTAAAGAGCACTTACTCAGAAATATGTACAAATATATCTTCAGTTCCATTTTCAGGGGTGAGGAAACCATGGCCCTGGGAACGGGAGAACTGCTTGCATACACCCTTGTAGATTGGTCCTGCAGAAGCTCTTGCAGTGCTAATGAGAAATGTAGATATGTAAAGTAAACATTGTCATAATAATGGAATACATGTTAAACTCAAGATTCAACAATTACCTATGTTAGGCAAAAACAAAGAATGATGGGGATATTGATGGAAAATGAAGCCATTATGTTGTCTTTTCAAAGTAGCCACAGTCTAATCGCTAGCTCCAGCAAGAAAACGTAAAGAACAAAAAAGACAAAAAGTAGCAAGAAAAATCAGATAAATAAAGGAAACCTACTTTATTGAATCTTCATATAAAGAATAAGGTAGTGGCACACCTGACCTGTTTCAAAGCATATTCATAACGTTAAGACTGATGAGCGGTTGAAACATGTCAACTTTACTACTACCTTGTTAATGTAACTTTTATGTAAAGATTCAAGAAAGTAATTTTTTTCCTTCATCTGATATTTCTAGCCACTTTCTGACTTTTTTTCTGTGTTATTCTATGTACAAATAATTTCAGCAAATGAGAACACATACTCAAGTATCTGCCACTATGCACCATCATTGTCTGGGTTGTTAGTTGTTATTTTATGCTATTCTTAATTATTGCATTGTTTTGTTCTTAAAACTTAAATATAGTTTAAACCAAACATCAGCAGATCTTGACATCTTAAAACAAACAATCTCTATACCCATGTGACTTGACGTTTGCAGTGTTAAATGCAGAAACATGAATGCATATGTTTTAACATGTTATTGTTACATCAGCAATCTGATTTCACAATATCATTGGAAGCTATTAACAGCCTAGAGCAGAGGAAGCCTGTATGTTAAAAGGGATGGTCCGAAGGCTGAAGAAATGTAATTCTAAATTCCTATCAATTTATTGTCCCAATCTAAACTATTTCTAATATGGCAGCTGTATTAAACATTTCCTACCTTTCCCTGACTACACTGTATAACAACTATTGTTTTTTTCCCTACTTCCTTTCATTTGAGAACCCCCAGAGCATGCTAGGATACTCAAAGCATCATCAGAGCAGAGAGCAGAGGCTGCGGTCACTGTCACAGCCCCTGCCCCCACTCTGAATCAAAGCGTCATCAGTGCCGCTAGCATCTCAGGGTCTGCTCTGTCCCTACCTGCTTGCTGTGCACTGCGTGATATGCAGAATGACAGCATCAGCTCTGTTAATGGCTCAGATCAGTAGATCCACCAACACAATGTAGTGCGCACTGTCAGAGAGCTCTGAGTACCCAGCAGTGTCCAGAGATCAGCCCGACCCTGCATTGACATTATTTGCGGGGGCAGTGCTGGTCTCTGAATGCCAAGTGTTCTGAGCGCACTGACAGTGTGCACTGCTTTGTGCTGCCAGCTCTTCTGAGCTGGGCTGACACTTTCACTATGCACATTGCAGTGACACAGCAGTCATTGAAATGAGTGTCACTGATGACTCTTAGTTTCTGGGAGGGGGCAGAGGCTGTGACAGTGACCTAGCCTCTGTCCCCTTATGACATCTTGTTTGAGTATTCTAGCACTGGGATTCTCAAATGAAGTGCCATCAGACAGTAAGTGGGGGAAAAAAATCAACAGTAGTTAGATAGTGTAGTCAGGGAGGAATACGGAACTTTTAATATAGTCATTTCAGAAATTAGTTTCGACTAGGGCAATAAATAGAGATTTAGACTGAAATTTCTTAAGCCTTCAGACCACCCCTTTAAAGAAAATAATAATATTAATTCATTTATAGAGTGCTATTGATTACATGGCACTTTACATACATCGGCAACACTGTCCCCATTGGGGCTCACAATCTAAATTCCATACTGGTGTGTCTTTGGCGTGTGGGGGGAAGCTTGGGAGCCTGGAAGAAGCCCACACAAACAGAGGGAGAACATACAAACTCCTTGGTGGGATTTAAATCCAGGACCCCAGCACTGCAAGACTGCAGTGCTAACCAGTAACCACTGAGCCACCATGCCACCCTCATTATCTGGAATTTATAGTATTTCTTTTAATACAAGAAAGTATTCACGTATCCATTTTCTGCTGTTTGCTGCTTTGGTAAATGACTATAGTGGTGATATATGATTTCCTTCCATTCACATGTTTTAGAAAATGCAGCAATTTTATAACTTTACATGATATTTATTGAGAGACAGAGTTTCATTTTTCTGAAAAAAAAAAAAGTTTAGGAATATTTGTCTCTTTTAACAGAAATACATCAATAATCATAGAAAGACTGTATTAAAAAACAGCAGTAAGTTGCAGAAGGCCTTTCACAACTTTTCACCTTATAAATAGAGATGAGCCACCACCCTAATGTTCGAATTCAATTTGATTCGTCGAATTTGAGACTTGTTCGTTGAATGTTCGTCAAATGTTCGACGAACAACGCGAACCCCATTGAAATCAATGGCAGGCTACAGAAAACACATAGAAAACACCTTCAAAGGGCTCCAGAAATGGACAACAAACACCACAAAAAGTGACACCAATTCAAACACAGTACAAATAGTCACAGGCTAAGTGGCTTAGGTTTTCTACATTAAGTAAAAAGAGGTGGAAGAGTAAAAGGAGAATGAGACACAGGTATGGGCATATCACACCCTTCTTAAATCATGTAAGACATAGCAAGGGGACTCCAACAAGAATCCTTACTCCTTTCAAAGGGTCACACCTACAGCAAAATGGCATCAATTCTCCCAGATCCAAAATTGCTGAATGGCCCAGCTGGCACAGGGTCTGGAACAGGACCTGGCCTAGCATTTCAAGGTTAAACCTTGCTCAGCAACTGAACGTTTTGTTGAGTATTTCAGTAAAAACTACAGAGGTAGGTCAGTGACCTGAATAGGCCTAGTGGGCCGGATTCCCTCGAAGCTCATGCAAGCAATGTTATGCCCCGCCACACACAGGAGGGACCACCATTAGTTTTGTGGAGTACTACATGAATTCACAGAGTGGTAGGTCAGAGACCTGTGTTTGTGCCTAGTAGGCTGGATAAAGTCAAAGATTGTGCAAGCGTTCCCATAAAAGTCATGCACCGCCACACACAGGTGGGACCACAATTAGTTTTGTGGAGTACTACATGAATTCACAGAGAGGTAGGTCAGATGCCTGTTTAGGCCTAGAAGGCCACATAAAGTCAAAGCTCGTGCAAGCTTTCCCATAAACTCATGCCCCACCACACACAGGTGGGACCACCATTAGTTCTGTGGAGTACTATAGAAAAAACAGAGAGATTCGTCAGAGACCTGTTTAGGCCTAGAAGGTCACATGAAGTCATTGCTCGTGCAAGCATTCCCGTAAAGTCATGCCCCGCCACACACAGGTAGGACCACAATTAGTTTTGTGGAGTACTACATGAATTCACAGAGAGGTAGGTCAGATGCCTGTTTAGGCCTAGAAGGCCACATAAAGTCAAAGCTCGTGCAAGCTTTCCCATAAACTCATGCCCCACCACACACAGGTGGGACCACCATTAGTTCTGTGGAGTACTATAGAAAAAACAGAGAGATACGTCAGAGACCTGTTTAGGCCTAGAAGGTCACATGAAGTCATTGCTCGTGCAAGCATTCCCATAAAGTCATGCCCCGCCACACACAGGTGGGACCACAATTAGTTCTGTGGAGTACTATAGAAAAAACAGAGAGATACGTCAGAGACCTGTTTAGGCCTAGAAGGTCACATGAAGTCATTGCTCGTGCAAGCATTCCCATAAAAGTCATGCACCGCCACACACAGGTGGGACCACAATTAGTTCTGTGGAGTACTATAGAAAAAACAGAGAGATACGTCAGAGACCTGTTTGTGCCTAGTAGGCCGGATAAAGTCAAAGGGAACTTTGATGTTCGAATTCGATTTGTCGAATTTGGGGTGTGTTTGATGAATGTTCGTCGAATGTTCATCAAACACTGTTGAATACCATTGAAAACAATGGCAGGAAAAAACAAACACATAGAAAAGACATAGAAAACAACTTCTAAGGTGTCCAAAATAGTGACAAACATCTCAGAAGATACAACAAACACATGGAAAAGTGACAAGTACATATAAAAAAGCGAAAAGAAAAGAGATGGATGAGTAAAAGGAGGAGGAGACACAGATATAGGCATGTCATGCCCTTGAAAAATACGTTTTTACTCCAGTATTTGTAAGGAATCATGCAGACGATGAGTATTTCTTGATTTTTACTTCAGTAATGCCACGTTCAGACGATGGGTATTTTGTGATGTTTTTCCTCCCTATCTGTAAGGCCTCATGCAGACGACGAGTATTGTGTCATATTTAGGGGACTACAAGAAGAGTCTCCCTTTTTTCCAAAAATTTTGGCACACGCACCACTTAAGTGGCATCAATTGCACCACAGTTGCAAACTTTAAATGGTTACTTTTAGGCAAAAATCCACAAGGCTTTAGTCCCCAGGATGACACAGGGGTAGAAAAGTCCTTGCGGATCCATGCCTTGTTCATCTTTATGAATGTTAGTCTGTCCACATTCTGGGTGGACAGATGCGTGCGCCTTTCTGTCAGCACACCACCAGCAGCGCTGAAGACACGTTCTGAGAGAACGCTGGCTGCAGGGCACAACAAGATCTCCAAGGCGTGAGCGGCGAGCTCAGGCCATTTTTCCAGTTTGGAAGCCCAAAATGAGCAAGGCTCCAGTTCCCCAGTCATTGCATCGATGTTAAGTTGGAGATACTTGTGTACCATCCGCTCCAGGCGCTGACTATGTGTCAGACTTCTCGTGTCTTCAGGCCTTGAAAACGATGGTCTGAAAAAATCTTGAAACATGGGCACAAAATTGCTGGTACCACCACCAGATACTGTGTTACTGGTACAGTGTGACTGATAATGACGCGACAGTCCCACGGTTGACAAGTTGGAACTGTGAGATTCACTCTGTCTACTACTACCACTGGTGGTTTGTGGAAAAGCCGATCTGAGCTTATGTATCAGTTTCTGCTGATAGTATTGCATATGTGAGTCCCTTTGTATGGCAGGAATTATTTCAGCAAATTTGCTCTTGTACAGCGGATCTAATAGTGTGGCAACCCAGTAGTATGCATTACTCCTAATTCGCACAATCCGAGGGTCATGTTGCAGGTAGTGCAGCAAGAAGGCTCTCATGTGTCTTGCGCACCCATGAGGTGAGGTGGGGAGGTGAGAATGATGCTTACTTCATCTGCCCTCTCCCCCAAACCTCGCACAACAGAAATGTCATTAAGGTCTCCCTCATCTGCTGACTCTTCAATGCCCATCACCAGTTCATCCTCCATTTCTTCCTGGGCTCCTGCACCTTCCTGAAGAGGTTGGTTGCTAACATGCGCCCTCGTGAATGCCTCTCCACCACCCTCCCATGCCTGCCGTCTTGGTGCTGCCGACTGTGAGGATCTTGCAGATGTTGTCATCCCTTCCGCATAGGACTCCTCCTGTACTTCCTCAACCTCCTCTTGTCCCACCACCTGACTTCGAATATTGCAGCATGTAGATGACCAGAATAGTCATGCTGATAATGGCATCGTCTGCACTAAACATCTTCGTCGCCATCTCAAAACTGTGCAGAAGGGTGCATAGGTCCTTGATCTGAGACCACTCCTGCAGCGCGATCTGCCCCACCTCTGGATCTCGTTGGACCAGGCTATACGTAATAACGTATTGCACCAGGGCTCGGCGGTGCTGCCACTGTCACTGCAACATGTGCAGAGTAGAATTCCAGCATGTCGGCACATCGCATTTTAGCCGGTGAACGGGCAAGCCGAAAGACTCCTGGAGCGAAGCGAGTCGTTGAGCTGTGGGATGCAAACGCCGGAAGTGAGCACACAGCGACCGTGCCCTCTGCAGAATCCCATTTAGGTCGGGATAGTGTGTCAAAAATTGCTGGACAACCAGATTCAACACGTGAGCCATACAAGGCACATGTGTGATATTGCCCCGGCGAAGGGCCGCACCCAGGTTTGCAGCATTGTCGCACACAGCCTTCCTTGGCTGCAGGTTGAGTGGAGACAACCATTCCTGAAAACCCTCTGTGTCCACCAGGCGGAAAGGCAGCATTTCTGAAGCCAACAGCTTGCAGATGGTGAAATTCAAGCGCTTAGCTTTCTCATGTTTAGGAGGAAATGGCCTTTTACTTGTCCACATCTGCGGGAAGGAGGGCTAGCTGCTGTGCTAGACACGGTTGAGTATGGTGTCCCCGGCAAACTGCTGGTCTGGGAGGGAGGTGCAGACGTAGATGTAATGTTGCCTTCATCCAAAGGTGGTGCTCTCAATGTCTGAGAGAGATCAACACCAGCAGCATTGTCCACTTCAAAACCAAGTGACGACCTGCCAATCACACTGCCTGTTTCAGGTAAAGAGGTGAAAGGTGTACATTCAAAAACATGTGTGACAGCTGTCCCCACAGTCAGAGACGATGAAGAGCACACGGATGCACTTAATGGGCAGATGGTGGTAGGCCCGCCCCGCTAGCCCGCATTTTAGCACAGTGAACTTCCCACTGCCACTTGTGCTTCATGTCCATGTGGCGGTTCATACATGAAGTACTCAAGCTAGTGAGTTTTTGGCCTCTACTCAGAGATTGGTGACAAATCTTGCAGATGACATGAGTTGGGATATCCTTGGCGATGTCAAAAAAGGCCCAGGCTAGGCAAGGCTTAGAGCCCACGTGAGCTGCAGAGCCAGCACGACTTCCGCTCAGAGGCAGAGTTGTGGCTATGGATGCAGTTGTTGGCGTGCTTCCAGTGCTCCTCCTATGTCCAGGAAGGAGCAACCTAACCTCGTCGTCCGTAGCATCCTCCTCCACCTCCTGTGCTGACCTCATCGACTGGCTGACTGTGGGTTGACATCTATTCAATTGATGGAATAAGAAAACTGTCCAAAATATCAATGTTAACTTGGGCATTTATTGAAGATGTAATGACAGCCATCTCCCCAGTGCCTAACCTCGTCATCAGTGGCATCCTCCTCCACCTCCTGTGCTGACCTCATCGACTGGCTGACTGTGGGTTGACAGTAAGTGGGATCTCCAACCTCATTATCATCCTCTGTGTTCTCACACCCCTCATCCTCAGAGACAACCTCTTCCTGCCTTGACCGATAACTTAATTTATCAATCAAATCCGGTATCTGAGTCTCATCAGCATCATCCTCCTGGTGTCCACCAACAGTATGTACTGTTAGTGAATGAAGGTCTGCATAAAGGTCAGAAGCTTCTTCATCTGGGCCTGGGGCTGACTCACAAAGCTTCTGGGCATCAGGGCAGATCATTAACTCATCTGGACTCACTGCAGCTTTGGTGCAGACCTCTGAATCCCAGGCTATTGTGTGACTGAATAGCTCTGCAGACTCAAACATGTCTGTTACCCCAGACTGAGTAGGGCGGCTGGACACTTGGGAACTTGGAGGAATCAAGTGTGATTGGTCTGACACCTCAGATGACTGGAGGGTTTGTGATGTAGAAGTTGAGGTCGAGGAGAGGCCACTTGATGGAGCACTTGAGATCCATTCAAGCACCTGCTGTTTTTGTGCCTCACTTCCAAGTGGTATCGATGGTCATGTCCGTAAGAAAGGGATCATATCCGACTCGCCACAGAAAGAAGTAGACATCTTACTTTGGCTGGAAGATTGTCTTTTTTCAGCAGATGTTAATGTAGCTTTAGCATCTACCCCACGGACACAAACTTTTTTCCCTTTCCACCACGCCTACTCCCATTTCCACCAGCAGCAGGCCTTTTGCCACTCATTTTGTATGTGAAGAAATTGGGAGCAGTACAGTTGTTTTACAAAAAAAAGGTGAATGTCAATCAAGCAGAGGTGACTGAACCAACACTGCTACTAGGCCCAAAGTGAGACCTGGGCAAGGTGCAGTTAAAAATTAGTAGGAAGTACGCTGGCGGTGTAGTAGATTGTATTACAAGTGGCGTACAGCAATAGTTTTTGTCACGCTGCGACTTCACCAGAAGTCAGATGTGGCCAAGGTGCCGTTAAAAATTAGTAAGGAAGTACACTGGCGGTGTAGCTTTTCACAAGCTGGCTATGCTACTGTGTAAATCACACTGCTACTAGTATGAACAAATTGCTGAGACTAGCAGCAGCAAAAAAAATGCCTACTTAAGACAGATGGTGTAGCTTTCTTAACAGCAGTGCCACACTACCTGCCCTAAAGGACTCCCAGAGCTAGATGTGGCCAGATGCTGTGAAAAAGACTTGCACAGAACTGGCACACTTCTGCCTGGCAAAAACTAATAGGGACTGCTCTAACCTAGCCCAAAGGGCTGTAATTAAAACTAGTCCCTGCTTCTATGGAGTAGATCTGAAAAAGGGCTGTTACAGACCTAGTCCCTACTCCTATGATGCAGCTCTTACAAGAGCTGATTCTGCTAAAAAATGTGCACCCTCCCCCCAGCCCCTACTCCCTAAACCTATCTATCTATCTATCTATCTATTTATTAGCTCTGTAGCTGAATGGGATAGTAGAATTGTGAGTTATGACTGCATGGCGCCCACAGCAGCAGCGGTGCCGTCTGACACACAGCTACAGCAATGAGCAAATGGTGGCGATGAAGAAAATGGCCGGGTCTTATAGGGCAAGGACATGTGACATACACAGCCAATGATGCCGGACCTTGCTTGTGCAAAACATGCCCTTTACTGTGTTTCACTGTGATTGGCTCAAAGCCTGCACTGCCCCACTCTACATGCGGTCTGGAGAAAAAAAATGAAGAGCTCCATCACTTCAGCCTCACTGATCTGAAGATTTGTTGTATCTACAGGGCCAGTTACCGTATATACTCGTGTATAAGCCGAGTTTTTCAGCCCAAAAAATTGGGCTGAAAAGTCACCCCCTCGGCTTATACACGGGTCAATACGGTAACTTCTCCATGGAGGAGGCGGGGGGAGGCTGCTGAATGAGCGGCCCATCACGTGGGGCCGCTTATTAGATATGCACGGCTCCCCCCGCCCATCACAGCGGCAGGGGGAGCCGTGCATAAAGCCCCCCAGTGTATACAGCAGCCCCCCAGTGGCACTAGCCCCCCCATCATGAGAAGAGCCCCCCACAGTTTACAGAGCCCCCCCGCTGCATTATCTTACCATCCGCGGGTCCTGCAGTCATCAACGCGCGCTGTGTTCCGGTCTCACGTGACCCGGTGCGATGACGTCATTTCACTGCGACCGCCGGGTCACAAGAGACCGGGAACACAGCGCGCAAGGATGGACTGCAGGACCCGCGGTGAAGAAGACCCTGGATGGTAAGATAATGCAGAGGGGGGGTCTCTGCAAAGTGTGGGGGGCTCTTCTCATGATGGTGGGGCGAGTGCCACTGGGGCCTGCTGTATATACCCCTGGGGGCCTGCTGTATATACCCCTGGGGGCCTGCTGTATCCTGGGGGCCTGCTGTATCCTGGGGGCCTGCTGTATATACCCCTGGAGGCCTGCTGTATCCTGGGGGCCTGCTGTATATACCCCTGGGGGCCTGCTGTATATACCCCTGGGGGCCTGCTGTATCCTGGGGGCCTGCTGTATATACCCCTGGGGCCTGCTGTATGTACCCCTGGGGGCCTGCTATATATACCCCTGGAGGCCTGCTGTATATTACCCCTGGGGGCCTGCTGTATATACCCCTGGGGGCCTGCTGTATCCTGGGGGCCTGCTGTATATACCCCTGGGGGCCTGCTGTTTCCTGGGGGCCTGCTGTATATACCCCTGGGGGCCTGCTGTATCCTGGAGGCCTGCTGTATATACCCCTGGGGGCCTGCTGTATGTACCCCTGGGGGCCTGCTGTATCCTGGGGGCCTGCTGTATATACCCCTGGGGGCCTGCTGTATATACCCCTGGGGGCCTGCTGTATCCTGGGGGCCTGCTGTATATACCCCTGGGGGCCTGCTGTATGTACCCCTGGGGGCCTGCTGTATCCTGGGGGCCTGCTGTATATACCCCTGGGGGCCTGCTGTATATACCCCTGGGGGCCTGCTGTATCCTGGGGGCCTGCTGTATATACCCCTGGGGGCCTGCTGTATATACCCCTGGGGGCCTGCTGTATATACCCCTGGGGGCCTGCTGTATATACCCCTGGGGGCCTGCTGTATATACCCCTGGGGGCCTGCTGTGTCCTGGGGGCCTGCTGTATATACCCCTGGGGGCCTGCTGTATATACCCCCTAGGGGCCTGCTGTATACCATGCTGCTGGGGCCTGTATACCACTGGGGGGCCTGTATACCTCACTGCTGGGGGCGGTATACCTGTCCTGGTGGCTGTATACCACACTGCTGGGGTTGTATACCTGTGCTGGAGTCCACCCTCAGCTTATACGCGAGTCAATAAGTTTTCCCAGTTTTTGGGGGCAAAAGTAGGGGGGTCGGCTTATACACGAGTATATACGGTATGTTTTTTACTGCCACTATGTTGGGATACAACTTATTTATTACCTTTTTTTATGGATAGTGATAGACCAGCAATTCTGACTTTTAAGATTCTTTATGAAGATCAATGCATGTTATAAGTATCGTAATTTCCATTTTATCCTACAGGTTGTTACAATTGAAGCAATTTTTGAACTATAGATGCATATAAATACACAAGTTGTGATAGATGAAGTTATATTACAACTTGCATAGCTACAGTGGATATAAAAAGTCTACACATTATGATGTCATGTCAATGTCATATAAAAAAGTCATAAATTCTAATCATTTCAGAACGTTTTTCACATTTAAAGTTACCTATAATAAATACAATACAATTAAAAAGCAAATTTAATCATTTTGGCTGGAAAAAGAGAAATATAGAACTAAAATAATCTGGTTGAGGCGTACAGGCTTCATAATGGAACCAAATGAAATTTTCAAGATGGAGGAACTAATGGGCCACAGACTTGGCTGAGAGGATCTCTAGGGTTGGGATAATGTTGAGGGAGACATAGAAATATACTAACTGAGTGCACAGGATGTGTCCAGGGAGCTGGGTCTGCCATCTTGTGACCCGATACTTCAGACAGGAACTCTTTTCTTTCTAGATCCTACTTCTAATTTCCTCTCTCTCCTTTCCTCTATCTCTTTTTCCACCTTTCTTATCGTTCTTACTTTAAAAACTTGTTGGTGTCTTACTATTGTACTACATGTTTATTATACATTTATATTTATTCATATAATAAACTCAATTACTCACAAGAGCAAAGTAGCACACTGTTTGCATATATTAGGCTGGGAAGGGACACAGGCTTTTCTCAAGGGGAAAAACCAGCATTACCCTAACATCAAGTTTTATGTAACCTTTACAGTGAATATGCTTTATAAGAACCAGAAATGTATACACTTTGTTCAAAATATCTTTTTTTTTTTAAACCATTAGATTTTTATTGAATGTTTTAAAAATATCACAAAAAGATAAAATTTTACACATCAGAGTACATATAAGGAACGTAGGGAGACACAGACAAGTTAGATGCCCATCGTAACTAGCACTCCAAAATATATTACAACCAAAACAAGGCTTAAACAGACAAAGAGACAAGGGGGGGGAAGGGGAAAGAATTTTTTCAAGGCTATAACATTACTTGATAGAGTAAGCAATTAGTACAATATTTAACCAAATATTAAGAAGGAATTGTCACCACGTTAGAAGGTGAAGCGATCCAAGGGTCCCACCATTGTAGGATTTTAGTTTTTCTTCGCAAGTTGTGGGCCAGTGATATTTCATGTTGGAAGTGAATATTGAGTCTTGTCACTAGTTCATCTTGCGAAGGGACCATGGGAGAACGCCAATGTTTAGCCAAACAAAGACGGGCAGCTATTAAAACATTCGTAAACATGGGGCGTATGGTATAAGGAATGTCCGATAAGTCCACACCTAGGAGGGCCATCTGGGGAGTTAGTGGAATTGAAAGGCTAGTGAGCTAAGCCAGTAGGGACTCGACAACCAACCAGTAATTTTTCAGGACAGGGCATGACCACCAAATATGAGATGCATCACCCACTCCGCCACATCCTCTCCAGCATAGTTCAACACCAGGCGAGGGGTGAGAGCCAAACCTGGCCAATGTTTTGGGGGTGAGGTACCAATCAAAATGTAGCTTTTTCGCCTGTTCTTGATGATTGATACAGGAGGAAAATAGAGCTGCATGATTGGCCGCCAATCTCCATAAATCAGGTGAAGTAGTGAATGAGAGCCTGGATTCCCAGCACAGCATATAAGGTAGCTTGGGCGCTGATCTATAACGAGCTAGAGCCTTATAAAGGACTGAGACTCCGTGTGACACAGAAGTATTTTGTTTGAAAAAATTTTGTAGAGTAGGGTCTAATTGACTGAAATCTACTTTTGGTATGCGTATATAATGAACAAAATGCTTTAACTGGAGATATTGAAAATATGATGATTGGGATAGAGAGAATTTACTCCTTAGAGTGTCAAAGGGCAGTATTTTGTTTTCGTCTGTAATCTGAGCCAACAGAGAGACCCCCCCCCGACCTCCACTGGGCGAAGGAAAAGGACGGCGAGTTAGCCATGAGCTCAACTGCCTGTAATGAGATATAGTGAGATAAGAAACCTAGACATCTACCTCCAAGACTGGTCCAGACCATAAGTACCCGCCTGCATGGATTTCAGCATTGTGTTCGCGGGACCCCGACACAGAAGACGAGCTTCTAATAAAATTCTGGTGGAATGACCCGGGGCATACCAATTCTCAATTTGTAACCAGAGAGGTACCTCCGTGGATGTCCACCAAACTTTAGCAATATCAAGGGTAATAGCTTTATAATAGGTGTGCACATCAGGGGCTCCTATTCCACCCAAAGAGGTGGGGAGGGTAAGAGTCGAAGAGGCTATTCTGTGGGGCTTATTCTGCCAAATAAATTTGCCCAGAATTGACTGGATAAGATTAAGAATTTTATGAGGGAATCGGAAAGGAATGCATCGCATATAATATAATATTTTAGGAAGCAGGACCATCTTAGTGACCTGAATTCTCGCAATCCAGGACAACTGTGCAGAGGAGTATGATGCTATTAAAGAATTAATGCTTTTCAGAAGCAAATCTGAGTTGAGTCGCACTAATTTATTGGTGTTAATGATAAGAATGCCCAGATAAACGAAACCACCCATCGCCCAAGTAAAGGGGAATTGTTGCTGTAAAGCTGTTTGAATGGAGGTGTCATATATGATACAGTCTATATAGAGTCTAATGCATGGGTATAATGAGACACATGAGACATATGCTTCTTAAGCAGCTCTTGTATTGCTTCATACAAGTTAGTGCATCAACAGGATAACATAAATGTAGTTGCAGAGTGCAAGGCAAAACAACCCAGGACATCAGAGCATTAAAGCATAGTACAAGTCTCAGGGAAAGCATTCAGAGTTCATTACTTCCCTGTCAGATATTGCTGGCACCCAGGATTCTGTGTTCATAAATGATTCCAGGCAGAATGAATCCAGGCTTCAGAGAGTAAGTCACAGACAGATTGCAGGCCTGATTCTGGAGCACAGGTTAACCAGCTGAAGTAGTTTAAAAGGGCAATTGGCAAGAAACAGGGCAGGGACATCAAAGCTGAGGACTCCATATTGGTTGAGGGCAAGAGTCATTACACATGACAGGAAACAAGATGGCCGACGACAAGCTGAGAACTCCATATTGGTTGAGGGCAAAAGACATTACACATGACAGGAAACAAGATGGCCGACAAAATACACTAAATGCAAACATAACAACAGATATAGCAAAAAAGACTGAAAACCTTACATTACTCCCCCCTTAGGGACAGCCTCTGGATGGCCCCAGTCCAGGCTTTCCCGGGTACCTCCGATGGAACTGGCGGAGTAACCGAGGAGCATGGAGATTGGAGGCCGGCTCCCACGAGTTGTCCTCAGAAGAATAGCCCTGCCACTTTACCAGGTATTGCACCCCGTTTCTACGCAACCTGGAGTCCAGGATCCTTTCCACGACAAACTCCTCCTGGCCATCGATGAGTACCGGAGCAGGAGGGGAAGAAGAACGACCAGGGAATGAATTGGGAGTCACAGCCTTTAGTAGAGAAACGTGAAACACGGGGTGAATCCTCATAGATCTTGGAAGTTGAAGGCGACAGGCAACGTTGCTGACGAGCTTATTAATCTTATAGGGCCCAACGTACTTATGACCCAATTTGGATGATGGTACTCTCAATTTAAGGTTCTTAGTTGACAGCCAGACCAAATCTCCTACCTTGAAGGTTGGTGCAGGTTTACGAAACCTATCTGCCGCTTTTTTATACCTGTCCTGAGCGGATTCCAGATTCTCTTTAAGCAGATCGAGGTTCCTTTGTAGAGAGGTGATTCTGTCGGCTACAGCTGGAAGAGGTGAATCTATGGGAAGTCGAGGAAGGATGTTAGGATGATAACCCAAATTGGCATAAAAGGGTGACTGCTTGGTGGAAGCGCTCTGTGAGTTGTTATAAGAGAATTCAGCCAGTGGAAGCAAATCCACCCAGTCATCTTGTAGGTGGCAGATAAAACAGCGGAGATACTGTTCTAGGGTCTGATTAGTCCGCTCGGTTTGTCCATTTGTCTGCGGATGAAAGGCAGAAGACAGGTTAACTTTGATGTCCAACGCAGCACAGAAGTGCTGCCAAAACTTTGAAGTGAATTGCACCCCTCGATCAGATACAACCTCATCCGGTGCGCCATGCAGGCGAAACACATTTTGAATGATTAAGTCCGATGTGTGTTTCGCAGTGGGTAGACCAACACACGGAATGAAATGGGCTGCCTTTGTTAACCGATCCACCACCACCAGAACTGTGTTCTTCCCTTGAGAGGTTGGCAACTCCACAATGAAGTCCATAGATATGGATCCCCATGGACGGGATGGAACGGGTAGGGGTTGTAATAGACCCGTAGGCGAAGATCGTGGAGTCTTGCATCTGGCACAGACTTCGCAAGAAGTGACGTAACCTAGAACATCTCTTCTGTATGTGGGCCACCAAAAGAAGCGAGACAGGAATTCTTGAGTCTTCAGAACTCCTCTATGCCCCGCTATCTTAGAATCGTGGACGAGTTGCAGTACTCTCACCCTGACTGCTTCAGGAATATACAGGCGTTGCCCCTGAATCCACACACCGTTCTTATATACAAGACTTACTTCACAAGACGGTTGTGCCAGCCAGGGATCCGTATGGTATGCTTCCTTGATGTCGTTAAGCAAGTCTTGATTATGAAGCACTCCCAGGAACCTGGAATCAGAGATAACAGTCTTACGAGACGTGAGTGGAATTGTCTCAGTTGAGTAGAGTCTAGACAACGCATCGGCCTTTCCATTACGCGATCCTGGCCTATAGGAGATAACAAAACTGAATTGGTTTAAGAAAAGACTCCAACGAGCCTGGCGAGGCGTCAAGCATTTAGCCGATCTGATAAACTCAAGATTGCGGTGGTCAGTCAACACGATTATCTGCTGCGCAGCTCCCTGAAGGTGGTGTCTCCATTCCTTGAAGGCTGCGATGATGGCCAACAATTCTCTATTACCCACATCATAGTTCCGTTCTGCAGGAGACAACCGCCGGGAAAAGAAAGCACAGGGATGTAAGACTTCTTTCTCACCTGTCCTCTGGGAGAGGATAGCTCCGATGGCACTGTCTGAGGCATCCACCTCTATTATGAAGGCCAGTTCAGGGTTAGGATGCACCAGAATAGGTGCCGTGGTGAATTTCTCTTTCAAACGGGAAAATGCTTCTTGAGCCTGGGGGGTCCAGGTAAAAGCAGAGTTCTTGCGGGTAAGCCGTGTAATGGGAGACACAACCTCAGAAAAGTTCCTGATAAAACGCCTGTAGAAATTAGCAAACCCTATAAAGCGCTGGACCTCCTTCACATTCTTGGGGACCGGCCAGGCTTTAATGGCTTGGATCTTACCCTCATCCATACTAATTCCTCGTGATGACATTACATACCCCAGAAATTGGATCTCCGTTCGATGGAATTCGCACTTCTCCAGTTTGATATACAGATGGTGTTGTCGAAGGCGTTCTAAGACCATCTTCACATGTCTGTGATGCTCCTCTGTGGAATTAGAAAAAATCAAAATATCATCCAAATAAATGACAATGAATGTATCCAGGAGGTCCCTAAAAATGTCATTCACCAAATGTTGGAAAGTTGCTGGAGCATTACATAAACCGAACGGCATTACTAGATATTCAAAGTGTCCGTAGCGTGACCTGAAAGCTGTCTTCCATTCATCCCCAGGTCTAATGCGGACCAAGTTATAGGCCCCACGGAGATCCAACTTTGTAAAGAGTTTTGCATGCCGTACTCTCTCCAATAATTCAGGGATCAACGGTAGTGGGTAACGGTTTCTGATCGTGATTTTATTGAGCTCCCGATAGTCTATACAGGGCCTAAGAGATCCATCTTTCTTCTTCACAAAGAAGATTGGTGCACCAGCAGGAGATGAAGAGGGGCGTATGAAGCCCTTGGCTAGATGTTCGTCTATATAGTCTTTGAGAGCCTTTAGCTCAGGCCCTGCCAAAGAGTAAATCTTGCCAAAAGGTATTCCCGCACCTGGTAACAGGTCTATTGGACAGTCATATGGACGGTGAGGGGGTAGCAGGTCTGCGTTCCTTTTGTCACACACGTCAGCATACTCACGGTATATGGCTGGTAGCTCAGAGACTGATGTTGGTCCTTTAGGAATGGAGCAGACTGAAGCTTCTGGACTTATCTGTTTCTCTGGAAAGTGCAGTTCTTTAGTTTCCCAGTTAATCGTAGGATTCTGAGCCTGCAGCCACGGCAGTCCTAGAATAATAGGGAAATGAGGAGAAGAGATGAGCATAAATGACAGACTCTCTTGATGGTCATTACCCATGAGGACCTTCAAGGGCTCCGTCTCCTGATCCACTGGTCCAGAGTTTAACAGTGAGCCATCTACGGTCTCCATCTGTACAGGAGTAGCCTTCTTTACTGAACGTACTCCAAGTTTCTCAGCGAAGGAGATGTCCATAAAATTGCCGCTTGCCCCTGAATCAATCATAGCGGAGGTAGATACCCAGACAGAGTGAACCCTGAGCTTGAGGGGAATAAAGCAATGAGAATTGTTGTTCTTACAACTCAGCTGGGAAACCGCTGAAAAAACCTGAAAAACTGCTGCAGTAACACGTGCATCCGGCTCAGAGATAACAGAGTTCAAGTCTGAGTAATCAATGTCTGTATCCTCTACTCTCTCTGGGATCTGTGGTTCGGACCTGACAGAACCCCTCTCACAGCACTCGCAGTGTATGATGGCTGCAGTTGTCTTACGAGAACGACTGGGGCAGTTTATAATGAAATGTCCTGACTTACCGCAATAGAAACACAGATTTTCCTTTACTCGATGTTCCTTACGTGCATCACTGACCCGTCTCTGTAAAGAGTCCACCTGCATAGGCTCAGGTTCGGGTTCTCGTATAATCCTGCTCAAGGACTCCTTAGCTGGAGAGGGAGGAAATAAATGATTAGTGCGCTTTATCTCCGACCATCTCTCCTGTCTGCGTTCAGTAAGCCGAGCATCGATCCGAATACAGTAGTTGATAAAGTCTCCTAATGCTGTAGGTGGGTCGGCACGAGCGAGTTCGTCCTTAATCACAGAGGATAATCCTTTCCGGAAAACCGACTTCTTAGCAGAGCTATCCCAAGTGGTGTCGAGAGCCCATCTCCGGAAATCCAAAGCATACTCCGCTACCGAGCGCTTACCTTGGCTTAAAGTTAACATGGCTGATTCCGCTGTAGCACCGCGGTTTGGATCATCGAATACCTGCCCCATAGCTGAAATGAAAGTATCAAGATTATTTAGACAGTCATCGTCAGTCTCAATTAGGGGGTTTGCCCATGTGAGAGCTTTGTTGGAGAGCAGCATAATTATTGTCAATACTTTAGATCGCTCAGTAAGGAACTGTGGCGCATGAGCCGCAAAAAACAGTTTGCATTGATTAATGAATCCCCTGAATTTTTCCCGTTCACCGCCAAAACGGAATGGTGGTAGCTTGGGGATTCCAATAACCGGGGTTGAAGTTGGGATGTGGACGCGTCCCTCCAGAACCTCAATCCGGGTTCGTAAGTCCTGCGTGGTTTGTCCGAACACCTGCAGATTATGATCACCGCGATCCCGCAGGCTTGCAAAGCTGGTCTTCAATGCCTGTAGGTCAGCAAGGATTGAATCCGTCACGTCGCACAGATGTTTAACGGGGTCCTCCATATTCCCAGAAGCTGTACAGCAGAGAGGCTGGAAAGGAAGAAAAGGAGCACAATAGTGTTTACCTGTGGTAACACTCCTGACTTAAAAGAAGGGAATGTGCTCACCTGGAAAGGTTGTGAGAAGCCACAACCACTATCATCACATATATCGATATCTCAGATCCACGGTCTGCAGCAGCTCTCCAATGGCAAAAGATCCAGAAATCTCTATACAGGTGGCAGCAGATGCAGCACTGTCCTAGACCCAGCAGACTCTATTATGGCTCCAGAATCTGTCATATATGATACAGTCTATATAGAGTCTAATGCATGGGTATAATGAGACACATGAGACATATGCTTCTTAAGCAGCTCTTGTATTGCTTCATACAAGTTAGTGCATCAACAGGATAACATAAATGTAGTTGCAGAGTGCAAGGCAAAACAACCCAGGACATCAGAGCATTAAAGCATAGTACAAGTCTCAGGGAAAGCATTCAGAGTTCATTACTTCCCTGTCAGATATTGCTGGCACCCAGGATTCTGTGTTCATAAATGATTCCAGGCAGAATGAATCCAGGCTTCAGAGAGCAAGTCACAGACAGATTGCAGGCCTGATTCTGGAGCACAGGTTAACCAGCTGAAGTAGTTTAAAAGGGCAATTGGCAAGAAACAGGGCAGGGACATCAAAGCTGAGGACTCCATATTGGTTGAGGGCAAGAGTCATTACACATGACAGGAAACAAGATGGCCGACGACAAGCTGAGAACTCCATATTGGTTGAGGGCAAAAGACATTACACATGACAGGAAACAAGATGGCCGACAAAATACACTAAATGCAAACATAACAACAGATATAGCAAAAAAGACTGAAAACCTTACAGGAGGGGGGAATATTAACCGGGTATAGTGACGATTTTGTTAAATTCAATTTATAAAATGAAGCTTTGGAGAAATCTTCCAAAGTGGACATTAGTGGCGGAATTGTGACCTGAACATTAGTACAAATAAAAATGACATCGTCGGCGTATAAGCCTACTTTATGCTCCAAGGAGCCCACTTTGATTCCCGAGATCCTCGGATCCGATCTGACTATGGCTGCCAGTTGTTCCATAACCAGTGTAAAAATCAAGGGAGAGAGAGGGCAGCCCTGTCTTGTACCATTTGTAATGGTAAAGTCTGGGGAAAGAAATCCCGAGGCTCGAACTGTGGCACTAGGTTTCGAGTATAGTGCCATAATGGAACGTTTAAAACGTCATCCTATCTGGAATCTGTTTAGGACTTCACTAAGGAACCCCCAGTGCACCCGATCAAATGCTTTCTCCGCATCTAGCGAAAGGAGTGCACCAGGGGCACCCCCCCTCTCCATGATCTCCAGTAGGTCTATGATACGCCTAGTTCCGTCTCTGGCCTGTCTGCCCGGGACGAACCCAACCTGGTCCGGGCCGACAAGCGAAGGGAGAACAATCATAAGACGATTAGCCAATAATTTTGCATATAACTTCAAGTCACAATTCAAAAGGGCTATTGGGCGAAAATTTCCCGGGGATGTGGTGGGTTTGCCCGGTTTGGGGATGGTCGTTATAGTCGCGCGAAGACCCTCTTTTCCCACACAACCTGTGTCCTGCCAATAATTAGAGACTTTTAGAAGGAAAGGGGCAAGAATCGGGGCAAAAGTGAGGTAGTATCTGTATGTGAAACCGTCGGGGTCTGGCGCAGAAGTTTTTTTAGAAGATTTAATTAATTGAAGGATTTTGCTTTCCGCAATAGGGGCATTGAGGAAGGTAATTTGATCTGATGACAGGGTCAGAAGAGATGCTTTATCCAAAAACGAGTTAATGGTTTCTGCGGAGGGCTGAGGTGTTTCGTGTGAGTCTTTCAAATTATATAGTGATTCATAGTATTCTCGAAATTTGCCCACTATTTTTATGGGGTGGCGGATATGGGCACCTTCAGAAGTTAGGAGGTGAGAAATTTTGGAAAGGGATTCTTTTTACTTAATTCTTCGTGCTAGTGTTTTCCCGCCCTGTCCCCCATGCCATAATATGAGGTTTTCATTTTGGCCAGGTTTCTCTCCACCCTGGTCAGTAAGAGAGCACGAAATTGGTGTCTGAGAGCGATCAAGGCTGCCTTCGTCACAGGAGAAGGAGAGAGCTTGTTCTGGGTGTCAAGGACCTTTATCTGTTGAAGGGTATCCTGTATAGATTGATTATATTTCTTTTTGGTCCAAGCGGCTAGTTTCACCAGGCTGCCCCTCATTACCGCCTTATGTGCGTACCAGAGGACCTCTGGGGAGACCTCTCCCGTATCATTCTGCTGAAAATATTCCCGCAGCTGATTTGAGAGATCAGATATATTATCCGTGAATGGATCTGGGACTCATAATTATCAAGTAGTCAGCATTACATGGTTATTATATCTTTATAATGATGGTGACAGTATGAATGTAGGGTGAGGTATGGTATATTCACTATATCACTAAATGCCGTCCTAAGAAACCTCTTTTCATATTTAAGATCTTTCTTGATGTCCCTAAGGGGTATAGGTGTCACTAAAGTGCGAAGTTTAGCGATAACTATGAGGTGCTGGAGGGAAAATGTCCCCGTTTTTTCTGGCTCCCTTAGATGTGTTACCCTTCTTGCCACCAGATGATGAGATAAGGATTCCCCTGCTTAGTTATGGCCATATCTGTGGATGTTGGATGCCTTGGAACTGTTGTTAATTGCATTCATCTTTTACAGTAAAAAGTGACCAGACCAGAACCTTTGTTTGAGTATCTTTGTTCCCGGGGGAACACTATAGTGGGTGCACACCTCCTCCAGTGGGACGTTTTATCCTAATGGACCCGGAGAAGACAGGAGAAGCTGGATCATAGACATGGCACAAAACTAAAGTCATTTCAAATGGCAAGTTTATGGCTTTAAGAAACACTAAAAGAAATCAAGATAAAAATTGTGGTAGTCAGTAAGGGTACCTTTTTTCAGACCAAGCAGAGGGAAAAAATTATGGAATCACTCAATTCTGAGGAAAAAATTATGGAATCACCCTGTAAACATTCATTCCCAAAACTAACACCTGCATCAAATTAGATCTGCTCATTAGTCTGCATCTAAAAAGGAGTGATCACACCTTGGAGAGCTGTTGCACCAAGTGGACTGACATGAATCATTGCTCCAACACAAGAGATGTCAATTGAAACAAAGGAGAGGATTATCAAACTCTTAAAAGAAGGTAAATCTACATGTAATGTTGCAAAAGATGTTGGTTGTTCACAATCTAAAATCTGGACCAAATACAAACAACATGGGAAGGTTGTTAAAGGCAAACATACTGGTAGACCAAGGAAGACATCAAAGCGTCAATACCGAAAACTTAAAGCAATATGTCTCCAAAACAGGAAATGCACAGCAAAACAAATGAGGAACGAATGGGAGGAAACTGTAGTCAATGTCTGTGACCGAACTGTAAGAAACCGCCTAAAGGAAATGGGATTTACATACAGAAAAGCTAATCATAAGCCATCATTAACAGCTAAACAGAGAAAAACAAGGTTACAATGGGCTAAGGAAAAGCAATCATGGACCGTGGATGACTGGATGAAAGTCGTAATCAGTGATGAATCACAAATCTGCATTGGGCAAGGTGATGATGCTGGAACCTTTGTTTGGTGCAGTTCCAATGTGATTTATAAAGATGACTACCTGAAGAGAACATGCAAATTTCCACAGTCATTGATGATATGGGGATGCATATCAGGTAAAGGCACTGAGGAGATGGATGTTATTACATCTTCAATAAATGCCCAAGTTAACATTGATATTTTGGACACTTTTCTTATCCCATCAATTGAAAAGATGTTTGGGGATGATGAAATCATTTTTCAAGATGATAATGCATCCTGCCATAGAGCAAAAACTGTGAAAACATTCCTTGAAGGGAGACACATAAGGTCAATGTCATGGCCTGCAAATAGTCCGGATCTCTATCCAATTGAAAATCTTTGGTGAAAGTTGAAGAAAATGGTCCATGACAAGGCTCCAACCTGCAAAGCTGATCTGGCAACAGCAATCAGAGAAAATTAGAGTCAGATTAATGATGAGTACTATATAACTATATATGATCTAGCGCTTACTATTTTCCACCCTGGCTAACATATCAATCCCAACCAATTTCTTATTTGTAAAAATAATTTTATTTTCCACATCTAAAAGCAAAAAATTCAGCATCTTGATTCAGCCCAGTCGGGGCTAATGCATTCAAGGTGAAGAGCCATTTAGTTTCTGCTCTAGGACCCACTACCACCAACGAACAGTGAGTAGTACGTATTAGCTGAAAGCCACAAGTGATCAGTATTGGTTTTTAGCAATACTACATGATATAAATCATTATAGATCTTAAAGAAATTACAGTACCCTAAGGGGAGGATTAATTTCCAGAATACTACAGGACACTATGAGATAACAACATTTACAGACGTCCTATATTCAAATGTAAGCATTTAACCAGTGCAACCACTATACAGCATCTAACAGCCAAATTAGCAGCTAATCCATATTATCAATAGGTACGAATTTGGCTTGTCAATCAGCATGGGAAAACCCTAAACACCTATATAAGCAACAATAGGTGCGTACTATTACTATAATCATTGGTACAAAGAAATAAAAAGGAAAATAATTGTATATTTACTCTAATTATCAACCATATACACAGTGGCGTAACTTCAGGTCCATGGGCCCCGATGCGAAAGCTCCAACGGGGCCCCCAATTATTGCAAATCTTTAATAGTATTAGTCCTTTTCTATAGGCCAAAGGAATTTCTGGGGCCCCCCAGACTGCAGGGCCGGGGTGCGATCGCAACCCCTGCACCTATTGTAGTTACGCCCCTGCATATACACATCTCAGGCGACCATCAATCAAGCCCACAAAGAATACGGAATATCTGTTATCTGTACTTATATAGGTGAGACGCAGATCAAGTAGAATTAAAGTACCATCAAAGAAACACAATAAGGCTGACCGCGGTTTTTTTCGCGGCCGCACCTGCCGCAAGTGCAAAACCGCACTTGCCGCACCTGCCGCAAGTACGCCTATACTTTGCATGGCGTTTACCGCAACCGCGCCGCAAGTGCAGCCGGTATGCGGTAATCGCGGCAGATGCGTTTTTTTCACCGCATCTGCCACGAATTTCAAAAAGCGCTGATGTGAAAGGGCCCTTAGATGTGGAAAATAAAATTATTTTTACAAATAAGAAATTGGTTGGGATTGATATGTTAACCAGGGTCGAAAATAGTAAGCGCTAGATCATATATAGGTATATAGTAATATCACAATTATCCATTAGGATAGAGAATAAAAGTCACGTGGGATTTTCTCTGATCTTTAGCAGCTACTAACCAATTAGCATTAGCTCCAGTGTAAAGAAAAATTAATCAATTGATGATGAGTACTGTTTGTCACTCATTAGGTCCATACCTCATAGACTGCAAGCTGTTATAAAAGCCAGAGGTGGTGCCACAAAATACTAGTAATGTATTGGAGAGTTCTTTTGTATGTTTGTTTTTCATGATTCCATAATTTTTTCCTCAGAATTGAGTGTTT
This sequence comes from Allobates femoralis, assembly GCA_033576535.1. Taxonomy (NCBI): domain Eukaryota; kingdom Metazoa; phylum Chordata; class Amphibia; order Anura; family Aromobatidae; genus Allobates; species Allobates femoralis. Next base: position 38,786,059 of record JARQOC010000007.1, read on the forward strand.
CCATAATTTTTCCTCTGCTTGGTCTACAAAAGCAACTGTAACTGGCTAGCACATTTTATTTCAAGATTTCTTTTAGTGTTTCTTAAAGCCATAAAGTTACCATTTGAAATGACTTCAGTTTTGTGCCATGTCTGTGATCTGCTTTTTTACTACAAAATTAAACAACTGAATGAACATCCTCCGAGCCTGGTGATTCCATAATATTTGCCAGGGGTTGTACTTGCCAGAAATTCCTACAGCTTCTTTTTTGTTGCTATATGTCTCTTGGCAGCCTCCCAGACCAGATTTCTTCTTGTTTTTCCATCAATTTTGACCAGGTCTAGGTAATGTCACAGTTGTCCTAAATTTAAGCCATTTCTTCCTGATAATTTTCACAGTATTTGTTGATATATCTAATGCTTTGGCAAAAATGTTGCAGCCTTCTCTTGACTGATATAATTTTTAACAATGAGATCCCTTTGCAGTGTTATAAGCTGTTTACAGATCATTGATTTTGTTGTAAAATAGAATAAGAAAATGTCAGGAAAATCCTACAGGAACAGCTAAACTTTATATGGGGTTATCAGACTCCCTGTAAATAATGGCAGCTGTGCACTGACTAGTATTTACCATGAGTTTAAGGCTGGAAACATACTATCCGACTCACATGCGAGTCTCTCGGACGAGACTCGGATCAGTCACTCTGAACGGCCTCCCCCCTCTCTGGACGGAAGTGTGATGCTGCACAAAAATGCAAGCAGCTGACACGCCTGTCCAGAGAGGGAGAGGCCGTGCAGGGTGACTGATCTGAGTCTCGTCCAAGAGATTTGCATGTGAGTCGGATAGTGTGTTTCCAGCCTAAGGCTGGAGTCACACTGTCCGTGTGATATACAACTAAGCTGGATGTGTCACGGATGATAAACTTCGAATGGCCTTTTCCCTGTCAGGACAGGAGTGTGGAGCTGCTTATGAACATAAGCAGCTGACACTCCCGTCCACAGAGGGGGGAGGCCAGTCCAAGTTAATCATCCGTGACACGTCAGATTTAAGGCCCCATTTCACGACATGACATCATTAACGAGTTTGGAGTCATTCCAGTGACATCGTTAGGATGTTGTTGCGTGAAACACCGAGATTCAACTATGATAAGTCGTTGGATCGCTGATCGCATGGTTGAGAACATGTTCTTACACCACACGATCAACGATCAGCCAACCTGCTATATCTTTGTGTGTGACACCAAGATAACGATGTCGTTTATGACTTCGCCCATTCACAGCAATGAGCAGGTATCGTTCGCTGGGTTGTGTGAACGATACCTGCTCACAACATCGTTGGTGCGTCGTCCACAATATCTAGACATGTGACATCTCACCACCGATGTCAAAACGATGTCGGAAATGACCGCGCCCCCACGAGATCATTGCCGACATCATTCCATGTATGATTTTTTACATGATAAACAGCTGACATTCTAACAGGATCAGGGTTATCTCTGATACACAATATTGCAGCAGGATGTGAATTACAGTTAATGTCTTCTGCTGATAGTACAGGCACGTTAATTTGTAAATGCTATAAAAGCAAAAATGATACATTTTGTTGCCTATGTAAATATTAGAGGTTTCAGAACTGGACCTGCAGAAAATAAGCCCTTGGCCTCTCATCATGGAAGTACTCGCATTGTATAATTTAGTGTTCAAATATAAATTTTGCTCATATGCAGTTTGCAATTTTATAAAATCAAAGCCACAAATACAAAAAAATTACAGCTGTACATTACTTTAATGTTAGCGTTTTATTTAAATACATACGCTGAATATGTACGAGTTCTCTTAGTCGGTAGAGGACTTGGCAGTTCTCCTAGAAAAAGGTGACTTCTCTCCCAGAGTCGACTCCCTTCTCTGTGGAATGGGTACGATGGAGCTACTGGTGACTTCGGGGACTGCAGGGGCTGCGTTGGTGTGGTGGGGTTAGAAGACATGTTTGCACCTATCAGGATGAAGGATGGTCTATTTGCCTGTTATATAAAAGCAACAACAAATAACATTAAAACATTAAAAAGGAAACTCACATTTACAAAGAAATTTAATCCAAACAAAACCTGGTTAGAAACGCAATTGTATGCCTAATATACGATAATAATTTGTCAGAGGGTTTTGCTATTTAATCCGAGAGCAACATGAAATAGGCATTGAGACCCTGATAACAGGGATGCCTCACTTATGAGGTTTTTTGCTGTAGTTTCAATAAAATCACTACTTTATCAGCAGAAGATTATCACTAGATGAGTGGGTCTCATATGGTGGAGTCAGGCTGACCTGTGTAACTTTGCCCACACCATTGATTGGCAGCTTTCTGAAACTTCGCAGGGTACACACTAGGGTACAGACACACTGGCGTAAAAACGGACGAGTGCAATGTGAGAAAATCTTGCATTGCACTCGGACCAATGTTAGTTAATGACTCAGAACAGATTAGCATGTGTCGGACGCTTTTTTCTCATGCAGAATCTGGATGAGAAAAAACTTGCAACATGCTGCGACAGTAGGCGAGTCATGGCCAAGACTCGCCAATGCAAGTCAATGGGTCCAACAAAAACACAGACAGCACACTGACAGCACATGGACCATCCGAGAGGCATCCGATTTTTTCACTGATACATTATCATTCTGTAGCTCAGACAACTGTAAAATGCTCCTGTAAATGATTACACAGTAAATAGCTGCTGAGACAAAAAATGGATTGGACACGGACAGCACATGGATGCCACACGGAT
>JARQOC010000007.1:38788916-39178738 GCA_033576535.1 Allobates femoralis
ACATCAAGAGGAAGTTTTTACCTGATGCTGGGGTTCCAGATCTCACCAGCTATAGTGTTCCCTGGTATTGGGACTGCTTTTTATGCTGTCTTAGTTTCACTGGTGGGCGGCTCACTAACTCCTAAGGAGTGCGGTCAGCACTCTGTCGACTCCTGCACTGACAGGATATTGTGGAGTAGTTTGGGGCTGTATAAAAAGACTGAATGAACCAATAGACCCTGATAAATCTCTAAAAATTATTTATTGAAGGAGGAACGTGTCAGGTTTTTTCAGGACCAATTTTTGCACATTGTTTGTTTTTTTCAGAACTGAATTCTTGTACTTTAGGTCACACAATTATCATCCCAGCAGTGGTGACTTGTCCTACCTTTACAAGGATTAACTACACGATAGGCTCACGTACCTTCCTAATCTTAACTATTGCATAGAGTACGAAATTACGTTTTGCTTCACTATGGATAAAACTATTGCATAGCTTTATTTATGTCTTTTGCTCATTAGTTATGAATTCGCTCTTTGAAAGGAATTAAATATTTGTTTTACCTATTGTGTACTAACCACTACCTCTGATCAGAAGAGGTGATCTTTGGGCTAGTGAGACTTTTGCCTGTTTTGAGCCATTGTGTTTTTTATGTTAAGTTCCTGTGTGATTTGCTTGATACCTTTCCAGGAAGATGGATATTGTAATTTGCATATTGAATACATTTTGAACTTTTAGGGTGTTTTTGTTCTTCATTGCAGAGTGGCATTTGAGCCCATGTTGGTACAGTACTTGTTTCACTGTGGATAATAACACAATTTTACCATCTTCCACCATCATCTTCACAAGGTCTTTTGCTTTTGTTCTTGGATTGATGTGCACATGTCAGATCAAAGCACGTTCGTCTCTGAGACCCAGAACCCGTCTCCTTCCTGAGCGGTATGTTGGCTGGACATTCCCATCTTGTTTGTACTTGCATTTAATTGTTTGTACAGATGAACGAGGCACCTTCATGTATCTGTAAATTGCACCCAAGGATGAACTAGACTTGTGCACGTCCACAATTCTCTTCCTGATATTTTTGGCTGATTTCTTTGGATTTTCCCATGATGCTACACAAAAAAGCAGTGTGTTCCAGGTGTGTATTAAAATACATCCACAGGTGTCTCTCTAATTAACTCAGATGTTGCCAATAAACCTATCAGAAGGGCTGTCCTTGTTTAAAGGCATAATAATCTTAGTGTATGTAAACTTGTGACTTTGAAGAAAGTAATAAAAATGCCTTAAAATTCTCTCTCTCATTATTCTGACATTTGGCAAATATTATAATTATAGGTAATCCTAATTGATCTAAAATGGTTAATGTTTATTCTGATTTTATGTCAGGTAGTGCGAAAACATGCTTACGTGTCTTTTTATAGTGTATGTAAACTTCTGGTTTCAACTATATTATCAGAAAACTGAAATACACTGGACATAATTCCTAACTTTTGATGACCAAGAATAATTGTTGAGAATTACGGATAATATTCTGGAAATATGGAGACATTGTGGAGACTGCGAGATGAATATGGGGAACACTGGGTCACAACGTTTCAGCAATTTACAAGAATAATATATACAAGCGCTCGGTCATTATCAGACTGGTCCAGCTCAAGTCAAGGATTAAAAATGTAAACTTTTATTTTAGATCATTTGATGTCTTATTACACTGTAATTTGCTACATTTTTAATGGATCTACTGTAAAAGTTAATATTTTTAATCTGTGAATTGAGCTGGATCATACAGATTTGGTTTGTGGTTGCTCATCTGCTATGCAATGGCGAGGTGCTGGCTCTCCAGCAATATTAGCAGTGTGACGGGCGAACTGTCATCATTTCACTTTATTAATGTACAATATGTACTGTATTTTTTGGATTATAAGACTCTTTTTTGGCTAAAATTGGCGGGAAAATGGAGGTGTGTCTTACAATCTGGATATAGCTTACCAGTGGGGGAGCGGGGACGGCGGCAGTGGAGCGGAGACGGCGGCAGTGGAGCAGGGTCACCGCTGAAGGAAGTCGGCACCGGCAAGATTGGGGCAATGCTGCACGCCCGTCGCTGGGAGGAGGGGGTGTTGCGGGGCAGCCGATATTGGTTCTTTCGGCAGTTGGCACAACAGGCTTCAGGAAAATGGCTGCGGAAGTAGAGCACGCACAGATTCAGATCTTGGAGAGCCGAGATGTCAATCTGCGCATGCGACACCTCCGCAGCCATTTTCATGAAATCCATCACATCAGAAGTGGCGATTGCACAGATTGAAATCTCGGCCCTCCAAAGTCTCAATCTGCGCACACGCTGCCTTCACAGCCCTTTTCCTGAAGCCATTCATGTCAACTGCCGTTAGATCAATAGCGCATCCCTTTCGCACCACCACGACACCACTTCCCGCAGCATTGCTCCACTTGTGCAGCCGCCAACTTCCTTCAGCGGCGACCCTGCATCCTGTGACCCCGCTCCCCCCTCCCTCCCCGGTAAAATATATCTGGATTATAAAATGAATAGTTTATAACCCTAAAGAGCCCATTTATTAACAGCATTAAAAATGATCTTTTTTCTATTTAATTCCTCTAAACTTGTGGTACGTTTTATAATCTGTTGTGTTATGATCTGCAAAATACGATAGATCACTCAGAGTGAAATTGTGAAGTATATTATAATGGCTCATCAGTTACTATACAGGGAGGGTCAGGATATATACAGATATTTATATGGGGGGATCATCATGCTTAGTTTTTTCATCTTAACAGATAGGCAAGATTTAACGTATATGACTGGTTAAAGTTTTTCTATAACCTTTTTTACTAGAAAACAGCGACACTACTGTCAGTGGGTCAAATCTGGTAACAAGACATGACCCAATCCAATATATACCAGTGAGGTGCAGTCCGGCCACACATGTAATATGCGAAGTATAGGCTGTTCTAGTTATGTTAGGGTGACACCAGGGCGCACCGTCCATTGGACAGTGTGAGCCCTGTCATTCAGGCGGCAAGAGGCAGGGGGAGCGGCAGTGCAGAAGGGGGGCTCATGCCAAGCCTCCCCCTGTCATGGCGCCGGCCGCTCACCCCACTCACCGCAGGTAAGCGGCGACCTGCCGGAGGACCAATGTAGAGGGGGTGGCAGCGCTGGGCTCCACTAGCAACCCACCCCCCCTTCCCCGTTAATCACTGCCGCGGTTCAGGCGGCAGTGGGGCTTGGTGCACCCCTGGGTGACACATTAGGTTGGAAGTAGGGTTCATAACCAGTCTGTTAGAATAACATAGGTGTGATTATTTTAAGATAAATAGGTATATATATTTATAGTTCAGATATGTATTTTGTATAAATAAAGGCAATATAATTTCTAAGGAATGTGAATAATTTACATCACTCTGTGCATCGTAAAATGAAATTCTAAATCTTGTTTTCTTCTATTCATTTTCATGAGCATATCTGCCGGACGGAGAACATCGCTGCTGGACTTCAGAAGAGAAGATCGTCTAGAAAGAACGTCGGGTGAATAAGGGAAGTATACAGATAGTAACACACAGACAAAACACACATTCCCACATTTATCACTATACACACACACTACTACACACACCATATACTGTACGCAGACTTATTATAGCGGTGACCTCCCTTAGTATGCCCAAGGAAGGGTAGTACAGCGGCCATGGTTTCCCTACAGGTTTCCTCCACTGGGGTTTTTTCCGGTCCTGAGTGTTGCTGTACGCTCATGGTGAGTGATGGGAGGTAACCAGCCCACATAAAACATACAAAAATAATATATAAAAAATAAAATTTTTATTTTTTAAACTCTCCATGATGTGTCTGAGTCTTTTATTTTCTCCTTTGGCCTGTGGGTATGAATGGGTAATAACAATTTCATTTGTGAGAAATTTGATTTTAACCCAGTGGTCCAACTTATGACAGCAGAGGGACTGGGGAACAAAGGCAGACAGTGACGGTCCTGGAAACCGCAGGCACACAGGACATATCTTGGTGACCACAGACAGGTAGTTGTGATAATGGAAACCACAGGCAGGTTGGAACATCCTGAAGACCGCAGACAGGTAGTTGGGATACCGGATTGCAGACAGGTAGAACACAAAGCTGTAGCTGTAGCTGTCCTAGAAGACCGTGAATGAGTAGCACACAGGACTCCGGAGGAACTAGAAAGTCTGAACACCATACATGCAGCAGGCGGACAAGAAAAGTCCTGAAGACCGCACACAACTAATGTGCCTGAAAAACTAAGTCATAGGAACACCGAAGTCTTAAAGGGAAACTGTCAGTTCCCCTGGGCTCATAGAACCATGAGTGGTTCTGTGCATATACGATATCCCTTCTAACAGTCTCTCAGTAGTACAACATAGACAATGTTAGAAAAAGTTTCTAAAGATTGTATATGATATGCTAATTAGAGCTTTGACTAGTTGAGGGGATGTTAGTTCCCCCTCTAGGGCTGTGAAGCCCTACATCCGACTACAACTCTTCAATTTCCCTGAATCCGACTTCACCCAAAATGGACACCGACTCCACGGCTCCGACTTCACAGCCCTGTGGCCAACTTAGCATGTTATCACACCCCTGGGGGTTCACGACATCCCCATATAAAGCCGCGCATGGGCACCAGAGAAGCTCAAAGCCACACTTCAATGTATCATGTGACATGTCACAATGATTCCTTTTAATAGATCATGTGATAGGTCATGTGATTAACACATAAGGTGCTCTGGTGCACATCTGCAGATGTAAATAGGGAAAGACAATGGGGATGGGTTCCCGATCAATGATGTATAGGTTTGTCATGGTGATTGTGTGGGGCACAGAAGCTGTGTCTACGCCAGGGCATTGCTAGGTCCTAAAAGATCCGGCACCCGAGCCCCAAAGTACATGTCTCCCCATACACCCTCACCACTTTTTAAAAGAAGATCTATACATATAGAATTACACTATACCACTGTTGCTAGCACTTTAACACACAAAAGAAAACAAATATTACGAACATTTCTACTATATAAGGCTAATATAATACTGCAACATAATGTCCACTACCATTACCACTACATAATGAGTACATATTATAATATGGCCATTACCTGTACAGAAATACACATAATACAAAGACCAATAATCCCACCATACACTGAACACCATATAACGACTAAAATGGACTAAGCTAAAGTTAAAAAACAGAAAATGTGCTATTGAGACTAATATTACCGCCATTAGCTGACCATATCATTGTAGATACCAGTGCTGCCAACCACAGTACAGAGATTACAGTGCAGATATGTACAGTATAGTGATTCTGATGGATCGGTCATTGTCTTCGCCTTTTCCATCTGGTCCAGACCAACATAACTTCTCCAGCCAGGACTCATCTACAGAGATCACAAGCACAGAAGGAATGCAGGGCACCAGAGCCGACAGCTCGCCGGGCGGACCAAAACTGGAGCACTCAGGCAATAGAACGGGGGTGCCAGTCCTCAAGCACAACAACGATAAGTCTTTAGATTCTTGAAAGTAGAGACGGCACTCACCCGAGTCTGAATCGGTGTTTAATTAGGGAACGTGTACATTCAAGGCAGGGAGGGGAGGGAGGACGGAGCCACTGACGACGGCACCGTTTCGCGCTTGTGCGCTTCCACGGGACTGACCCGTGGAAGCGCACAAGCGCGAAACGGTGCCGTCGTCAGTGGCTCCGTCCTCCCTCCCCTCCCTGCCTTGAATGTACACGTTCCCTAATTAAACACCGATTCAGACTCGGGTGAGTGCCGTCTCTACTTTCAAGATCTAAAGACTCATCTACAGAGATGACAACACAGACACCTCCGACTTCTCACATCTCCAGCCCCGTCCCCATCTATTCCCAACCTGCACAAAATCCCCATCCTGCAGCTCCTCCGGTGGGGAACAGTGACCCCAATACCTCAAAGATCATATCATTACTATGATTTCCCCTGCACCAATTACTGCTACAAAGTCAGTGCACAAGATAAAGGGGGCCCCTATACATAATCGTGTCCCAAAGAAAGGAGTAAAGCCCCCAATGTGCTACCTAGCATATAATAATGCCTGATATGCTCCTATGAAAAGTGCCCCCTTCAAGCAACAACTACACTTGAGTGCCCCCTTTAAGTAACAATATCTCACCAAAAAAGAATGAATTTCCCCTGAAAGCTCCAATCAAAATTAATAATGCACCCATTTAAAATCCCGTATTTTTTAGACTATAAAACGCACCGGACCATAAGACGCAGCCAGATTTTAGAGGAGGAAAATAGAGAACATAAAATTAAGCAAAAAGTGTGGTTACAATCAGGGCCGGCCTTAGCCTAAATGGTGCCCTGTGCAAAACTGCCTTTTGGTGCCCCCATCCTATTGATTTTTGTACCCAGATTCCCAGGACACAAATGGGAACAGGACGCCATTTTTATATTCTAAAATAATTTATTCACATATATTGTACAATAAACTTTTCCAAATTTGTGCCCAGGAATCTGAAACTCAAATTTATATTAATTCCACTATGTCTGAATTTACACTAAAAGGGATAATGTAATTCTGTATATTTATACCGTATCCATGGATATTACATAATGGGTGGTACATGTGGATCTTACCATTAGGGCGATGTGTATCTGAAGAATGAGGCGCTGACGCTCTATGTGGAGATTGATGGGACTGTTCTGTCATCTCTTGGCTGAGAGCGGCGCTGTTCCTGGTTCTATTGATGGGTTCAGCATCTACTATACGTTTCTCCCAAATCCTGTAGATCTGCCATAAATATACAAAACTAGAAATAGGCCCGATGCTATTGAATCAGGAGTGCGGTGAAATGAAGAGGTGCCGTAGAAATAGCCACTGAAGAGTACAGTCCTCTCTCCAGAAAGTACGCTGTTGTTGCAGGATTTATATGGTGTATACGGTGGCTTAGGGGTTAGCATTGTATACGGTGGCTTAGTGGTTAGCACTGTATACGGTGGCTCAGTGGTTGGCACTGTATATGGTGGCTCAGTGGTTAGCACTGTATATGGTGGCTTAGTGGTTAGCACTGTATATGGTGGCTTAGTGGTTAGCACTGTATACGGTGGCTTAGTGGTTAGCACTGTATATGGTGGCTTAATGGTTAGCACTGTATGGTGACTCAGTGGATAGCACTGTATATGGTGGCCAGTGGTAGCATTGTATACAGTGGCTTAGTGGTTAGCACTGTATATGTTAGTTTAGTGGTTAGCATTCTATACGGAGGCTCAGTGGTTACCACAGTATATGGAGGCTCAGTGGTTAGCACTGTATACTGTGGCTGAGTGGCTAACACAGTATATGGTGGCTCAGTGATTAGCACTATATATGGTGGCTCAGTGGTTAGCACTGTATACTGTTGGCGGTGACCAATCAGCAAAGCGCTGATTGGTCGCCGCGGTAGGTGGTGACCAATCAGTGAAGAGGCGCGCAACTTGGCGGGATATTTGAATCCCGCGCCACTAATTGGCTGAGCGCTAAGGGATTCAAATCTCCCGCCAAGCCGCGCTCCGCTACGCTGATTGGTCGCCACCGACCACGGCAACGAACCAGCGCTCTTGGCGCATGATTTAAATCGGGCTTCGCTGATTGGTCGCCGCGATCTGCGTGACATCCGTGTGCATGGACCAGAGCCAGGAGATTTGTGTTAAAATGAAGAATTTTATACTCACCTGCTTCCAGTGCGGTCTGTTCCTCTCACCTCCTCTAGAGCTGTCTGCTCCTCTCACCTCCTCCAGCGCTGTCTGCGCCTCTCACCTGCTCCAGTGCTGTCTGCTCCTCTCACTTACCTCCAGTGCTGTCTGCTCCTCTCACTTACCTCCAGCGCTGTCTGCTCCTCTCACTTGCCTCCAGCGCTGTCTGCTCCTCTCACTTGCCTCCAGCGCTGTCTGCTCCTCTCACTTACCTCCAGCGCTGTCTGCTCCTCTCACTTCCCTCCAGTGCTGTCTGCTCCTCTCACTTACCTCCAGCGCTGTCTGCTCCTCTCACTTACCTCCAGTGCTGTCTGCTCCTCTCACTTACCTCCAGTGCTGTCTGCTCCTCTCACCACCTCCAGTGCTGTCTGTTCCTCTCATTTCCGGGGGGCTCATTAGGCCCATCTAATATTCACTGCTCTGAGTGAAGCGCCCCGGAAGAGAGGAACAGGCAGCACTGGAGGGAGGTGAGTATACATAGACAGATATCACCCAGATAGCACACGAACATATATAGCACACAGGCAGTGCATGCTCTGTTCGCCTCCCATCCCCTGGTCCCTGTCTCTGCATTGTCTGCATAGGGGGGCAGAGAGAGTGCACAGGCGGCACAGAGAGAGTGCATAGGAAGAGCAGGGTGAGATCACACAGGGGAAGCAAAAAGAGAGCGCACAGGGGCAGAGAGAGCACAAGGGCAAGGAAGAGAGTGCAAAGGTTGTGACAGAGAGAGCGCAGAGTGTGGAGCAAAGAGAGAGCACAGTGTGGGGCAAAGAGAGCACATAGTGCAGAGAGAGTGCACAGGGGCAGAAAGAGCGCAAGGGGGAAGAGAGAGCACACAGGGCAGGACAGAGAGAGCGCACAGGGCAGGACAGAGACAGCGCACGGGGTAGGACAGAGAGAGAGAGAGCGCACAGGGCGGGACAGAGAGAGAACACAGGGCGGGAGAGAGAAAGAGAGCACAGGGCGGGAGAGAGAGAGCACAGGGCGGGACAGAGAAAGAGAGCACAGGGCGGGACAGAGAGAACACACGGGGGGGGGGGGCAGAGAGAGATCGCACAGGCAAAGAAGAGAGCACATGAGAGAAGACAGTGCACAGACAGGAGAAGACAGGTTAATGAAGAGAGCCTCTATACTGGTCACTGAACACTGTTAATGCTGCTTTCATTAAACGCGTCAGTAATGAGTCTTTTGAGGAAAAAATTAATCGATTAACTAATAAAGCTGCTGCTGCACGCCATCAACGTTGTAAACATAATATTTCCACGTCCTCAGTCATAGATTATGCCCACAATACAGCTTCTATGTCTCCATTCATTGAATGTGCGCTGCCTGAACCTCCTGCAACCGTTGGTAAATCTGCACGTAAGCGCAAACACTGTCCTACCGACACTCCAAATGATAAACGCCGTCGCCTGCACACCGTTAAGTTTGCTTATAAGACATGCTTCACACCTAACTCTTCTAAGGCAACAAACAATCCATTACCAAATGCAGCTGCTGCACGCCGTGAACGGCGCAAAAAAAACCGCTTGCACCTCCACATTGATAGACCCTGACCACGATACACCTTCCAACCCATCAGTGACTGAATCTGTGGACAGTGAAGATCCTCTACCAGGTCCACGCTTTATATATGTTGGCTTACAGAACCATTCCAATGCTCTGTTACCACAACCTCTACATCCTACAGGTTTTACTAATGATGATAGTACTGTAGTAGAACACACCTGTGGTCCTATGAACTATTTATGTCAACATTGTGAAGCATTCCATTTTAATGCTGAGATACCAGCAGATAAAAATTTTACTCTGTGTTGTCACAAGGGTAAAGTCCATATACCTATACCCCAATATCCGAGGTCTTTAAACGATTGCTGACAGGGGAGAGTGAGTTCAGTAAGAATCTCATGGAAAACATCCGTAGTATTAACAGCTCATTTGCTTTCGCCTCCATGGGTGCCAATATTTCCCCTCCACCTGGACATGGCCCTTACTGTTTCCGCATACATGGACAAATATATCATCATACTGGAACACTACATCCCTCTGATGATCAAGTTCCAGCTTATGCCCAACTGTATATTTTGGATACCGATACTGCGAATGAACAACGTTTAAACTGTCAACAAAATCAAAAATGTCATCCCACTTTGATGAGTATAATTGCTCTTCAATTAGACAATGTGAATCCCTTTGTTGCTGCTTACAAAATGTTACGGGATGTGGAACATGAAGAACATCTTAAAGCTGAAGCTAATGGCACTCTCATGCCAAATATCATCATGGCCCTTAAACAAGATCGGAATCAAGACCCTCGCCGATATAATAATCCAACTGTCAATGAAGTTGCTGTCGTATTTGAAAATGACAATGGAGAGCCACCATTCCATCATGATATTTTAATACATTTAAAACCGGACCCCAAAAATCCTTTGGCGCCAAGAACACAACAGGTCAGCATTCTACACAGTAATTTAGATGCTTTACTCTATCCTTTACTTTTCCCTTACGGAGACCAGGGCTGGCATGATGGACTCAAGCATCAAGGGCAAAGTCCACGCAGGATTACACAACTGCAATATTACTGCTATGTGCTGTCTGTTCGTAATCAGTTTAATCCAATCCTGAATGGTGGCAAACTCACTCAGCAGTACTTAGTGGATGCTTATGTGAAGATCGAGGCTAATCGCCTAAATTATATCCGTCAACACCAAAAGGATTTGAAAGTAGAGGATTATTGCGTACTCCAGGAACATCTCCAGAAAAAATCCATTGAGAAGGGCATCCCCATTGGAAAAACGGTCATTTTACCATCTTCGTTTGAAGGCAGTCCCAGGAATATGCAGCAGCGGTACCAGGATGCCATGGCTATTGTGACTAAATATGGTCGCCCTGATCTATTCATCACCATGACCTGTAATCCAAAATGGAGTGAGATTACTCAGAATTTGGAAACTTGGCAGCGTGTGGAACACAGACCTGATTTGGTGGCACGTGTTTTAAAAATAAAACTGGAAGCACTCTTCAAAGACATTCACAACGGATTATTTGGGAAAGTTTGCGCTATGGTTCATGTTATTGAATTTCAAAAACGTGGCCTTCCACATGCTCACATTTTGATTATTCTAGACAGCAACTCCAAATTAAGAACTAAGGAGGACGTAGACAATACCGTCTGGGCAGAAATTCCTCATCCTACCGACTACCCTCAGCTCCATAAAATTGTTATGCAACACATGATACATGGTCCCTGTGGAGAACACAACCCCAACTCTCCCTGTATGGATAATGGAAAGTGTACAAAAGGTTTCCCAAAAGATTTACAACCATCTACCATCATTGCTAAGGATGCCTATCCTACTTATCGCAGATCCATGGGTCCTTCATTTGAACACCATTCCAAGATGATTGATAATTTGTGGGTAGTGCCATACAATCCTTTCCTATTATTAAAATGCAAGTGCCATATTAATGTCGAAGTTTGTGGTTCCATTCAAAGTGTGAAATATTTATTTAAGTACGTGTATAAAGGACATGATAAAGCCAATCTTGAAATTTGCCAGACGAACATCCAACATGATGAAACACATCAATTCATGGATTCAAGATATGTTAGTGCACCAGAGGCAGCTTGGAGAATCTTTGCTTATCCTATGCATAAACAATCTCATAGCATAATTCGCCTTGCCGTCCATCTGCCTCATTCTCAACAACTCTATTTTCATGAGGATGACTCCATTCCAAGCATCAAACAAAAGCTTCAACCAATTCTAACTTATGGCCTGCTTTGATCTTAATAAGCACGACCAACATGCTCATAACTATTTTTACTGCGAAATTCCTGAATGGTATGTTTGGCAACAAGGATCTTGGGAAAAAAGAAAACGATCAGGTAGCTCTATTATTGGCAGAATGTATATTGTAAGTCTCAAAGACCAGGAACGCTACTATTTACGGTTGATGTTATTGCATGTGAAAGGTGCAACCAGTTTTGAGAGTCTTAAAACTGTCAATGGAGTCATACATCTAACCTTCAAAGAAGCAGCATTAGCACTTGGATTACTATTCGATGATAGTGTCTGGAGAAATACCTTACTTGATGCCTGTATTCTTAATATGCCTGCACAGCTTCGCGACCTCTTTGCCTATATCTGTATATTTGGCCCTCCAGCTAATCCTCTTGAGTTGTGGGATGAATTTAAAGAACACTTTGTACAAGACTACTGCCGTGCATACCACTCCAACACTGAAGAGTGTATAAATTGTGAAGGATATGCTATGACAGATGTCCAAGATGTTCTAAAAGTTCACGGGAAAAGTTATACTGATTTCAATTTACCACGCCCAGCTAAGACACCACAACTGCTCCCGCAGTATGATAAGGATTATAAGCTAAGAACAGCTGCTGAGATGAAAGCTACTCTCAATGAGGAACAACTTTTGGCCTATGATACCATTAATCAGGCTTTAGAAGACAATAATGTAACACCCAAGTGCTTTTTCCTTGACGGTCCTGGTGGTAGTGGAAAAACCTATCTATATCATCTCCTCCTACATCTTCCAAGGGGACAAGGAAACATTGTATCACCTGCTGCCACTACAAGAATTGCAGCTAATTTACTACAAGGGGGATGAACAATACATTCTCTCTATGGCATTCCAATACCTGTGAATGAAACATCTGTTTCCAGGATTAAAAATGATACCGATGCGGCTAAGCATTTGCATAATACGAAACTTTTTATTATTGATGAGTGCACAATGCTATCTAAACATGCCTTGAATGTCATCGATAGACTTTTGTGAAAGAAATAATGCGCATATGGGTCTTATCTCAATTAAACACTTTCACTTGTTGATGTGGAATTGCTCACCTTTAGCAGTTGTGAAACCCACAACTGGTAGAATAGCGTACAAGCAGCTGCTGCAGGGACTGCACTCTCAACGATGACCGTGGTCGTGATGTAGATTTTTGGACAAAGTGCTTCGGTGTCCGCGCTGCTGCTCCGGGATCAAAAAAACACAGACACAGGAATGTCTGGTACAGCTACAGCCTTTATTTTCCGACGCGTTTCGGAGCCTCCTCCCGAGCTCCTTCCTCAGGGAACATCATGCAGCACTCAGTTACTACCAATGACGTACAAATCTTTTTATTTCTGAAGTTCTTGGTACATACATTGGCCAATAAAAAGATAAGATTTTTGAGTTTTTTGAAAAAACGTAAGTTTTTAAACTTTTTTCTCATATACATATAGCTTGTTAGCATTTGTACGTCATTGGTAGTAACTGAGTGCTGCAGAGAACTTTTTCTAGTTATTTGACCCAGCGGTCCCTGCTGGCACCAGTTCACATTTAGTCTGTGAGTGCTGTGCAGTTTTTTTTCTCTTTTTTGTCCCTATGGAGATGCTGGCTCCATGCTGCAATTGCACCCTCATTGACCACAGGTGATCTAGGGTCAAGATGGAGTCTTTCCCACTGAGAGGTGGGGGGTGGACAAGGAGACGGGATGTCAGGATAGGACTCATCAGACCTGAAGTCACTTTGTCGCAGTTGATGAGCAAGCAGACATTGGCCAATGTATGTACCAAGAACTTCAGAAATAAAAAGATAAGATTTTTGAGTTTTTTGAAAAAACGTAAGTTTTTAAACTTTTTCTCATATACATATAGCTTGTTAGCATTTGTACGTCATTGGTAGTAACTGAGTGCTGCAGAGAACTTTTTCTAGTTTATGTGATACCGGTCCCGAAAGTGCACCAGTCATATTTTTCTGGGTAGACCGCATGTCTTATTTCTGTTTTGTATACAAATAGAAGATGCGCTGCCATCTCCCACACACATCTCACACCCATCATGACCACACAGACATCTCATCAAATCATCTCCCCCATCTCGGAGGTGGGGGGTGGACAAGGAGGACAGGGATGTCAGCGATAGGACTCATCAGACCTGAAGTCACTTTGTCGCAGTTGATGAGCAAGCAGACATTGGCCAATGTATGTACCAAGAACTTCAGAAATAAAAAGATAAGATTTTTGAGTTTTTTGAAAAAACGTAAGTTTTTAAACTTTTTTCTCATATACATATAGCTTGTTAGCATTTGTACGTCATTGGTAGTAACTGAGTGCTGCAGAGAACTTTTTCTAGTTTAGTGATACCGTGTTTCCCCGAAAGTAAGACACCGTCTTATATTTTTTTTGGGTCCAAAAAGACCGACATGTCTTACTTTCGGGGGGTGTCTTATATTAGCCAAAAAAAAAAAGACAAATGACAAAATGACAGCCGCCACATCTCACACAACACACATCCACAACACACACATCTACACACACACACATCCACACACACACACCACACACAATCTCACACACACACACATCTCACACACACACATCTCCACACAACATCACACACACACACACATCTCACACACACACACAACACACACATCTCACACACACACAACCATCTCACACACACAACACACACATCTCAACAAACACACAAATACACACATCTCACACACAAACACACATCTCACACACACACACACACACAACACTTTCACTTTCTTACCTTACCTCTTTCTTTTCTTTCCTCTGCTGCTTTGGTGGTGCAGCTGACGTCAGTCCTGGGCTGTGATTGGCTCCTGCCCTGGGCCAATCACAGCGCCGAGCCCTGGGCCAATCACAGCGCCGGAGCCCAGGGCCAATCACAGCGCCGGAGCCCAGGGCCAATCACAGCGCAGGAGCCCTGGGCCAATCACAGCCCAGGACTGACGTCAGCTGGCCGATTCCTGCGCTGTGATTGGCGCAGGGCTCGTGGGCGGAGTGGAGAGAAGGAGAGAGCGCCGGAGCTCCAGGGCACAGCGTATTGGCGGGGACTGACAGTGGGGACAGGGGGGTACGGGGAGCGGTGCCGCAGTGCCACAGATCCGGTGATGTGATCCGGACAGGTACGCCTTACATTCGGGGGGTGGCTTATATTAGAAAGTAGGGCGCCCCCCAAAGAATGCCTTACTTTCGGGGGCGCCCTACTTTCGGGGAAACACGGTAGATAATATAAAAAAAAAAAATTAGTTTAGTCATAGATATATAGGACAAAAAAAAAAAAAAAAATTAGTTTAGCCATAGATATATAGATTTCAAGTACTTATTTAGGAAATAGCCACGTAACATATATAGTTTATAGTTTTAGATATTAAATCCTTTATTTAGACAGTTCATAGTATATATATATATATATAATGAACACACATTTAGTAAAAGATGATAGATGTGTATCATCCAAATGTATAGATTTGGTGATATGAACCACAATCTTAAGCTCCAGCACTATAGGTGCTGAGAAATTTGCATTTCTTTTTTCACCGGGAGAGGTTTTTGGAACAGCTGAGAGACGGGTGGGATGGCTGTTCACACACATCTCCATCTCAAGGTGTGTTCTGTACATATAGATAGATAGGTTCATAGATAGATAGAAAATTAGAGATTTAGCTTTAACATCAGCATTTTTCGGCTATTTGTGGAAGTTTTGGTGGAAAAAAACACACAATTTCTGCACTTGCTGCCTAAGGCCTCATCTACAGCACACTTGCCATAAGCTGCATGCAATTTATATGGAATTTGTGGTTCACTTGCGGCAGGTGCCACATACGTGGTTACGGCAGTTTCGGCCGCAAAAACCGCACTGACCTGCAGTTTTGTAGCGGCTGCATTTCGTGCACCTGCCGAGGCCATGTGTGCCGCATTAGGCAGGTTAACCGCAAGTTCCATATACATTGCATCAGAATTGCTGCAAGTATGTCGCAAGTAAGCCCTTAGGTGTCAAGTGCGGAAATTGTATTTATTATATCCCCACCTTCTACAAATAGCTGAAAAATGCTGCTCTAAAACAGCTTTTAGTCTTCATAAATAGGAATTAGTTAGAGTAGGGACCCATCAGACGTAGGGCCACCTTGACGTGGTTTATGGGCAAACACAAACTGGCTGATACGCAGAATATCAATATTGATTTTTTAAATCAAGCTACTTACTGAGTATCAAGTATTAACCAGTCAGTGTACCAAGAGCCCTACAATATAATAATTCAATTGTCCAAAAATGATATTCATCCTACAACTATACATAGTTGATGAATAGATATCATCAATTAATTGTATTATTCTTAATTTTTTAAAAATAAACTATATATGGATTCTAGACTACCCGATTCTTTAGAATCGGGCCGCCATCTAGTCATTTATAAAATGGTGTAAATCTTATGTCTTTGTTTCTATGAACTATCTTGGGTGACAATTTATTTTGATATTTTAATTAATAGAAAAATGATTTTTATTGTATATAAGATCCTTATATAGAAGTTATTTGAATTGAACCAAAATTATATGATTTTAGAATTAGTGATCTGTTTTTCAGGAACCCAAAGAATGTAATATTTTCTTTGATCTATTCCATGTTTTCTCTCTTAGGGATGATTGTTTTTATTTATAGGTAATTCAAGAGCTGATATTATATCCTTTTCTCAAAAGGTAATGTGTATATGTAATATAAGATGATGAGATGTTCAAGGGGGGTGACAGGTGCTTTTCAGGTTACATAAAAATTTTGAGATTTTGTTCGTTACATTGTATTTCATTATGTCATTGATAGTTATGAAAATGGTACAAATTGTTATGAGATTATGGTTGAAAATGTTGTCCAGTTAATAGATTCCCCGAGATAGGCTTTTTCTTATGTTTTGACACTTACGAAATGTTTGTCTAACATGTATTTTTGAGTTTTCTCTCCCCTTCAATATGCAGCTACTGTGGACCGAAGTCGCTTCCCACAGCCTGGAAGTGGAGTGATGGTCAGAAGAAACGTCAGAAATTCTGCTGATAACTGAGACAGCTGATAAGCTCAAATAGCAGCCCAACTAGATCCAAGATCTACAAGGCAGACAAGCCCAGGAGAACTACCGAATGACACAGACGTATACTGTGCCTTATCCTTAAACGCTGAGAAATGGGGTCTCACCGAGGGCTATGTCCCAAGAGAAAGAGTGGAGAACAAGTTATTATTTTCTGGTTAATACCTCAGACCCTGTAGTTAGTTATAAATTTGACGTGTGTATATGTATCACCACCGCTGACATAGACTATAGGTGTCATTGTGAGTCCTGGAATATCATGAGATAGAAAATTGAGAAAGACTGGACCTACGAAACTACTGTAGCCTGAGAGAAGACAGACAATAAAAGTAGAAGCCTCCTTACTACAATGACTCTGTTACAGCCAAGAATATATGACCAAACACTGCACCGTAGGGTTCTGTCCTATTTGTGAGTCTGACAACTGTTTTCCCTCATACTTAACGATAGAAAACTCTTTTACTACAGACGCTGGCCTATATGTGATGGATATAAACATCCCAGGAGACACTGACTGCTTAGGATACCTTTATTTTATGGATGTCAGGGACTGACTTATTTTAGATAAGACTGAAGTTTTTACCAGCAATACTGACTTGGTACAAGGCCATGTCCTCCTGAATTAGACAATAGTGAGGACCCCAAGTATCCCTTATCACTCGACCCCTCTTGAATAAAAGGTAGGGCGAGAGAAGATGGACCCCTCATGCACTAAAAGTCCTTTAAGCAGGAGGCACATCCACAGGGATGTCTTGTTGCCAAAGAGGTGAAATAAAGAAGAGGAACCCATGTGCATAGGGGTAAATCATAGGTCTTTAGGGAAAAATTGTGTATTTAGGGGGATTATTAAGGATGGAGGGACATGAAATGTCCTTACAGGGTAAAATATCACAACTTTTTCCCTACATAAGCTGTGACTCAGAAATGCCATGTCGCCTGTTACGCAACCACCTAAGATGGCCCCTGTATCCTGTACCGCACCCTGGATCCGGATCAACCCTAAGAATTCCAGCGTCAGAATCAACCAATTAGAAGATGACAACTCTGCAGAGTGTTCTAGAATGCTAACACCCTTGCTTTCCTGTATAAATATATGTGTTTCAATAAACTCATGCGCAGTGCTTATTCTCTTGGGCTTAGGCATGAGCAAGACTTGAAACGGATTCTGTTTCCGTGTCATTACTTGCGACGTGCACACTTGCCTGAATGATTTGGAGTGGTTGACGGACTTGAGAAAATAGCTGAGACCCTCATCACCCATACCACACTAACACTGCACTAGCACCTCCAGGCCAGAAGGGGGAGCTAAAGCTGCTTCCCTAGATATTCTGGGTAGAGAGGAAGTGGCAGTTAGTTCAGTTCCTGAGAGGACTGAGGAAAGGACCTGGGAGCAAAGGAGCTGCCTTAAGCTCAACCCACAGTCCACTGTGGACTTCCAGGCCAGCCAGGGTCTGAGAAAAGCAGTAGGAAAAGTAAAGGAACACACCCGGGACAAGGAGTTACCCTGAACTCACCCCGGAGAGGCGCATAGGACGGATACTGGATCCGATGCTGTGCCTGAAACAGACAGGACAGTCAATACCGGAATATTGAAGGTCCACCATCTTCACTGTACCAAAGCAATACGGAGGGGTCAGTGACACAGAAGACTCAAGTTGCCTAGTAGATTGGTACCCGTGAGGGGAGACAGGACCAGTAGTTCTGCTAATGGCGGCAGCAGGGCCTCACATGAAGCGCAGGAGTGGAAGCCAAGGACCAAATCAGGGTAGGAGCAACCCGGCCCCGGTACAGACTTCGTGGACAATACTCTGCTTGTACCATCTGCACAGTAAAGACTTGGAAAACTACAAAAAACGTGAGTTTGTGTGATCCTTGCACTCCAGCCCTGATTTCCCCACAAGCAACACCATCTCCACTATCATCCCCTTTCCTGCAACATCTATAACAACCATCACAGACTTCAATTACACTGCCCCGGGGAACCAGGCTCCACCTGCGGGGAGCCGTTCCATCTTAAGCTGCCAAACATCATCCCCGGAGGTTCTGCAGCAGCGGTGGTCTCTCGGACCACAACCCGTGGGTGGCGTCACGACAAACCAAATCCCTTGTAAATACCCCCCATTTACTTGTGTGAACCCAGGACACGGTCCAGACCAGGACCTCCGTGACATCCCCAGCAGTACCCCGGTCTAGTACTGAGTACCCCGTCCCAGTGGGCTCCACGTATACAGGTGGAGCCGCCTCTCTAAGCACAGTGTAATTCCAGGTGGAGCCCCCCCTCTAAGTGCAATCTATACAGGTGGAGCCCCCCTCTAAGTGCAGTCAATACAGGTGGAGCCCCCCTCTAAGCACAGTGTAATTCCAGGTGGAGCCCCCCTTTAAGGCACGAGGCTGTTGCTGCCCCTCATACCGGAAGTGCCCCCCTCCCCTGTCCTCTCCTCGGTGACCCTGCTCTTCTCCTGGTTACCTGCACCATCATGGCGACCCGCAGAGACTCCTTGGCGATGTTGTCCCCGCACTTTTTGCAGGAGGCGCGGCCACTCTTGGCGTACTCGGCCCGGTACAGCTTCTCGGAGGCGTCAGCCATGTCTGCAGACAGAGGAGGATGAGGAGCCGGGGCAGCACAAAGCCAAGAGCCCGCCACACAACGGAGCAAGCAGTCACAGCCGAGCGCCGAGCAGTGCCCGCACCTCACACTGCAGCCGAAAGATGGCCAGCAACTACTCCCCCCTGCGGAGCAGAAGACACCAGACACAGCAGATAACGGGGCTAGGGCAGGACGTCACGTGGCCTGGAATACCCCTCACACCACGTGACAATGTTTATCCCCCTCAAAGTCAGAGGCAGGGGCCCCAGTGGCCCCCAGTGTGTGGAGTCCAGGACAGGACACAGATTTATTAACCTCTCCATGTCCAAATTATTTTTATTTATTTTTCTATTTATTTAATAATTTATTATTTATGTATTATTAATAGTATTGTTATTTTTTATATTTTAAAATATAACATAATATTATTTATTTATATTATTGATATTTATGCATTTTATATAACTTATTATATTTATACATTTACTATTTTTTTATATTTATAATATTTATAATAATATATGTAATATAATAATTCCATTTATATTTAATTGTTATATTTTTGATTATTTTTTATATTTTATTATTTATTATTATTTATAATATAGATTATATAATTTTACCTTTTATATTATTTACATTTCTTATATATTTTATTTATTATATTTATTAATTTATGTTTAATATTTTAGAATATTTATAATAATACAATATAATAATTCTATTTATATTATTTTTATTTAATTATATATTATTTATTATTATATTTTATTATAATATTTATAATGTATAATAATAATTTTACTCATATTATTTGTATTTCTTATATATTTTATTATATTAGTTTATCAATTTATTATTTTTTATATTTTATAAAATGTATAATAATATATAATATGATAATTCTAATTATATTATTTATATTGAATTATTATATTACTGCCTTCTATTAGAGATCCTCTCTTCCATTGGTATCTCTGACCTTGCCCTCTCCTGGATCTCTTCCTACCTTTCCAACCACATATTTAGCGCTACCAATTCCCACACGACCTCCTCGCCCCATCCCCTCTCTGTTGGGGTCCCTCAAGGCCCTGTCCTGGGGCCCCTTCTTTTTTTCAATCTATACTTTTGGCCTGGGACAACTCATAAAGTCCCATGGCTTTCAGTATCACCTGTACACTGATGACACTCAAATCTACCTCTTTGGCTCAGATGTCACCTCTCTGCTGTCCAGAATCCCGGAGTGCCTATCAGCCATATCCTCCTCCTTCTCCTCCCGCTTCCTAAAACTAAATGTAGACAAAACTGAATTCATCATCTTTCCCCATCTCACACACCTTCCTTACCTGATCTATCACTATAAATGACATCACACTTTGCCCTGTACCTGATGTCCGCTGCCTCGGAGTAACACTTGACTCTGCCTTGGCCTTCAGACCGCACATCCAAGCTCTCGTCACCTCCTGCCGCCTCCAATTCCAAAATATTTCCAGAATCCGTCCCTTCCTCAACCCTCAATCTACTAAACTACTAGTGCATATCCTCATCATCTACCGCCTTGACTACTGCAACCTTCTCCTCTGTAGCATCCCTGCTAGCACTCTTGCACCTCTCCAATATGTCCTTTACTCTGCTGCCCGACTATTCCACCTCTCTTCTCGCTATTCCTCCACTTCTCCATTATGCAAATCCCTCCACTGGCTCCCAATTCCCCAGCGTATCCAATTCAAACTACTAACATTGAGTTACAAAGCTGTCCACAATCTGTCCCCCCCATATATCTCTGAACTAATCTCCCGATATCATTCCACTCATAATCTTTAATCCTCCTAAGACCTCATTTTGCACATCCCTCATCTAACCCTCTCACTCTCAGAACCTCCAAACACAGAGTCAAACAGCCCTGGCTCACATCACAAACTCAATTCCTCCAGCGATGCTCTAGGAGTGCTGAACATCTATAGAGGAAAACCCGCACTCCAGAAAACTTCATTCACTATAAATTTATGCTGAGAACTTTCAACTCTGCCCTTCACCTTGCCAATCAGACCTACTTTACCACCCTGATCTCCTCACTATCCAACAACCCAAAAAAACTGACACCTTTCACTCTCTCCTCAGTTCTAAAGTGCAGGCCCCCATCACTGACCTCTGTGAGGATGATCTGACTTCCTACTTCACAGAGAAAATAGAAACCATCCGTCAAGAAATCAACTCCTTACCTCAAATCGCTGTTACCCCTACCGCTCCCCACATTTCCTCTGGCTCACTCTCCACTTTTGACCCAGTCACAGAAGAAGTCTCCAGGCACCTCTCTTCCTTTCGCCCCACCACATGCACTGCTGACCCCATACCCTCTCACCTACTCCAGTCTCTCTCTCCGGTGGTCACCACTCACCTAACCAAAATCTTCAATCTCTACCTCTCTTCTGGCATATTCCCCTCCTCCCTCAAACACTTGATCATTACTCCATTATTAAAGAAAACTTCTCTTGACCCATCCTGCACAATCAACTACAGACCAGTCTCCAATCTCCCCTTCATCTCTAAACTCCTGGAGCACCTGGTCTACTCCCACCTCACTCGTTACCTCTCCACTCACTCTCTTCTAGACTCATTACAGTCTGGTTTCCGCCCCCTACATTCTACAGAAACTGCCCTCACCAAAGTGACCAATGACCTACTGACAGCAAAACGTAATGGTGACCACTCTCTGCTTATTCTTCTTGATCTCTCTGCAGACTTTGACACTGTTGACCACCATCTCCTACTCTCTATGCTGCACTCCATCGGCATCAAGTACACGGCTCTCTCCTGGCTCTCTTGCTATCTTTCTGACCGCTCTTTCAGTGTATCATTTGCTGGCTCCACTTCCTCCCCTCTTCCTCTCACTATTGGGGTCCCTCAGGGTTCAGTCCTTGGACCTCTTCTCTTCTCTCTCTATACGGCCCAGATTGGACAGACCATCAGCAGATTTGGCTTTCAGTACCATCTTTATGCTGATGACACACAATTATACACTTCAACCCCTGACCTTACTCCCACTCTAATAAAGAACACCAATGACTGTCTAACCGCAGTTTCCAATATCATGTCCGCTCTCTTATCTGAAACTCAACCTTTCCAAAACTGAGCTTCTTTTGCTCCCGCCCTCCACTAACCTCCCTAAATATGGCATCTCTCTCTCAGTGTGCGGCACCACAATAATGCCTAGTTAGCAGGCTCGCTGTCTGGGTGTTATGTTTGACTCTGATCTTTCCTTTACCCCATATATACAATCTTTTGCCCACTCTTGCTGCTTGCACCTGAAGAACATCTCTAGAATTCGCCCCTTTCTCACCTTGGAAACCACAAAAACCCTCACTGTGGCACTGATTCACTCCCACCTTGACTATTGTAATTCTCTTTTAATTGGCCTCCCCACACTAGACTCTCTCCAGTCCATCCTTAATGCAGCAGCCAGGGTCATCTATCTGACTAACCGTTACTCGGACGCTTCTGCTCTATGCCATTCATTGCCCTGGCTGCCTATACACTACAGGATCAAATTCAAACTGCTTGTTCTCACCCACAAAGCTCTTCACAGTGCAGCACCTCCCTATCTCTATCACCCCACCCGTTCTCTTCACTCTGGAAGTGACTCTAGGCTGAAGGCACACGGAGCATGTTTGATGCATGACAGTGGTGCAAATAAATTTTGGGTGTGTTTGGTGCGAGTGTGGTGCGTGTGGGTGAGTGTGCATGGCTGTATGCATATGAGTGTCATGAGAGTGTGCTGCGTGAGTACGTGTGAGTGTGATGCTGTCCATGGTCCTGAAGTAAACTTCAGAGCTGTGGATAGCATTAACCAGCAAATTCATACTCTGCGGCTGTCAAAGCTGCGGAGTATGAATGTGCCGGTTCACAGTACAGTAATCTTGCATCTTGCACCGCTGTGACAGCAGTGCAAGATGATTATTAAAAACCCAGCTGCTGGGCACCTTTTAGTAATTTGCGGGGTGAAACTGCATATGCAGCATCTGTTCGGCATATCAGCACACATGCTGCATATAAAGCTATTAACCCGGTGCTAAAAGGGTTAATGTGCTTTTTGTGTGTTGCCAACATGTCTTCAGGTAGTGTCCACACTCCCTGGAGACATGTTGACTTAATACATTGGCAGTGCAGGGGTTAATCATTATAGGTATGGAAAGCCTGTATTTGTCAGCTTTTGATAATCATTCAGAAAAGCCGGTGGCTCCTCTCAGGGAGCTGCAAGCAGTAATGTACGCAATTAGCGTACATTACATTGCTGGGCAGCGTCCTGAATAAGGAGCTGTCCAAGGTACTTACACTAATTGCGTACATTACGGCTCGCAGCTCCCTAAGAGGAGCCGCTGGCTTTTCTGAATGATTATCAAAAGCCGACAAATACCGGCTTTCCATAACTATGATGATTAACCCCTGCACTGCCAATGTATTAAGCCAGCATGCCTCCAGGGAGTGTGGACACTCCCTGGAGACATGTTGGCAACACACAAAAAGCACATGAACCCTTTTAGCACTGGGTTAATAGCCGCACATGCAGCATCTGTGCTGATATGCCAAACAGATGCTGCATATGCAGTTTAACCCCGCAAATTACAAAAAGGTGCCCAGCAGCTGGGTTTTTAATAATCATCTTGCGCCGCTGTCACAGCAGTGCAAGATGATAGATTACTGTACTGGGAAACCGATTTGAAGAGATTTTTACAGCACACGGGTGCGACTATCACACCGTCTACTGTATGGGTGCAAGTTTGACTCGCACTCATATACTTTTAATGCACACTCGTGCGTGGAAATCGCGTGCAATCGTGAGGAGCGGTGTGGTGTGATGAGATGTTATTCCAGGTGAAGAGCGCTGGGGGTGCTAGTGAGTGTGGGTTGCTACCTGCATCTGCAAATTGGGAGAAGAGGAGGGGCAGGATCAGCCGCAGAGCAGAAAGCTTCCCTCACTTCACCTCTCCTCTGACCTCTGGCACACTATCGCGGTCTGCAGGGGGCGGCTGGAGACCCAGACCCCCCTGCAAGGAGGTGGAGGGGCCCCCCTACAGGAGCCTGAGGGGCCCCCTAGCCGGTCGGGACCCTGGTGCAGCTGAACCAGCTGCACCGCGGTAGGTCCGCCCCTGGCTTTGTATTGTATTTTCTGATAACTGTTTCTTATGATAGTTAAATATGATCCTCTGTATTGTAAAGCGTTGCGGAATATGTTGGCGCTATATAAATAAAGATTATTATTAACCACCTGCAAGACTTTGCCTGAGCATCCCCCATTCTTTAGAATTCTGCACCCCAAAACATCCGACTGTCCTCCACACTCGGAACCTTTATGCGGAACCTGAAAACCCATCTCTTCAGAACAGTCTACAGCCTGCAATGACCACAGTGCCACCTCACCACCACTGGACCTCGCGCTCCACCACTACTGGACCTCGCGCTCCACCACCACTGGACCTGGCACGCCATCACCACTGGACCTGGCGCTCCACCACCACTGGACCCGACACTCCACCACCACTGGACCCGACACTCCACCACCAATGGACCCGATGCTCCACCACCATCGGACCTGGCACTCCACCACCACTGGACCTGGTGCTCCACCACCATCAGACCTGGCGCTCCACCACCACCAAAGCAGACCCAACCTATTGTCTCTCTCCCCACCGCCCTGTAGAATCTAAGCCCGCAAGGGCAGGACCTCTCTCTCCCCTCTGTATCGGTCTGTCACTGTTACTTTGTTCATTGTATTTTTAACTTGTTTGTAAATAACCCTTTCTCATGTACAGCACCATGGAATCAATGGTACTCTATAAATATATAATAATAATAATTGGAGTATTGGTTCTGATGAGGTTACTTGGTCATTTATATTTTTAATTATTTATTGGTTTTTAATTAATATTTATTAAAACCTCAAAATACCAATTTCTTTATTTAAACTCTAAATAAACAACATGGCCATTTCATTCCATAAGAACTTCGACGTTGGTGTGCACTCATATATACAGTAGTTCTAAATGTAAGAAATAGAGGGGGTATGTGTTGCCATGAGAAGCTCAGGCAACACCCAACAGGGAAGATGAACTTTGTATAGGAGATTCCCCACAGCAATAGGCTGGGGACAGCAATTTAAAGTGCACACACCACCCCTATGACACTGGGGAAGGTATGGCCGCACACACCCTAGATACAAACAGGAACCAGTATACAGAACACAGGGCCTGAGGCCTAGGAAAACCAGCAGCGGTCGATATATGTGGAAAGTCATGTCACACAGCGGAGCAGCCAAGGACAGCGCAGCATCCTTACAGGTAACAGAAAGTATCCCAGCTAGATAGGGGGAAGGAGCGACAGTGGCAGCAGCATGTACGGTAATACCGGGGAAACAAGGGACAATCACAAATACTAGGCCTCAGACCCGTCTAGCAGTCAGACTTCTTTGTTATCCCTAGTGACCAATCACAGCGCAGCTTTCATTTTTTAAACTGCTCTGGAGAAATGAAAGCTGAGCTCTGATTGGTTGCTATGGGCAACAAAGTTACTAAGGGCCTAGTATGTAATTTAGCTACAGAGTAATGATGGCGGCTCCGTCCTGTACACGCCTGAAGGAAACACAGAGGACCTGTACAGTGAAACCTTCCTGAGTATGAACTGGAATATGATAATATAGGGGGTGGTCTGGGATCTGATATTAATATAGGGGGTGGTCTGATATTAATATAGGGGATTGGTGTGGGGTCTGATATTAATATAGGGGATTGGTCTGGGGTCTGATATTAATATAGGGGTGATCTGGGGTCTGATATTAATATAGGGGGTTGATCTGAGATCTGATATTATTATAGGGGGTTGGTCTGGGATCTGATATTAATATAGGGGGTTGATCTGGGGTCTGATATTAATATAGGTGGTGGTCTGGGGTCTGATAATAATAGGGGATTGGTCTGGGGTCTGATATTAATATAGGGGGGTTGGTCTGGGGTCTGATATTAATATAGGGGGTTGATCTGGGGTCTGATATTAATATAGGGGGTTGATCTGAGATCTGATATTATTATAGGGGGTTGGTCTGGGATCTGATATTAATATAGGGGGTTGATCTGGGGTCTGATATTAATATAGGGGGTTGATCTGAGATCTGATATTATTATAGGGGGTTGGTCTGGGATCTGATATTAATATAGGGGGTTGGTCTGGGTCTGATATTAATATAGGGGACTGGTCTGGGTCTGATATTAATATAGGGGGTTGGTCTGGGGTCTGATGTTAATATAGGGGGTTGGTCTGGGGTCTGATATTAATATAGGGGGTTGGTCTGGGGTCTGATGTTAATATAGGGGATTGGTCTGGGGTCTGATATTAATATAGGGGGTGGTCTGGGTCTGATATTATATAGGGGTTGGTCTGGGGTCTGATGTTAATATAGGGGGTTGGTCTGGGGTCTGATAATATAGGGGGTTGTTCTGGGATCTGATGTTAATATGGGGAGTCTGGTATTTGATCTGATAATATAAGGCGGCCGTCACACGCTACGATCTCGCTAGCGATATTGTAAGCGATCACGTGCACGCGCGATCGCTTACAATATCGCTCACATCGCTGGTGAGATGTCACACAGACAGACTCACCAGCGATGTGGACCAGCGAGAACGCTGGTAACTATGGTACACATCGGGTTACTAGGCGCCGCGCATCGCTTAGTAACCCGACGTGTACCATAGTTACCATCTCCCAGCATAGGCTCTGCCGCTGGGAGATCGTTCATCGTGGTGTTATACACCACGATGAAGCAGATCGTGAAATCGTTCATCGCAAGATGTGAGCTCCGGAGCTCAGATCTCGATCTTGCGATTTGATCATTTATCGTTCGTCATATCCTGCCGTCACACGCACAGACATCGTTCAAGCGATGTTTCATCTGGCGCGTTCAAGCGATATCTTTCAAGATATCGTGGCGTGTGACGGCCGCTTAAGGGTGTTGTGTGTGCTGTGATATTTATGTAGGAGTCTGATTTTGGGTCTTATTCTCCACTTTCCCCCTGGGTCATCTCTCATCTGAACCCTGCAATGTCGGTAGTAATAAGAGTCTCCACCAGAGGGCGCTAGAGAGATGCAGAGAACCTGCTCCATTGGGATGAATGGATCATCACATTGTTCCTCATCTCCTGTAATAATCACTGTGGCCAGGGCCGGGGGGGCAGGGAGGCATTTGCCCCCCCCCCCGGCTGGCGACTTATCAGCAGTTCAGGGCCACCGGCCGCATTATTATCAAGACTGCAAAGTTAATAATCCTGTGGTCGCGGCTATTCTAATAGTTCGGGATGCGGCCACTGGAGAATTAACTGTGCAGACTGGCTCACAACATTGATAATGCACCCAGCGGCTGTTAGGGGGTGATTTACCTTTAAGGATGTGGCATGGTCCTGACTCGAGGCGTGCTGACGTAGTACGCTCACCCTCCAGAGGGCGGGGGCGTAGCACTTGTGAAAACAGGCGCATAAGAGGCTGGCACTCTGGCAGATTGCATGGGCCATTCCCTGCATGTAAGTTCCCCCAGCAGCTGTTCCGCTTGTTCTTCGGCTGACCGGCAGGCACTGCACCTAATGCTGCTTATGTGCCTGGCCGGCGGCCACATCACTGTCAGCATACAGGGTTGTGAGCGTGGCCATCTCTGCAGTGCAAGCTGTGACGTCATGCAGTGCGCCCTGCTCCATCACGTACCCACCGAAGAGGAGCTGAATGGGAGACCAGCCAGGGAGAGGTGAGCAGCCACTGGAGAGTGTCACACTGTAGTGAGGAGGCCGCTGCTCTCCTCCTGACAGGTACAGTTGTGGCCAAAAAGTATTGACACCCCTGCAATTCTGTCAGATAACACTCAGTTTCTTCCTGAAAATGATTGCAATCACAAATTCTTTGGTATTATTATCTTCATTTAATTTGTCTTCAATGAAAAAACACAAAAGAGAATGAAGCAAAAAGCAAAACATTGATCATTTCACACAAAACTCCAAAAATGGGCCAGACAAAAGTACTGGCACCCTCAGCCTAATACTTGGTTGCACAACCTTTAGCCAAAATAAGGGCCACATCACACACACAGATATCTGTGCAGAGATTGTTGGCAGATCTCTGGTTGCAGTGAACTCATGGACACATTGTTCTATTTTGTGGCCGTGTACAAATGTAACAATGTGTCCATGATTTCACTGCAAACAGAGATCTGTGACCAATATCTGAACAGATATCTGTGTGTGTAACGTGGCCTTAAGTGCGATCAACCGTGTCCGGCAACCATCAATGAGTTTCTTACAATGCTCTGCTGGAATTTTAGACCATTCTTCTTTGGCAAACTGCTCCAGGTCCCTGATATTTGAAGGGTGCCTTCTCCAAACTGCCATTTTTAGATCTCTCCACAGGTGTTCTATGGGATTCAGGTCTAGACTCATTGCTGGCCACCTTAGAAGTCTCCAGTGCTTTCTCTCAAACCATTTTCTAGTGCTTTTTGAAGTGTTTTGGGTCATTGTCCTGCTGGAAGACCCATGACCTCTGAGGGAGACTCAGCTTTCTCACACTGGGCCCTACATTATGCTGCAAAATTTGTTTGTAGTCTTCAGACTTCATAATGCCATGCACACAGTCAAGCAGTCCAGTGCCAGAGGCAGCAAAGCAACCCCAAAACATCAGGGAACCTCCACTATGTTTGACTGTAGGGACCGTGTTCTTTTCTTTGAATGCCTCTTTTTTTTCTCCTGTAAACTCTATGTTGATGCCTTTGCCCAAAAAGCTCTACTTTTGTCTCATCTGACCAGAGAACATTCTTCTAAAACGTTGTGGGCTTTCTCAGGTAAGTTTTGGCAAACTCCAGCCTGGCTTTTTTATGTCTCGGGGTAAGAAGTGGGGTCTTCCTGGGTCTCCTACTATACAGTCCCTTTTCATTCAGACGCTGACGGATAGTACGGGTTGACACTGTTGTACCCTCGGACTGCAGGGCAGCTTGAACTTGTTTGGATGTCAGTCGAGGTTCTTTATCCACCCTCCGCACAATCTTGAGTTGAAATCTTTCGTCAATTTTTCTTTTCCGTCCACATCTAGGGAGATTAGCCACAGTGCCATGGGCTTTAAACTTCTTGATGACACTGCGCACGGTAGACACAGGAACATTCAGGTCTTTGGAGAAGGACTTGTAGCCTTGAGATTGCTCATGCTTCCTCACAATTTGGTTTCTCAAGTCCTCAGACAGTTCTTTGGTCTTCTTTCTTTTCTCCAAGCTCAATGTGGTACACACAAGGACACAGGACAGAGGTTGAGTCAACTTTAATCCATGTCAACTGGCTGCAAGTGTGATTTAGTTATTGCCAACACCTGTTAGGTGCCACAGGTAAGTTACAGGTGCTGTTAATTACACAAATTAGAGAAGCATCACATGATTTTTCTAACAGTGCCAATACTTTTGTCCACCCCCTTTTTTATGTTTGGTGTGGAATTATATCCAATTTGGCTTTAGGACAATTCTTTTTGTGTTTTTTCATTGAAGACAAATTAAATAAAGATAATAATACCAAAGAATTTGTGATTGCAATCATTGACAGGAAGAAACTGAGTATTATCTGACAGAATTGCAGGGGTGTCAATACTTTTGGCCACAACTGTATTAATATAGGGGGTTGGTCTGGGGTCTGATATTAATATAGGGGGTTGGTCTGGGGCCATTCCCTTTGCCCGATTTCACCTCCGACCACTGCAACTGGCCCTCCTGTCCGCCTGGGACAAGAAACCCTTCTCCCTGGACAAGACGTTCCGCCTGACACCCACTGTCAGACGTGCTCTTCTTTGGTGGCTTCGTCCGACCTCTCTATCCAAGGGCCATTCCTTCCTTCTTTCCGGTGGATTGGTTAGTTCTCACCACGGACGCCAGCCTTCTGGGCTGGGGGGGCAGTGTACCGACACCACACTGCCCACAGCCGTTGGACCTCCCGGGAGTTGACCTTGCCTATAAATATCCTGAAGATTCGTGCAATTTTGCTTGCACTCAATGTGTTTCACAACCTTACGGCGGGCCGCCATATCCACGTCCAGTCGGACAATGCTGCGGCAGTAGCTTACATCAATCCCAAGGGAGGCACTCGCAGCAAAACGGCGTTTCACGACATGAGCGGATTCTCCATTGGGCAGAGTCCTCGAAGTTGATCATCTCAGCGGTTCACATCAAGGAGTGGAGAATTGGGCAGCGGACTTTCTTAGTCGCCAAGGTTTCGCCGCCGGAGAATAGTCCCTCCATCCGGAGGTGTTTCACCAGATATGCCGCCGCTGGGGGACGCCAGACGTGGACCTGATGGCGTCTCGTTTGAATGCCAAGGTGCCTGCGTTCATAGCCCGGTCCCGCGAACCATTGTCCATCGGAGTGGATGCACTGGTCTGCCCCTGGCATCAATTCCATTTGCCATACATCTTTCCTCCTCTCCCCTTACTCCCGAGGGTGATCAGGAAAATCAAGCCAGAAGGCATACTGATAGCCCCAGACTGGCCCAGGCGCGCCTGGTACACTGACCTAGTGCAGCTGGTCGCGGACGTCCCTTGGCACCTCCCAGATCTGCTGGATCTTCTCACTCAGGGTTTCTTTTCCCACCAGAATTCCAGGGTCCTGAATTTGACAGCGTGGCTGTTGAGACATGGGTCTTATCGCCTGGGCTGTGGAGTCGCTAAATCAAACCACCGACTCCAACTCCGACTCCGACTCCTGAATATCCCTGGCTCCGACTCCTTTGACTCCGACTCCTTCATTCATGGCTCGTTTTTAAGTGATACAATTATTGTAGGATAATGGTAACATTAGGCTTTAATCATTATAATGACATAATAATAAAGATATTTAGATAGAACATAATAATAATTCATAATAATAATATTCAGCACATTCTGCATTAAACTACTAGACCCAATTCATTATATATTTTAGGAGTCGGAACATTTTCTTCCGACTCCGACTCCTCCAAAATGGGCAGCGACTCCGACTCCACGACTCCGACTCCACAGCCCAGCTTATCGCGCCCCAGGTTTTCCCCTGATGTCATCAACACCATGATCAGAGCCCGGAAACCAGCCTCCTCTTGCATTTACCACTGTACGTGGAAGCTTTTTTTCTCATGGTGCAAGGACCGAGCCTGTTCTCCTCTACCTCTATCCCGGTGATACACAGTTTCCTCCAGTCTGGTTTACAATCAGGTCTAGCCCTGAGCTCACTAAAAGGGCAGATCTTCGCTCTCTCAGTCTTCTACCAATGCCATCTTTCTTCTAGGCCCCAGGTTAAAATCTTTCTTCAGGGAGTCTGCCTCTTGGTACCCCCCTGCAGGAGACCACTACAGTCGTGGGACCTTAATCTGGTTTTGGAGGGACTTTAAAAGTTCCCCTTTGAGCCCTTAAGGGAGGTCTCTCTGCCTCTCTTATCCTGGAAAGTCACTTTCCTGGTGGCAATTACGTCCATCAGGCGAGTTTCTGAATTGTCAGCACTCTCCTGACGTGAGCCCTTTA
Organism: Allobates femoralis; assembly: GCA_033576535.1. NCBI lineage: Eukaryota > Metazoa > Chordata > Amphibia > Anura > Aromobatidae > Allobates > Allobates femoralis. Next base: position 38,820,694 of record JARQOC010000007.1, read on the forward strand.
TTTCCTTCCATCAAGATAAGGCAGTACCGCGCCCAGTTCCCACCATTTTTCCTAAGGTGACTTCTCCTTTTCACCTTAATGAGGACATCATTCTGCCGTCCTTCTGTCCGGCACCAGTTCATCAGGTGGAGAAGGCACTGCATACCCTCGACCTCGTGAGGGCCCTCAGGTATTACATTTCCAGGACAGCTTCTTTCAGAAAGTCTGTTTATCCTTCCTGAGGGTCCGCGAAAAGGGCAGGCTGCCTCGAAGGCTACCCTAGCCCGTTGGATTCATTTCGCGATCCAGGAACCTTGCAGTCTAACGGACTTTGTGCTCCACTCGTGCGGTTAGTGCATCCTGGGCTATTCGGCACCAGGCCACAGTTGAGTAAGTGTGCAAGACCGCTACCTGGTCTAGTCTGCACACATTCTCAAAACACTACAGAGTCCATACCCAGGCATCACCTGACAATAGTCGAAGGATACTTCAGACGGTGGTGGCACACCTATCCGAGTAGGTGCCCCTAGAAAATTTGGGACTGTTTTCCTTGCTCCTTGGGTTTAACCTTTTTTTTTTTCCCACCCAGGGACTGCTTTAGGATGTCCCATGGTCCTGTGTCCCCTAATGAGGCGATAGAGAAAAACTGATTTTTGTGTACACACCGTAAAATCGTTTTCTGTGAGCCATCATTGGGGAACATAGCACCCACTCTGTTGCCCAGTTGGGCCTTTGTTCTAGTTGGACCTCTTTAAAGGTTGCATTATTTGTTGTTCATGTACCTGTTGTGTTTTCTCCTACTGCTTGGTTACTAAAACTGGTGTGGCGTGGCATGGCCCAGCCAGGGGGTGTATACTGCAGAGGAGGAGCTAACTGCTTCACATTTACTTAGTGTCAGCCTCCTATGGATCAGCAGCATAACACCCATGGTCCTGTGTCCCCCAATGATGGCTCAGAGAAAACTATTTTACGGTGAGTACACAAAAATCCGTTTTTTTTGCATTGCTGTTATGGTGCAACTTAAATTTACGTGGCAGCGTTCTAAGACTGCTCACGTCATCACAGTCTCTGGATCCCTCAATATTTCTTACATGCTTACGTACGCGTGTACACATTTCCCTAGATGTTAACCCAATATAGATTTTGGGGCAGCCGCATGTGGTATAATATACCACGTGCATGCTGCCACAAAAGATATAGTAGTCAATGGTGTATCTATCTCTCCCATCGCTTGAAAAAAATTCAAGGCCACGTGACACATTTTGACAAGTGATGCAATGCATGTATAGCAGCCACAGGTCGACCTAGTACTTCTGAAAAGACTGGGGGTTTTGGGGGCATAGTGGTTGTGGACCAAGAGGTCTTTTAGATTTTTGGCCCTCCTACTAGTTATCCGAGAGGGAATCCCTCAGGGCTGGTTCTGTTAGAAGAACAGACCAATGTGTTTGAAGAACTTGCCTCATACTGCCCCACTCATGATCGTAGGTCTAGATGAACCGAATCGGTCCATCTTTACCAACATCCTTTCTACTGGAAGGCAGGAGAAGATCATCAACGAGAGGTCTTGTTTGCCCTGTTATAACCAGCTTTTATTGCACACTCACTGTAGCCTTTTGCCCTAAAACGTAAACCCAGATCTTTAGATTTCCTTTGGAAGTTTGTCACAGTGGAACAGACTCACCTCATTCGAAGTTATTGACCAACCAGGATGGCTTTTATGGTGGATGCATGGTGGGCTGATGAGGCATGAATTAAGGAATTCAGTAATGTCTTTTTCCTAAAGACGTCGGTTTGTAAAAAAAAAAAACCATGTCTATATCCAAACCACTTGCTTCTATTTGGAGAATTATAACCAGGATGGCCATTTGTGTGAGTTGGTAATTGAGCTGCTCCAGTTCGTCCTGTGTCATCATTTTTTGGTATTCAAAAAACAGTTATTTTTACAGAAACGCAGCACTGCCATGGGTGGTACGCAAACATGTTCTTTGGCCATTGGGAGAGGGGCATGTTTGTTGGCGGGGGCGCTTGGGCCACTACCCATGTGTAGTGCTGGTTGCACTATATTGATAATTGTTTTTTTTTTTTAGCAGGGCTCTCTGCAGCAGTTCAATTAATTTGTGGATGGTTTGAACCACAATTCATTAAACATCAAACTCACTTTTAAGTGGAGTCAAAACTCCATTGATTTTTTGGATATATGCATGGGGGTTGATGGACGTGGCCTTTTACAAACCGACATCTTTAGGAAAAAGAAGTCACTGAATTCTTTACTTCATGCCTCCACCATAAAAGCCATCTTCGGTTGGTCAATATCTCCCAATGAGGCGACTCTGTTCCACTGAGGCAAACCTCCAAAGACAAGCTAAAGATCTGGGTGAACGTTTTAGGGCAACATTTCTTCTAACAGAATCAGCCCTGAGGGATTCCCTCTTGGATTATCCTCGTATAACTAGTAACAAGGGCCAAAAATTTAAAAGACCTCCACTGATATTTTCGGAAGTACTAGGTCGACTCGTGGGTGCTATCCATGCGGGCATTGCATCGCTTGTCCACATTACTCATGTGGCTTTGAATTTTTTTCAAGCGATGGGAGAGATAGATACACCATTGATCACTATATCTCTTGTGGCTGCACGCACGTAGCATAATATGCCCCAAAATCTATATTGGGTTAACATCTAGGGAATTGCGTACACGCCTACGTGAGCATGTAAGAGATCTTGAGAGATCTAGAGAATGTGATGACGTGAAGTGTCTTGGAACGCTGCCACGTCACTTTAAGTTGCACCATAACAGCAATGCAAAAACCTTGAAAGTCTAAGGGTACACTAGGTGACATCGCCGGCGATGCAGGGGCGTGGCCTATTGCCGCCAACTTTGCCAGTGCGTCGCCTAGTGTGATGCGGCGATAATGAGGCGTAATATCGCCTCAGAATGATCGCCAGGTTTCACAGCAGTGTTGTGAAACCTGGCGATCTGAACAGGGCGATCAGACATGATGACGCGGTGTTTAACATTGCGGGATACCAGTCGCTGGGTTCTGGGCATCCCAGCAAGCGGTTGCCGACGCTACGTGCCGGCAAGTACGCCAGCAAGTTGCCACGCGGCATCTCACCGGCGATGTCGGCGGGGATGCGCGCACCTGTGATTCCCTGCCGACATCGGCGGCGAGGTGGCACCATGTGACGTACCCTTAGGTATGATATTGTGCATGGTGGAATTAGGGGAGGGAATATAAAGAGAACTTTGCACAAAAGGAATAAAGGTGGATTACAGTTTTGGACACCTTGGTGCTAAGAGGGTTAAATGAGTCCATCAGCTATGCTCCTTTTCTGTGATTCAACCAGCTCCTTGTTCTGTAATTACCTTTCCATTTTTTTTGCCTATTTCCTTTCCCTTGGCAACCATTCCATTGCCATTTCCCATTGCCTCCAGTATTAAAGTTTATCTTTGTACATATATTGATATTGTATGTTCTTGGTTTTTAACTGTTTTAATTGGGTTCAATTATGTGCAAAATTTTAAATATTGTCCCTCCTGTGTTAACAGTGCCTTCCTGTAATTCATACCATTTTTCACAAAATATCCTCTGCTGTGAATTTTCATCAATATGAAGAATTGAAGATTAAAGAGACAAGAAATTTTGTATTTGGTTATGAATTACTACGTTGTGTTGTTTCATGATGATGTGCACTCCCGGCTCTGACTGTGCTCCTCCGGCCCTCTCTGGGGGCCCTCTCTCACCGTGCATGTGCAGCCGCCATGGAACCCACCGGGCATCTCGGATATTCACTTCCAGGGGGCGGATCTGGACGCGGCAGCAGGGAAGCGAGTGCCATTACTCATCCCAGTAGGTGGATTACGAATCATGTGACCCCGCCCGTATTTGGATATAAGGCACCGACAGCACATTTGGGATTACATTCCTTGAGAAAGCCAACAAACACAGACGTTGGGGGTCCATGCTAGTCTCTTTAGCACTGGGTAAGCACAGGCACTTTTAGGTAATGCAATACTCTTGAACTGTATCTGGATCTATTTCTCTCAATGTGTATGGTTTCATTGTGAATTGATGTATAGTTAATTACTTTATGTATATGATGCTATATGAAGGGATTGATCTTTCCTATGGGAATATGTGAAGTATCTGTGTTCTCTGTAATATTTTTCGATGCTAAAATTGTACCTACATCTGTTCAGCCATTTTGCACCTTCTATCAGGGTTGCACTATGTAATAAAGTGTTTCACATTTTGTAAGGATGAAAAAACTGTCTTTTTCTCACATGTCCTGCAGCCTTTGGGATGAGAAATATCTGGAGATCACTGGAGGAGGGCGGGGAGGTGAGTAAATAGTGCAGAAGATAACGCAAAATAAATTGACATGCTCATTCTTTTTACAGACCAACTTTTGAGCCCAAGAATGGATCTGTAAAAAGCAGTGTGTGAATGCAAAATTGCGAAATGCATTGACTTGGCTGGGACAGCTAACATCACTGCATTTCACTGTAATTGCATATCGGTACAATACATGATACTAGCGGAGCACTAGGATCCCATGTGAATGTAACCATAATGCCTTTCCTAATAGGAATTGCGTTGTGTCCCGACCTCAGACTAAAGCTAGCTTCACACCACAGTTTTTCCCTGTCAGGTTCTGTCCGGTGTTTTGCAGGATGCACCGGTCAGAACCTGACAGCTCAGGATGAACAGAACCATGCCCTCCGATCTTATTTTGTGCTTGGTTTACTGCCGCTGTCCAGTGCTGAAATTTCAGCAGAGCGGCTGGAGGGGCGCTAGGCATGGTGCTGAGCTGCGGCTCTTTCAGCTCCGCTGTCCAGGTGCTGAGCGAGTGCGGCTTGAATTTCAGAGCCACCACACGTTCAGTACCCAGCGTACGGGAACCGGATAGTTTTTTTTTGCCAGATCCGGCACCCACAGACTTCCATGCTATGGGCGCCGGATCCGGGAGGATCCGGTTTTGACCAATTTTTGCATCGGACACAAAAAATGATGCAGACCACAGTTTTGTGTCCGATGCAAAAATCAGACAAAACAGGATCCTCCCGGAAAACTTGAAAACCGGATGCCAAATAGGCACAATCCGGCACCATAGGGATACATAGGGGTCAAAAATCGTATCCAGGGCTGTCCAGTTCACACCGGACAGCCCTGGATCCAAAAAAACGTGGTGTGAGGCCGGTCTAACACCCTTGCTTCTTGGATATGGGTTACACTGTTGCTTGTGGTCGCATGTTCTGGTGACTATGTATGACTGGCTTTAGGGGTCCATACTATTCCAACTGTGTTTCCGGACACCAGCAATACACATGATTAATGGTGTCACGTTCCATCATTTAACGCATCGCGTGTATGTTTTCTGGTAATATGCAATGCACTGCAGCGTGGAGCGTAGAGGGGCGTTTCTGCTTAATTTCTAAGTCTGCCTTGTATGGCCAAGAGACGCACTTTATTGGTCCCCAGTACAATTCAGAGACAGGGCTGTGGAGTCATTTTGGGCGGAGTTGGATGTTTGGCTTACAGATTCCACAGCCCTGCTCAAAGAGCCATTTTTTAAGCCCTTTATTACTCTTGTGAGGATAACTTGGTTTATTACAGACTAACAGTGTATGGCTTACAGCAGGGATCTTAAACTCGGCTTGGTATGTGGGCCGCACATAGAATATAATTGAATTTGGGGTGCCGCATTCCTTGCAGGACAATGACATTTTTAGTGATATCATTTTTTTATTTTCAATAAACCTTTTGATCACTTTTTTTGTAACATTTTTCTCTGATTTTACAATTAGTAATTTTGGCCAACATCGTGTAGTAATGCTCACAACATTATCCCCTTCTTGTAGTAATGCCGCACCTTGCTTTCATCACAAACACACATATACTTACATACAAACAGGAGTGTTCTCACTGCTCCTCCGGAATCCTGCACGTGGCCCGCAGACACAGCAGACCCCTTGGTGATTGCAACCCAGTATATTTTGGCTCCGACGTCCGTACTTTACTTCACATGCATGCACGTTTCCCGGCGCCACTAGGATTAAGCTCATCACAGCTGCACCAATGGCGGCCGCTGACCAACCAGAGGTCGGCAGCTGACAGCTGCTGGCTTCTGATTATCCGGCGGTTGCCACAGGAATTATCTGAGCAGAGCATGATGCCAGCGGCGCCAGCAAACATGCATGCATGTGAAGTAAAGTACGGAACGTTGGAGCCAAAGTAGATTGGGTCGCGATCACCAAGGGGGGTCTACTGTGTCTGCGGGCCGCATAAAGCTTCCTCTTGGGCTGTATGTTTGGGACCCCTGGCTTACAGGCTGACCAATGCAAAATAACAGGATATATTTGCAGATTATTTCAAGCCATCAATGTATTCTAGTGAGAATACGTGTGGCCGCAATTAATGACAGTAGATATTGTGAGTAAGTGCTCGCCTGGGGGCTCGCTTGGCAATGGACAATGGCACGAAAACCAATGTTTTTTAACCGTAAAACCTTATATAGGAGTTTATTACAGTCCATAAACTGCTCACTTCACATACAAATACATAGTACACTCGGATATGAACATTACTCAACACGACATTACAAACAACAGTACACTATATTGCACATATACCTCTTTTTCATGCATATATACCCAGGAGCATGGATTACAGCTCCATCGAACACCAGGAGCACCAATCATGGCTTCCTTTGGCGGTTATGGCCGCCTAGCCTTATCCACACTTTATACATATGAGTCTATAGCACACCTTACATGATTACAGAGCCCATTATAGTTACAAAGCTCATTATATACAGAACCCCCATGCGACACATTTGTAGTCTCCGTGCATAGTGAGTGTCCCCACTTTATGTCGTCTCAGCCCCTGGTACGTGTTCCCACCTTATGGAACACATATGTCGTCTCAGCCCCTGGTACGAGTTCCCACCTTAAGGAACACCCGAGACACACAGACCCACCGGGATTTAGGCACAGCTGGAATAGCCCTGTTCACACAGGCCATACAGTCTCATACAGGCTGCTATGCTGCACATAGACTTTACACATTCACACGAGGTCAACGGGACCATATTATGACATTACAGTCAGTCCCAATGGTGGCTATGACCGCCTGGCCCTTGAGCCGTCTTCGTCTCTCCCATCCTATATAGCATACCCACGGGCTCTGGCCTGACCGGGCTCCTAAACACACTGCATGCAGTCTATCATAATACATCCATGGACCTCATACATACTCACAAAGACACACATTCCATCCTAACACATCCATGGACTGCTGCCGTCCTGGGTCCAGACCAGGGATTGGCAAACCTGAGCTGCAGGGCAATCAATGCATCCCCAAGGTCTCCTCACATGCTATTCAGGTCGCCAGCCGCCTCCAAACCTCCATACCAGGCAGGTATCCCGGACCACGGCTGCACCAACACCTCCAGTGAGCACCCTCCAGGTTCTGCCAGGATTCCCAACTCCAGGTGCCACACATACCCCTGCGTCCGGCCACAGGCCCACACCCACTCGGTCAGAGGGACAGGTGCCTTACGCATGGGGATGGCAGGCCTCCCTCACTTCCCAAAGGGACGGAACGCCTCTGACTCAACATCCTCTCGGACGGGATGTTCTCCAGACTGACTTTCTCACAGACTGAACCCTCTTCCTGGGCACAGAACCGGGTCTAGCAACCTAAGTTACCGGGTACATCAGGCGTCAACCAAGGTCTCCTTCAGCACGTGTTTTGCCCCCACGTGAGCAAGCATCCTCCAGGGTCGGCCACAGTTCCCCAGCATCACAACCCATTGTCCGGCCACTGGCATGGCACACATTAATCAGAGGGACAGGCTTCCTTTGACACAACCGGACATCTCAGAGGTCTGGACTGCTCTGATCCCCATCGTTCTCCTGCACTCAGCAGCTCCAGGCAGCTCCTAAACCTGGCTGCCACACCCACACCTAGGAACTGTCTCATACCTGTTAATCCACTGTGTACCGGACAGGTCTAACACGGCATTCACACAAAGTAAAAGCAGCTGATGTGAACAGGCTCTTGTGCTGTATGGCAGCCATGAGCTACCGTGCCAGGCCATACCTCACAAAGCCCATGTGATGCACCGTGGCCATGGGGCACCATTCCGGCCGTGCCTCACTATATTCACAGCAGGCGGCAGTGGATGGATGATCATACTCACCGTCCATCGCCACGTCCTGCTTTCATCCCGGCAACTGTCAGCATGTGGAGCTTGGCTCACAACTGTGATGTCATGCGCTGTGCACCAACATGCTGTCAGGCGAGTCTGGCATGAGAACAGGACATCTCTTCAGCAAGGAGCGATCGAGGGCGAGTATAATTATTTATTTTAAGTAAGCGCTGTGGAAGGGGAATATACCAGGATGGGCCATATAGCAGGATGGGGGGACATTTACCCCATAACAGTGTCAGCAGCAAATCCCCCTTCCGATAAGTGCCTCATGACCACATTTTTTGCTTCAAGTTTTTCCTATTTTACCGCTCTAAAACCTGGGTGTGTCTTGTAGTCCGAAAAATACAGTAAATATAGTGCAGTGGTTGAAATCTGCAATGAATTCCACACATACAATTGAAATACAACAGAGACAACATCTGCGAGGAGTTTGTATGTTCTCCCCGTGTTTGCATGAGTTTTCTCCGGGCACTCCGGTTTCCTCCCACATTGTAAAGACATAATGATAGGATGTTTAGATTGTGAGCTCCAAGAGAGACAGCATTACTAATGTATGTAAAGTGTATGGAATTAATAGCGCTATATAAATGAATAAATTATTATTATTATTATTATTATTTAATATCTGCATCACATGCTTATTTCTGCCATGTGTAGATAATGCAAATGAGAATCCTCATACAAGCAAGTAAGGTGTTCAGCCGATTTTCTGCAAGTAAATACGATATATAAAGATACATGCAGTTTTGCAGTCTAGTATTTTCGGTTCTATAGATTAAAAAATATTTCTGACAAGAATTTTAATGGCTGAAAAATCCAAGCAAAAGGGTTTTTTGGCTTCTAATTCATTCAGTATCCAACTATAGAGCTTTTTTCAGGAAGAAACTCAAGAATTAACATGCTGCATTTTCCTCTTAACACATGTTTTTACAATTGAAATCAGTAGGAAACCTATTCAAAGTGTATTTCAAGCAGTTTTTGATGTGGAGTTTAGAGTAGAATCTGCTCAAGTCCATCCATGTGAGCCAACAGAGAAAGATAATGTAATTCATTGTTATTTCTCCAGTATTCTGCAGGGCATTACTCCCATAACGGTTACATGGCTATATCCGCCTCTGCTCCATTATGCTCTATGGCAATTAGTTCCATAGAGGAATTCCGGTTGTCAGCCTGGCCCTTCCAGAATCACTTCAAAATCCTTAGTTTTTTCAAAGATTTATTGGTTTAAAAAAAGATATAAAACTTCAAACATTTATCTATAGGTTCACATAAAACCACAATGCGTTTCGGCTACAATATCAGACAAGTAGCCTTCCTCAGGTGTGGCATAAATCTAACTGGAAGGTTTTATAGACATCAAATTAATTAGGTGATGTTTATTTCCCAATTAATTGAAGAGATACACCCAGGGGTTAATTAGTGCTGTTGTGTTCTAGGGTGGTTGCTTCTACTTATTATATATATCTTTCTAGTTTTCTTTTCCTTCACTGTATTGTAGAAATTGTTACTTTATTATGTACAGCAATATTATGCATTGTACAATAAATACAATGCATAATATTACTGTACATAATAAGAAAGATCTGTTCAATTAATTGGGAAAGAAACCTCACCAAATTAATTTGATGTCTATAAAACCTTCCAGTTATGTTTCTGGAAGCGCCAGGCTGACAACCGAAATTCCTCTATGGAACTAATTGCCTTTGACAGACCCACCCACCTCTACATGGTGTCTGATCCTTCCGGAGCCATGCTGCAGGCCAGATGCACACAAGCTTTATTTGAATGATCTAACAAAGACCTATGAAAGGTGAGAAAAATTGATTTCTTCTTAAATTTAATTGAACCTAAAACCTCTGCGCTGAGATCTGCGCCCGCATCTTGTCCTTTATCTCCTACTCCCAGAGCCTAACCTCAGAAGGGCTTATCATTACATTATGCTCTATGGTGGGATTTATAGGACTACATTTCTACGTGTTCAGGCTGTTGTGGAACACAATAGGTACCATAAAAGGGGTCAGTTGTACATGGCATGATTTTAGGTTGAACCCTACAGACAATGCTACAGTGGATGTAGTGCTGCAGTGGATGTCGACTCGTGAAGGATAAAGGTTTAGCCAGGTAGGGGCAATCATAATATGCAGGAGTTACAGAAGCAGCGGCCGCACAGCACCCTGCATTACTCATGACCCATCTGTCAGATTGTCGCACAACAAAACAGCAGAAAATAGGGACAGACATGCTACACCGCTGATAACAAAATGAAAAACTTTATTCCAGCGTTATAACTAAGCATTTACACCGGAATACAAACAAAGATTTTCAGCTTTTAATATGCAGTATTATATAAACTATGATTAATCAGTAATATTGGTAAGAAAACAGTGGAATGCCATACAAAATTATTTTCAGGTACATAGTTGGTTTTTCTTCATTATGGGGAATAAAGATTCACTTTTTATTGAAGTAATTCACAAGTGCATCCACAAGTTCCTGCTTTTTCCCTCCCTTTAGTCCATAATTACGACAGGATTCCTTCAAAACTGGAACAGTCAGTTTTCCCAATGTCCCATTCTTCACATGAGCTCTAAGGTCATCTTCAGAATGGAGATTTCTGTCTTGGCCTTCTTCACAGCCTGGCCAGTGTCATCGCCTACAAAAGGTAAACACAATGTAAGACTTGAGGGGAACAATGTCAGGTGGACGTTAGGCCGTGTCTGCCCACAGTGAGTTTCTATCATGGTGTATTTTCACTGCATCAGAAATGCAGCGTTTTACACTTCCAGCAAAGGGGAAGTGATTTATACAAATCCCCAGCCCTCTGCGCTTCCTTATTACTCAGTGGAAACTGACTGACCTGTGGTGAGAGTTTTACATCTGCAACATGTCAATATCTCTTGTAGGTAGATTTTCACCATTGACTTAAATTGGATGCAGAAAAATCACAGGTAAAAAATGTACATGTTTTCGGTGCACATGTAATCCTCTTAGGTATACCAATAAGTTTTGCCAAAGTCAAATACCAGAATATATTAAAAAAACAAAGCAGCTTGTTTAAAAGATGACATACCAAAACGAGACAAATATGTAGTAAAAAACGCTATTAAAACACATGTAAAGAATGGAAGTAACCTAATTTACATAATAGGTGCAGAATTCTGCAACATCAAAACTCACCAAAAGCTCATGGTGGGAATGCGCCCTAGGCCATGTGCACAAGTTCAGTATTTGGTGAGTTTATTACCTCAGTATTTGTAACAATGGAACAATGAACAACAGAAGAAAAGTAGAATAGAAACACGTCACCGCTTCTGTATTTATCACCCACTCCTGGTTTTGGCTAAAAATACTGACCAAATACTCCAATGGCCTTAGAGGTGGTAAACCACATCCACAAGACTCTATCACAGGAGTATTTTACGTTTTTTATTTGCAAATATCAGATACAGCAATGTCCAATTTTAGTATACATCCCCTGAATTTTTGCCCCTCGGGATTGCTACACACACACAGTATAAAGGTGGTGCTGTGGAATATGACACGTTAATGACCGCAGTAAAACGTCACAGTCACTAAGGTACCTTTACGTTGCAACATTGCATGCAATTTCACTTGTAACTTACTGGTTGCAGTGAAATCATGGACACATTGTTCTATTTTGTTGCTGTGTACAAATGGAACAATGTGTCACTGCAATCAGCAAATTGCCAGTGAAATTGCATGCAATGTTGCGACGTGTAAAGGTACCCTAAGAGGTTAAATGTGTAAATATTGATTGCACAAGACCGCATTTTCTCTCAGCCAGATAACCTGTTACAGATTTTTAATAGGAGAGAAACTAGAAAGACAAAGGTGCAATAGGATCTTAACTTGATAAAAGGGTGTTTAAAGGACGGGAGACATGTTCACCTGGTTTTGTGCCCAAACCGAATAAAACATTTCAAGAAAAGCTTCTTCAGACCCACATAACACCAGTGGGTAAAGGGTAAAATGGGTTACTCCTGTGCTGCCCAAGCCAGAGAGGACCATGGTCAGATGAAGCCAAAGACACGGATGAACTATAAAGTGCGGCTTATTTGTCAACATGTTTCAAAATATCACACGTCTTCTTCAGGACACACTACAATATTAACTGTGGTTTGTTCTGAGGAAGAAGTGCGATACTTAAAAACGTGTTGGCAAAAAAAAGTACTTTATAATTCATCCGGATCTTTGGCTTCATCTGACCACAGTCCTCTGTGTCTTGGGCAGTGCAGGAGTAACTCATTCTCCTTCACTGGTGTTCCCAGTTACAGATTCTCAATACTACGCATGCCGATCATGTTCTTGGAAATGGCCAACTAACACCCAGATGGATGACATGAGTTTCAAAGAAAGCATTAATTAGAAAATGACTCTGTTTAAATCAGGAATTTGTTTTAAATGTATATTTTTTATCAGTATTTTTTTCCACACAATCTGCGTTAAATATAGAAATCTTGCAATTTTTACATGGGCCACTGGGACTTTTTTAAAATTCTAACTTCCTATTGTTACAGGAAACAACACGTGTACATAATCAAAATGAACAGACTCTGACCCTATGTTTTGTAATGATGTATCTAATGAGCATGTACATAGGTTATTATGAAGGGAGGAGGAGCAGGATCAGCTGTGATGTTGCCTATTGTGATTGTGTGATCAGTCATTGTATTCCTGCCTCTAATGGTTGGGGACCTCTCCTGGAAAGGACAGGAAGTATGAGTCTAAAATAGCTCTAGCGGCCAATGTGAAAACTACAAGATTACTAATTTTTATTTTTAATAACACCATTGTAATATTAGAAAAACATTGACTTTTTTTTAAATAACACAAAAACCTTAAGCATTAGGTTTAATTTCTGATGATAGCTTGGTCAGAAATAAGGAAAATGGATTTCTAGAAAATCAATTTTTGTGCACAAAAGAGCACAAGCTAGAAAACAGAAACATGTAGGCAAGAAAGAAGACTTAGGGTATGTGCCCACTGGACGGTTCTGCATCTTTGCAGACCGTCAGAAAACCGGTGGAGAATTGCAGAAACTGAGTTTTCGGACCTCAGCAGTGTCCATCGTTTTTTGAGCGGTTTTATAGCGTTTGTACAGCGTTTTATCGTCGGTTTTCTGGCGGTTTTTCTTAGCGTTTTTAGGCCGTTTTTTTGAGCACTTGTAAGCTGGAACCGCTGGAAAAACGCTCAAAAGAATTCACCTGCTCTATCTTTGAAAACCGGTGGAAAACCGGTGAAGAAAGTGGAAAGGAGACAAACAAAAACGTTCTAATGTACACAGCGTTTTCTAAAATCCATTGACTACCATGTTAAGCCAACCGCTGGTTAGGATTAACATAAATTAACATAAAACTCAGCGGAAAACGCTAAAAAACAGCCCATAAAACGTCCAGTGGGCACATACCCTTAGGGTACCTTTACACGCCGCCACTGTGGCTAGCAACAGGTATCCACCGCACGTGCACGTTTTTAACGGTGGATACCGATCGCTGATGCCGCATATACACGCCGCCATTGCGTGCTCCACTGAAGGCATCTTTGTTCCCCGGAAGTGCCGACGGGTGCCGCGGCTTACTTCCTGTGGAATACCTTCGCTACTTCACACGCCACTACCACAAAGGAATAAGGGCGTACATATTTCGCGTCGTGAGTACATAGGCGTGACAGAGTTGTGTATTCCGTGATGCACAAGCGTTGATTGGACAACGCAATAGCGTCATGATTGGCCAGCCCGCGCAGGAAGGCTGGCTATTACATGACGCCATTGCAATTGTGGACTGTGAATGGATAGCTCTTTAAATATGGCGCCCTGTGAAGGGACAACCAATCGTAACGCAGGAGCATCCACCAATGATCGCTGATGGGGCGCGGTATCCATGACGCCGTGGCACGCCCCTGGGAGTTCACTAGGCGACGCAACATCCATGCCTGTGCCCCGTTTACACGCCACTACCATCGCAATTGTGCTTTACTGTTTTTGAGCACGGCTCAGCAACAGGTATTCGAAGCAACTGCTGGACACCGGGAGGAACTGCCCTATTTACACACCGACATTTCGTAGCAATTTCATGGCAACAGGCACAATTATCCCCAGTGCCCGGCAGTTGCTGCCTTCCTGTGGTGGCGTGTAAAGGTACCTTTACCAATTAGAGGGGATTCAATCAATTACTCACTCAAGCTGTTGGGATGAAGGACTGTATAGTGCAACAGCCATCTCAGATGCTGTACTTAGGCCGAGGTCAGACAGCCGTACAATTCAGACAAAGATAGCATTGCAATGCTTGAACTGAGCAGTGACCCCATGACCGAAGCTTGATAGCTGCATAGAAATACATGAAGCCATCACGTCACGCTCGGGGTCAGGAGAGCCATGGTCAGTCCCGATTTAAACGGCTGTCTGACCCCGGCCTTAACCCAATTCTATGAATGCCAAGTGGACAAAGCCATTTGTTTCTCAAGACTGATAGTGTTCTGGTACTCAAATCCTCAATTTTAGCAACCGCATATCCCATGCATAGTGGTGTGAAAAAGTGTTTGCCCCCTTCCTGATTTCATATTCTTTTGCATGTTTGTAACACTCAAATGTTTCAGATGACCAAACATATGTAAATATTAGACAAAGATAACACAAATAAACACAAAATGCAGTTTATAAATTAAGTCCTTTATTATTAAGGGAAAAAGATCCCTTAATAATACAGGACCCTGTGTGAAAAAGTGATTGCCCACTTTAAAGTAACGAACTATGGCTTATCAAATCATAGGGAAGGTGAGTTTAATTTCCCAGCCACACCCAGGCCTGATTACTGCAACACCTGTTGTCCTTCAAGAAATCACTTAAATAGGATCTGCCTGACAAAGTGAAGTAGACCCAAAAGATCCTCAAAAGCCAGAACATCATGCCGCAACCCAAAGAAATTCAAGAGCAAATGAGAAACAAAGTAATATGACATCTATCAGGTTGTTTAGGAGATGCCAGTGAATCCTGGTGAGAGCCATTATCCACAAATGGGGAAAAGATGGAACAGTGGTGAACCTTTCCAGGAGTGACCAGCTGACCAAAATTACCCCAAGACCGCAGCAATGACTCATCCAAGAGTTCACAAAAGAACCCACAACAACATCCAAAGATCTGCAGGCCTCATTTGCCTCAGTTAAGGAGGACCTGTCACCAAACCAGGCATGGTGATCTATTTACAGCACTGGATGCAGCATGTCTGCAGCATCCAGGCAAGGGGTCCCCCAGCACTTGAGCAGCCCTGTACCCCGAGATAATACACTTAGAAAACTTACATGCTGCAGCCATTAAGGAGGTGGCCAGAGGCTGGAGCCAAAGGGCAGATTCACACCCCCTGCTGTAATTAGATCACCATGCCTGGTTTGGTGACAGGTCCTCTTTAAGGTAAGTGTTCATGACTCCACCATAAGAAACTGAGCACAAATGGCCTGTATGGCAGATCTCAACACAAAAATCACTGCTGAGCAAAAAACATAAAGGCTCGTCTCCGCTTTGCCACACAACATCTTGATGATCCCCAAGACTTTTGGAATTTGTGGACTGACAAGACAAAATTTAACTTTTTTGGAAAGTGTATGTCCCATTACAACACCAGTGTGGAAGTAACACCACATTTCAGAAAAGGAACATCGTATCAACAGTAAAATATGGTTGTGGTTGTGTAATGGGTCTGGGCTGTTTTGCTACTTCATGATATGGAAGACTTTCTATGGTAAATTGAATCGATGAATTCTGCCGTCTACCAAAACATCCCTGAAGGAGAATGTCCGGCCATCAGTCCATGACCTCAAGCTGAAGCGCACTTGGGTTATGCAGCAGCACAATGATCCAAAACACAAATTAATGGTAAGAAACTTCTTGGAGTAGCGTAGTCAAGGTCCTGATTTAATCTGATTGTGCTGGGTCATGACCTTAAAAAGGTGGTACATGCTCGAAAACAATCCAATGTGGCCGATTGACAACAGTTCTGCAAAAGTGAGTGGTCAAAATTGCTCCAGAGCATTAGAAAAGATTAATTGTCAGTTATGCTTGATTGCAGTGGTTGGTACTGAGGGTGGCTCAACCCGTTATTAAAGTGATCCTGAACCCACAAACTGACCCCCCCCCGTATCTTTAGACCTGTCCCTGCACCCCCTCTTATCAAATTTCTAGCCATCCCTTTTGCAGAAAAAAAAATCGCTTTTGTAAAGTAGAGAAAAAGTTATATTATTTTGTCCTGTGTGAGTTCTCTGTTTCTGTGGAAGCCGCAAATAGGCGGGGCCTGTCTGCTGCTGCCTTGTAATTATGCACGCCCCTCTCTGCTTCTAAGAGCCTGGCCACGTCATGAAAGGGGGTGGGGTCGGCATGACACGATTTAGCCCCGCCCCTTTCATGACGCGGCCAGGCTCTTACCAAGCAGAGAGGGGCGTGCATAATTACAAGGCAGCAGCAGACAGGCCCCGCCTATTTGCGGCTTCCACAGAAACAGAGAACTCACACAGGACAAAGTAATATAACTTTTTCTCTACTTTACAAAATGATTTTTTTCTCAAAAGGGATGGCTAGAAATGATAAGAGGGGGTGCAAGGACAGGTCTAAAGATACCGGGGGGTCAGTTTGTGGGTTTAGGATCACTTTAAGTTTAGGAGGTAATAACTATTTCACACAGGGCCCTGTAGGTTTGGATTTCTCTATCCAGTAATAGAGACCTTCTTTTATAAACTGTATTTTGTGATTACTAGTGTTATCTTTGTCTAATATTCAAATTTGTTGGGTGATTTGAAACATTTAAGTGTGACAAACATGTAAAAGAATAAGAATCAGGACAGGGGCAAATACTTTCACACCACTGTATATGCCATTACCTACCCTACCTGGAGTACCCTTTAAATTGATTTCTGCATGTTGCATTATTACAAGATTAATATTGTCAGCAAATGGAATATCAAATCAGCCATGTATATTGCTTATCTTACCTTGTTTCCGTTTCCCAGCTTTGCTTTCTGGGTTATACCCAGGTGGGAAATACCAGTTCTTTAAATTCTTCTGAGAGGGAGCCCAATCGATTATCTATCATTTCAGTCTTTGGTACTAGAATTGAAAGGAAAAAAAAAAAAGTGTTGGTGTTACTGACATCACCAGGCTACGCACGAAGTCTTACCCCCTCCACTACCAAACACCCCTTTAATTAAGTCAATGTTCAGTTTGTGCATGAATGACATGATAACACAACACCACGGATTTCTAAAGAACACTTGCTGCCCGCATCCATAACTGTAAAAGCAGAAATTCAGTAATGGCTCAAAGCTGTAAAGGAAATTAATAACAGCTGTAACAAAGCAAATGCCCAATGCAGCACTGATATTGTCTGTATGCTCTGATAAAGCCTATTCAGGTTGAACGCGGCTGCTTATCGGCACCACCCAGCCACCTTTCAAGGGGAACTGTCAGATTCCATAGGTGGGCAGGCAAATGAGCCAAGTAGAAGGGTTCTTTCTAATTGCGACACATTATTACGAACCTGATATGTACACTATCACATGGGTGTTTGGAATGACAACAACATTGATTACTAGGAAAACCCCCTTAATGATTTTGCAGTATGAAAGAACAAACAAACCTTCTAAACGTGTTATTTCTACTCATTATATCTAATAATAAAGCTGAATGTGTGTATGTATGTGTGTGTGTATGTGTGTATATCCGGAATTGGCATCTACACCGTCGCAGCTACAGCCGCAAAAGTTTGCAGAGTCACACGTCTGGACCCCGGGAGCGTCATAGGCTATGTTGTGAGGCGAAATTTTAACCCTGCGCGTTCCAGTTCACCAAACAATTTTGCCCCTATCTACATAATGGGAAAAAAGGGAAAGGAAACGTGTGGGAGGAAAATCGACAGCTGTCAGCAATAGAGACAAAATTTTGCACAGTCACACGTCTGGACCCCGGGAGCGTCATAGGATATGTTGTGAGGTGAAATTTTAACCCCGCGCATTCCAATTCACCAAACAATTTTGCCCCTATCTACATAATGGGGAAAAAGTGACAGTTGACAGTTGTGAATGAGAGGGACTTAATGATAGCGCCAAAGACTAACAGCACATACCAGCATATAGTCACTAAGGTGGGGCCCCAACATGAAATATTCACCACACACAGGGACATGTATACACACCACACGCATACAAAGAGTAACAGCAAGTGTATAGTCGCTAAGGTGCAGCCCCAACATTGGATACTCACCACGCACCCGAACAAACACACACCACAAAGACACACACCCCCAAGGGGACACACACACACACTCTATAGCGACACATGCACACACCACAAAGAGACACACACAACACAGATACACACACACACACACACCACAGACCCCCACACAGGGGCACACACACATACACACCCTGTAGGGGCACATGCACTTACCCCACAGGGACACACACACCACAAAGAGACACACACACACACCACACAGACCCCCCCACACAGGGACACACACACATACACACCCTATAGGGACACATGCACTCACCCCTCAGGGACACACACACACCACAAAGGGACACACACAACACAGACACACACACCCCACACAGACACCCCCCCACAGGGACACACACACACATACACACCCTATAGGGACACATGCATTCACCCCACAGGGACACACACACACACACAACAACACAGATACACACACACACACACCACAGACCCCCACACAGGGACACACACACATACACACCCTATAGGGACACATGCACTCACCCCTCAGGGACACACACACACCACAAAGGGACACACACAACACAGACACACACACCCCACACAGACACCCCCCCACAGGGACACACACACACATACACACCCTATAGGGACACATGCATTCACCCCACAGGGACACACACACACACAACAACACAGATACACACACACACACACCACAGACCCCCACACAGGGGCACACACACATACACACCCTATAGGGGCACATGCACTTACCCCACAGGGACACACACACCACAAAGAGACAGACACAACAGAGACACACACCACACAGACCCCATCCCACAGGGACACACACATACACACCCCAGGGACACACACACCACACAGACAGACACATATGTGCACAAATCACCTCACACAACTCGCCTCATACGTGTGCTATCTTTATTTTCCAAACATAAACATCTGATTAAAAACAGCCAATGTGCAACACATGTGCCATATAGGGAATTAAGGCAGATGTCAGTCACATGAGCTGTGTATTATGTGTATGTGTGAGGTAACATATACTACCCGGCCGGGGGGAGGGTTTACTGTTGGCTGGAGATTTATTAGGCTGCCTATAGCAATCAATCACAGCTCAGCTTCTATTTTCCTACAGGTCATTAATATGACATATTCAAATTCTATTTTGTTATAGCTAACATCAGTTATTTATTAACCCTATTACTACAGCTAGTAATAGATAAAGAAGGAGGAGAGTCCAAAAACTCTTACATGTCAAATCTTCAATGGGTTCCGGCTCCATCAAATCAAGGGCGAGAGCTTCCAGGTTACGAAAGTGTTGTTGTAGTACGGGGTTCTCAAATGAGTCGCTCCTAGAAACATAAGAAAAGAAGGGGTTAATGAGAACAACTAGGGCACTGGGTATATTTACAGTTCTTTTTTAAGAATAAGGAATGCAAGTATCTAATGGCAAATCTTAAAATACATTTCCTTTATCGATCCTGAAAGAAATAAAACTTACAGAGAATAAACAACTATAATAATAATCTTCCAAGCCCCACTGTGATTATGTGCAGTACTGCAAATTGACATCGGTAGCATCTCCTGACATTTATTCAAACAAAGGTTGTTATTTTTTACAAGTTTTACATCAGATATAATGGGGGTCATGCATCAATACAACTAACTACATACTGTTATTTTCATCTGTCAGTAGGAATTTACATCTAAACTATTTATATATGCATGTAGCTCTGTCAAAGACCAGTCCATCAATACCTTTACATGGCCAGTCTGCTCCTACATACAGAAAAATCAGCATTGGAATTGATATGTAATTGAGGACTAGGGCTATGGTAGACCTGAAATCTCTGCCACTCCAGCTCTATTCTCCAACCTGCACCGTCTCCTACTGCCTGATTGACTGCTCATTTGACTGAAGTCACATAGTATAGAGGCTGTCAGTCAAGCGGGAGCAAATACCACTGGGCATGGAATAGAGCTGGAGTGACAGGGGCTTCAGATCTACAAACTGATCTTCAGGCTCATTTGTATATCAATACAAACTTGATTTCTCACTAACTGACTGGCCATGTTATGGTATTGCTGCATGCACATACATAACGGGGGGAAAGCCTGTTGACAGATTCCCTTTAAAGAATCACTCCAGCAGGTTTTTTTTCATCTCTGGAGTGGCAATTTAAGTGCAACTCCCCTGCTCCCTTGTCATATACTCACGTTCCTGCAGCTCAATGCTTTTCAGCACCGCTCCGGTCCCGCAGTGTCACCTTGTGTCCATAACTTCTGATTCCCCGGAAGTCAGAAGTTAAGCCATAAAGGGCTTAATGCAAGTCTATCAGAGCCAGCCAGAACAAGGCTCTGAAAACTTGTATTGAGTTGTGAAACACTGGAGCGGTCGGCTGGTCAAAAATCACAGGAGCCTGACAGGAGTGACGTTGGAAAAAGAGGACGACGCCGGACCTTGAGTGTAACAAAGTGGGCAGATGACTTGCATTTCAACCACCACTCCAGCAGTGCAATAAAAAAAAATGCTGGAGTGCTTTAACTTTTTTTCTGATAAAATCAACTATAGTTACAGATATCTGGTGAAAAATTCATGTCAAAAGCACCTTTACAGAAATATATTACTTTGGTGACATGTTTAATGCTTCTTTCACCTGCTGTACCTCTGGCCATAGGTGCACAGCACTAAATGTACTGGTTGAGGAACAATGCTTTAAATTATTTTGGCTGATCCAGTTAGAATGTGTACTTCACAGCTGACGTGTACACAGGTGACCCATTAAGGATAGCGTTACTGAGGTTTTTACATGGATTTTGGAAGCAGATCCACTCCAAAATCCATATTAAAAATGGCTTTAGATACACTTTTAATTGATTTCAATCCTTTATTCTAAACGGCCCTCGTTTAGTACGACAGAATGAATATGTAGAAGCAGGAGCTGGGCTCAAATATGTTTACTTAATGTTTCCAATAAAATTAACTTGCATTGAATCATCCTCATGATGAAGTACCACTTTATGAGGCTCTAAGCTGCACCTGTCACACTGAATGTGCACTGTTTTTGTTTGAATATTTAATTATTGATCTACATATTTAATCGAGGGTTGGCACCACTTCGCCTGCACAGAGGAGCAGCATTGTACTTACTGGTAAGGACTAAATGCACAGTCGAGTCCTTCATAAAGTAGAACTCTAGTAATACTAGTTCTTACAAAGAAACTTCTTGTCAAATTTGAAACTTTCAAATCAAAAGGAAAAAAAAAAGTGCATGGGCTTCTGACATGGATTGCTCTTGAACACCACTTTGTATTTTTCCTCCTCCTCATACATGCTATAGTTAAGAGGCAGTGTCCCATGGTGCATGGCTGCACGTCACTGGGGGCCACATCCAACTGCTGAGCCCAATGAGAGCACATGTTTGTGGGAACACTGAGGTTTTACCTGTAAAGTTGTGTGCTCACTAACCCCTAATGGTGGGAGATGTCTTCATCTATCATGGAGCTGCACACTGGGACCCTACCTGTATACCATAAATCACCCCAACATACCTGTAGTTAAATCTCAGCTTGTGGACAATTTCTTTCATCTTATTCACTTGTTCTTCATTGGCCGAAATGATCTCATGATTGTTCACTTTGCGAATATCATCAGCAAACGGGATGAATATTAGATTGAAACCTAAATCCAAAAGACAAGTGTTACCATCTTGTTATTTCTTATCAATGATGACATTTCAGAGAAACTACTCTGGAGCTCCTGACAGGGACCATAGCCAGACACTAGACTATTCTGGGGGTTTCCAGCACCTCTACATGCGATGTACAAGGTGGGACAAGTCGATTACCTTCAGCAATGGTGCAGACTCCCAACGATCCAAAGGACAGCACTCTGCAGCATGCTCAACCTCTACTCCATTTATGTAACTAGTGGAGAGCTGTGCTCGCAGCCCCATAGGCAATGAGTGGAGTTAGATAAGTAGTTATTTAACAATCCATTCATTGCATTAAATGCTCATTATTTCCACTATCCTTTCCAATTTTATCAAGCACATTATTCCCTGTGATATTAGGTGCCACCACATAGTGTATGTCTGCACTTAGTCACAGTCTCTGGGACAGAACATGTGTTTCTCATCCACATGGAGTCGTTGGCAGGAGGGGAGATTTCTCACTGTGCAGTTAGTTAATTCAGGTCCTTCCGAATAGGAACATTATAATGCAAAAAAACCCCACCAAAATGTGGTCACTTTTTTCTACCCCTTGCATCTAGCAGGTGGCTGCAAATTCCCCCAGGAGGTAGCACATGCGTCTAGACACCGGTACACAGACCCCTGCAACCTATAACATGGGGGCGGTTTGTAGCAACCAGGCGACCATCCATGTATGCAGGGAGAGGCTGGTGGTGAATGCAGACACATGGACACCATTAGGCTCCTGCCACACTCAGGTGTTACATAGTGTCTGAGCAGCCTATTGGTGACGCCTCCTATTAGACTGGGCGGGCCGCTCAGCACTGAAATATGCATCACTGTGACAGACGCCCCCTAGAGGAAAACAACCTCAACTGCAATGGATAAAAAGATGCAAGTTGACACTAAAGATAATGATGTAAGGTGTCAGTTTAGTATTATGGCGCCAGAATATCGTAAGCTCGTGACCCACCGTCAAGGGCCCTTACACTCATGAGTCCCTAGCTATATGATAACTCATATAATTTTTACACTTTCTACAGTATACATCAGTATACATGGCTGGTCGCCTGGTTGCTACAAACCGCCCCCATGTTATAGGTTGCAGGGGTCTGTGCACCGGTGTCTAGACATGTGCTACCTCCTGGGGGAATTTGCAGCCACCTGCTAGATGCAAGGGGTAGAAAAAAGCGACCAAATTTTAGTGAGTTTTTAATTCAGGTCCTGCCAATAAGTACCACAAACAGGTCACAGCTATCTTGCTATATGAACATACTAGTACACGCACCAGACCTGAATGTATGGTGGTGGAGGTTGGGAAGGTGCAGGAACCCATGACTTATAATGACCTGGAGAGAGAAGATGATTCCAGAATGAATGCACCTCACTCACAGGAGATGGAGCCAATCTTTTACTTTTTCTCATTCTCATATGGTGTCAATCATATAATTGTACATGAAGTGCACCCGAGGTATCATGCCATCCTGTGCTAGGAAGGAAATACTGGACATATTATCTGTCTCCAACTGCTCCTGTTTGCATATGTCTAATGCGTAATAATGTCCATGAGACAGCAGCCTACGGAGACGTTAATGAAGTCTACACAGGAGTTACTGAAAAACAAACTAAGAACTGAGCTGAAGCAAAAATGAGTATGCATGTAGATTGGAAGCATGCTCACACTAGCCACTAATAAGAAACAGCTCATGGCGGCCTGCTGCCAGTGCATTTCAACTGGTGTTGGTTAACGGCTTTTTCTGCTGAGTTTTTTTTTTTCATTTTAATGTCTTTTACTGTGGAATGTTTTTAAATTAGAAAGAGATGGGTACTATCCCAAAATGAGTACACCTTGATGTGGCTTCTTACCTTTTTGTAAAAATGTATATACTAAGTATTTATTATTTTTAGTTATTTATAACGGGGTGTCTTTTCATACAATTTTTCTTAGGTTTTGACAGGAGATACTGAGCAGTACTTGGCCATCACTGACGGTCACATAGACGATGAATGGAGTGGAGGTGTGCAGGCTCTGCTCCATTCAGAGCCCCATTCTTGAAATTGATGGGTGTCCCAGTGCTCATCACAGACTGCACAGCTCTCCTGTTCACAAAAAGAAATGCAAAACTGCTTTCCCAAGTGAACTGTATTTTTTTTCATTTGGGGAGGCTGATGGATAAGTCACACTCCTCCAAACGCAATTTTGAGCATTTACACGGTATATGTAGAATGCAGCACTAATAAGCAGGCAGCGGCACTTCACATAGGAGGACATCTGTGCTCAATCTCAAATACTTTTCTAAGTGCCACATAATGTGGACACCCCCACTAATACTTCCATTGGATACCATGAATGAATAACCCCTTTTTACAAAGAATTAACATTTCATCCTTGTCTCCGCTGGTAGACAACACAAATATTTATTTAACGTTCTCACCAGGAGGTTTGAGTGGTACATTTTCATCATCCAGCTTCTCTTCCTGTGGGACCAATGCAACAAAACGAGGTGGTGTATTTCTGCGGGGGGTGTACCTGCAAATGGCCATGACTTGTCTCTCCAAGCATTTAATGAGCAGAGCCTGAAATAATGTGCTGCTTCCTAAAGAGAAAGAATCCATGTACAGGTCAGTACACAACTATCCCTGATGTGTAATCTAGTCACTTCATCAGTTCTGACGCTACTATTTGAGGATTGCATTTACTTAAAAGGGAATCTGTCAGCATGTGTTTGTTATCTGAGAACAGCATGCTGTAAGGGTTAAAAAACAAAAAAGAAGATTTTAAGTACTCACCGTACAATCTCTTTCTTGAAGCTTCATTGGGGGACACAGGAAAACTGTGGGTGTCTGCTGCTGCACTAGGAGGCTGACACTAAGCAAATTAAACAATATTAACTCCTCCTCAGCAGGATACACCTCCTGTCTGGCACAAGGCTTATCAGTTGGTGAGAAAGCAGTAGAAGAAAAAGAAGTTGTAATGAGGTACACAAAGGTTGCATTTCAAAAACTTAATAAAGATTCATGTGAAAAATAGACACGTATTGTTGTGACAAAAAGGCCTATGTATTCAGGAGGGTGCTGTATCCCCCAATGTAGCTTCAAGAAAGAGATTTTATGGCGAGTACCCAAAATCTTCTTTTATTGCTTCATTGGGAGACACAGGAAAACCATGGGATGTTTTAAAGCAGTCCTTAGGGCAGGAAGGTCTTGTGCGGTGTGTGATGCTGTCTGTGGACTATCTTTGGTCTACTGCCGCTTGCAGAACCTTCCTTCACAGGTTGGCGTCATCAGAGGTGTAGGTGTGTATCTTGAAGAACTTTCCGAAGGTATATAAGGAGGACCAGTTGGCTGCTTTGCAAAGCTGTTCAGCGGAGGCTTGATTGCAGATGGCTTGGAGGCTCCAACTGCGTGAGTTGAATGGGCTTTAACAGCTGTTGTGGGTTTTATCTTCTTGATTTTGCAGGATTTGAGGATGGCTGAGCGAGTCCATTGGGCAATGGTGGCTTTTGAGGTGGGGAGTCCAAGCGCCTGAAGGCTCCTGTTCTTAACAGATATGGTAAAGAAGAAAATACAAGAAGCGCATTGAGTAGGACCTGGGGAAAGGGGGCAATGTTACAGCAGGGTGAGGCCACTCACCTGTGGCAGTTGTGCACCCTAGCACAACACCAATGACAGCTTGCAGGTGAGCACTGGCATCTGGAGAGGTCCCTATATTGCGTTGCAGGTCCGGAGCTTCACACCAGTTCCTGGTCCCAATCATGTGTACTGGTCAGCTGACCACAGGAGGCGTGGCTCAATTACATCACGCAAGGTCCTCAAGCCGATCAGGAGGTATTTGCAAAGTGCCAAAGCAGCTCCAACCGCTCACCCACAGGGGGGAGAGGATATATTGGAAAAGAATGAGGAATTGGCGGTATTGTGGAGGAGCACTAAGGCAATAAAGAGTTAAGGATCAGTGAGCACGAACCTTTATTATTGGGATCTCCTTAAGTGGCACAACATGTTTCAACAGCCAAGTTCTGTCTTCCTCAGGTGGGATGAAGAGACCAAAGGAAGTGACATATTTATAAGACAAAGAGCCAATCAAAAAAACATGACAAATCTAAAAACATCTCAAGGAGAAATGAGAATTACAGATACTAGGCATGAAATAAGATATGAATAAAATATAATAAAACTCAAATTACATAAGCAGGAGAAAACATTGTATAAATGTTGTGTGTAAAATTGTGATGACAGATACATGCTGACATATAAAATATACAAACTTTAGGAACAATTTTTTATACTGTCAATTGTCAAATTCAAGCTCTCAGGTGACAGTATTCCTAATCTAAAAATCCAATAGCCTTCCCTATTGATCAACTGTTCCAGACGGTCAGGGATTGATTCAGGAAATTGATCAATAATTGAAAGTTTAAAAAAAAAATCTGGATTTTTTTTTTTTTAGGTGGACAAAATTAAAATGCTTGGAAACACTATGAAGCATAAACCCATTGTGTATGTTCTGTCGATGTTTGTTTAAGCGTGCGTGCATGGTCTGAATCGTGCGGCCTACATATTAAAGGCCGTACGTACATTCCAATAAATATACTACATAAGTAGACTGGCAATTCAAAGATTTATTAATATTGTAGGATTTACCTGTAAGTATTAGACGTAAAAACATTTTGCACCATTAACAATAGTACTGCAGCACATACATTTTGGAGATCTGCATGGGTAACAACCATTTTATTAGGCTGGAATACAATTGGTTTGGGTTTTAGTGACTTTTAACGCAGTATTGCTGGTTGCAACAAAACTACAGAGGTTATGATTTCTCCTGAATATCACCCTAGGTCTCTTTGGGAGGTAACCTGATAAAATCGGGTCACCCTCTAGGATGAGCCAAAAACACCCCATTAATTCCTGTATAGCTAAATGTGACTGATTAAAGGTTGTCACCATACTCCATTTTGCCAGATCAGAGGAGATATTTACAGAGTTAGTAGCATTAATGCTATGGTCAGACTTCCCAAAATCATCAGTGCTAGTAGTAGAGGCAGAGATCACATTCCTCCCAATACAAGCTTTTTGTGTGAGCCTCTTTGATCTTCTAAAAGCATACTGAAGCAGTTTTTTGGGTAGCCTTTTTTCTTTGAAGCGTTTGTTCAAAAATGTTGCCTTTTTTATGAATTCAGAATCCTCAGTACAATTTTTGCGTACCCTCCAGTATTGGCCATAGGGTACGTTCCTGTTCCACTTACAAAGGTGTCCACTGTCAAACTCAAGATAACTATCTAAGTCCACAGATTTAAAATGAGTTACAGTGGACAACCTCCCAGTGTCATCAAGTCACACCACAAGGTTCAGATACTGGAGGGAAGCATCAGTCATGGAAACTGAGAAAGAAAGGCCCCAATTATTGCTATTCAATTCCTTAACAAATAAATCTGCCTCTTCTTTAGTACCAGATCATAAAAAGAACAGATCATCAATATAACGTCGGTAAGAAGCGATATGTCCAGATGATAACTCAGAATGCGCAATGAAGACAGACTCAAAAAGCCCCCATGAAAAGATTAGCATAACTGGGGGGCGAATCTCGTCCCATCGCACAGCCCCTGATCTGTTTGTAAAAAGCACCTTCAAAAGTGAAGATATTATCTAAAATTAACATAATCACAGTTTTCAAAAATTCATTCTGCTCATTGTGAATGGATTTGTCCGAGGACAAAAATTAAACTACTGCTCCTTCTCCTAGCTCATGAGAGATGCTGCTGTAGAGAGCATTAACATCCATTGTTAGGATGAAACAATTAACCAAACGGGGGAGCTCTCTTAGTTCAGCTATTAACTTTGAAGAGTCCTTCAAATAAGAATCTAGACTCAGCACATACTTTTGTAAAAATAAATCGATATAGTGGGATAAATTGCAAGTTATAGAACCAACCCCTGATATTATGGGGCGCACCGGGGGGTTATTTGCATCCTTATGGATTTTGGGCAGGAAGTATAAAAAAAGTTATGCGGTACCTTGGGATATCGAGATAATTCCTTTCTTTCCTGTTCAAAAATCCCTTTAAATGTGCATTTTTAGAGTGTTATATTAAAAAAAAAGGAAATTGAGGGATCACACTCCAATTTAACACAATACGATGAATCATGCAGAACACGCCTACCCCTCATACAGGTACCACTCCCTGTTCATTATGACCACTTCCCCCTTATCTGCATTCTTAATAATGATTTCCCTATTGTCTCTTAAGGAGATCATTGCTTGTCGTTCCCCTGGGGATAAATTGTCTTTTTTCTTAACAGAATTCATAGATCTTATTCCTTTTAACACTAGATGTTGCAAGGTTTCCAAATATGGACCTTTATGGTATACACGATAAAAAACACTACTTACTTTTAATTCACGTGTGAATTCATCATTATGAGTAGAAGTAATAGGTCCATCTAGATTAGATATCATTAAAGACACCATTTTATCACGTTTACTCAAGAAGAAGTGTCGTTGTATGGTTAACTTCCTCATTAATCATTAAAATCCAAATATAAGAACAAATTCAGGGGGGAGGTCGGGAAAAATGAAAGACCCTGTTGGAGTATCGAGATTTGTTCTTTAGTTAATGTATAATTAGAAATATTAACTATCCCTTTATGATTAAGATTAGAAGAATCTACACTCAATTATCTTCACTTTCTTTTGCACAGAGTCTGTTCCCACCATTAGGGTTGTTTTAAGTTGGCGGGCTAATCTCCCACTATCTCTACATCCCCGCTGTTACCTTTTATTTTTGTGTGGCACCCCAGCGCCACCCAAAAAAAACTGTGTAATTTTTTGATCCTTAAGATATTTTTGGGGAGGAATTATGTGAGGAATGACTTCTTTCAAAGAGCTTAAGTTATCAGAGTTTAGAGAATTGTCTTCTATAGCTACAGAGGGCGATATAAGGACATTTGTGACTATTTCCTGTATTTGGGGAGTAAGATGGGGATGAGGTGACGTTACTCAAAAGGGAAGGGGGATTAGGGGATCTCAGAGTGGAAGTGGAGGTAGACACAGGAGTTGGACTATTCATTATGGGATTCATTGGTTCTGGAAGATGTATCCCTCCAGTATTTAGAAAATCCTTATTTGGAATTCCAAGGGATTTACTAGAAGTGACATGGTCACCAGTAGTTACCAGTAAGGGACTGGTGGGCTGTGGTGATCCTGGTGAAGTAATATTATGTGAAAACATTGCGTCATGCGTTGTTAGAATCGAAAAGTTAATCGACTCATTATTTATTTGTTCAATATTAGATGGCAGTGGGGCATGAATCTCAATATTATTTACAATCGTGTTAGGAAAACTATGTGTGTTATCAATATTTTGTGTTGGTGTCCCCATATGTAATGTGATTGAGGAAAGATAGACAGGATCCTCAACCGCTTGCGTGGAAGTGACGGGAAAGAAACTACTGTCCCCAGAAATCAGGTAAAGATATGGGGATCAATTAACTCCCTGTCTCTGTGGGAATCGAGATTAACTGTCTACTTATGTAGTATACTTACTGGAATGTACGTGCTGCCTGCAATATGTAGGCCGCACGATACTTACCATGCAAGAACGCTTAAACAAACACCAACAGAACATACGCAATGGGTTTATGCTTCATAGTGTTTCCAAGCATTTTAATTTTGTCCACCCAAAAAAATCCTGATTTTTTTGAAACTTTCAATTATTGATCAAGTTCCTGAATCAATCCCTGACCGTCTGGAACAGTTGATCAATCGGGAAGGCTATTGGATTCTTAGATTAGGAACACTGTCACCTGAGAGCTTGAATTTGACAATTGACAGTATAAAAAATCGTTCCTAAAATTAGTATATTTTATATGTCAGTATCTGTCATCACAATTTTACAAATAGCTTTTATACATATTATTTTCCTGCTTATGTAATTTTGTTTTTATTGTATTTTAGTCATATCTTATTTTATTCATATTTTTATTTTATGGCTAGTATCTGTAATTCTCATTTCAACTTTCTTCTTTAGATGTTTTTAGATTTAATTGTCAGGATTTTATGATTACCGTATATACTCGTGTATAAGCCGACCCGTGTATAAGCCGACCCCCCTACTTTTGTCCCCAAAAACTGGGAAAACCTATTGACTCGCGTATAAGCCTAGGGTGCACAATGCAGCAGCTACCGGTACTGAAAAATGTTAAAAATGAAAATAGATACGAATAAAATGTTGAACTTTTATTTTAAATAGAAACAGTAAACTACCAATGCAGCAGACCACCGTCCTGTTATAAAGCCCCCTATCACTAGTATATAGCCCACCATCCCTGTATATAGCAGCCATCACTGGTATATAGTGGCCATAACTAGTATACAGTTGCCGCCATCACTGATATACAGTCCCCAGCAGTGGTATACAGGCCCCTCATCAGTGGTATAAAGGCCCAGCAGTGCTATACAGCCCCCAGGACGGGTATACAGGCCCAGCAGTGGAATACAGGCCCCTCAGCAGTGCTATACAGCCCCCAGCAGTGGTATACAGCCCCCAGCAGTGGTATACAGCCCCAGCAGTGGTATACAGGCCCCTCGGTAGTGCTATACAGCCCCCAGGACGGGTATACAGGCCCAGCAGTGGAATACATGCCCCTCAGCAGTGCTATACAGCCCCCAGCACTGGTATACAGGCCCAGCAGCAGGGCTATACAGCCCCCAGGACTGGTATACAGGCCCAGAAGTGGTATACAGGCCCCTCAGCAGTGCTATACAGCCCCCAGGACTGGTATACAGGCCCAGAAGTGGTATACAGTCCCCTCAGCAGTGCTATACAGCCCCCAGGACTGGTATACAGCTCCCCTGCTGTCTCACCGCCCCCATGTATACAGAGGCCCCCCCCAGCAGTGATCTAACTCACCCTGGGTCTGCAGGCACCCGGGTCCTCCAGCTGCTCCATCTGCGTGCCCTGCGGCTTCTAATACCGGCGTCCTCCCCGCACTCCCTGTTTGATTGCGATCATGTGACCGCGGGTCACATGATTACATTCAAGCAGGAAGAGCGGGGAGGATGCCGGTATTAGAAACCGCGGGGCACGCAGATGGAGCAGCTGGAGGACCCGGGTGCAGACCGAGGACCAGGACAGAGGGGGTGAGATGGATCACTGCGGGGCGCCTCTGTATACATAGGGGGGGGCGGGGAGACAGCGGGGGAGGCTATACTGTGCAGGGGAGCAGCAATGTACTATGTGCTGCTCCCATGCATAATTAATGAGCGGCACCACGTGACGTGCCGCTCATTCTGCAGCCTCCCCCGCCTCCTCCTGCAGTGCCCGGACACAGCCCCCACCACACTATAGTGTATATGACTCGCGTATAAGCCGAGGGGTGGACTTTTCAGCCCAATTTTTGGGCTGAAAAAGTCGGCTTATACACGAGTATATACGGTAGCTCTGTCTTAAAAATATGTCACTTCCCTTGGTCTACTTATCCCACCTGAGGAAGCCAGCACTTGGCTGTTGAAACATATTGTGGTACTTAAGGAGATCCCATTAATAAAGGTTCCTGCTCACTGATCCTTAATTCTTTATTGCCTTAGCGCTCGTCCACAATACCGCCAATTCCTCATTCTTTTCCAATAAGTTCTTGATAGACCTAGTCAGAGCCATAAATACCTAAAGTGTTTAGCGATTGTTCTGTTGGGTGGGAAGGTGATGGACAGTATGAGGGTAGGAAACGGATAAAGGATATCCATGTGTTCCTTGTGATTGAGTTTTCTGAAGAATCCAATAATAGGCAAATGCAGCTTGATCCTTGTATTAAAAGGTTCTTTACTCCAAAATAATTAAAAAAAAAAAAAAATCACATCAAAAGAGGGACTAACATGTTGAGGTGTTTCGGCGTGAGCCTAAGGCTACATTCATGCTGCGTCTTTGGTATGTTTTGCTCATCAGTTTTTGTAGCCAATACCAGGAGTGGGTGATAAATATAGAAGTGGAGATGGGTTTCTATTATACTTCTCCTCTGATTGTTCCACTCCTGGTTTTGGCTACAAAAACTGACAAGCAAAAACGCACAGTGTGATAGGAGATTTAGTCGTATGACTAAAAGCTTCAACTTGTTAAGACACTCCTTGATGTGATTTTTTAATTACCGTATCTTGGAATAAAGTAAACAACCTTTTAATACAAGGATCAAGCTGTATTTGCCTTATTGGATTCTTCAGTTTACCCAGCCGAAGGGTTGCTGTGAACCTCATATGTATTGGAGCAGTCTGGACATTGTATGGTGAGCGTCAAACTACTCCCATTTGAAATTTCTGTTTGGTTGCTTTGATTTCTTGGTAAACATGGCTTGAAACTCTTCTGGTGTGCGAAAGAGCCTAAAGGGGCGCTTGTTTCTCCTGAAGGACACAGCTCGCTGGGTGGGAGATGTGTGGATGTGCTGTGGTGGGATCGTCTTCTGGACCTCTCGTGACCTGTGTTGCCAGCCTGAGTCCCCAGTTATCACTTCTGCGTTTGGAGTGGAGTGTAGCTGGGTTGGAGACTCTTGTAATCAGGTGTTGTGTGACAATGACAAGAGCTTGCAACATTGTGGTGATGGCTTCTACTTTCAGGGAGATATGTGGCCCTCTCAGGGGGGAAGCGCTCTCTTCGGTCACTATTGTTCATGGGGTCTTGGGCGTTATGGACATGAGGGTTGGAACATGCAGTGCAAAGGAATGTGGGCTGGCCTGTTGGGAATTTAGTTCTACAGGTGGAGCAGGCGTAACTTAGGTCTGTGAGGTGTTAGACATGATAGGATGGAATAGAGAAAATAGATTGATTGGAGACAGAGAGAGAAAAAAGAAGAGAAAAGCCCATGGCAGGGAGCTGCCTAATGCCCCGCAGAGGAGCGCCTACCCGGGGTGCACTGTTTGACCACTCACTACAGAATGATTCCAGGTTCTATTAGTCTGCTGGAGAGGAAGAGGTGTGTGCTGGAGGACCTGTGAGCCGAGCTCAGCGATTGGCTGATGGGTATGTCTATCCCTGTTAAGAGAGCGCTATTATTATTATTAATCGTATAAAACAAGTATTTTACATCATATAAGAATGAACAACAGAAAGTATACAGTGATTGAAAGGAACAGAGGTATAGAAATCAGAGTTGGATGTTGAGCTTTTCTATATATGCAATTGCATTGTTATTTCCAGTGTAGAATTCATTCTTGTCACCAGTGTAAGATCTGAGGGGACACTCCTCAACAATGTGCTGAACTGTTTGACGCTCAGCTCCAGTCACAGGCGGGAGAGTCAGATTTCCCCCACGTATACATAAGATCTGCACAGACACCACAGTATGTTCTGATGCGATTTGGGGTGACCCAGGTTTTCCTTGGTATACTGAAGCCTGGTGGCGGGTTTTATGGGTGAGGACACGTTTGAAGCTCACCGTCTACTGCACTGACCCAGAGTTCTCGCCATTTCTCTTCTTAATTGAAGTCATGTTCGTACAGATTAATTGCAGTTCGGATGGGTGGATGTCTAGATTTCAGTTGCTGTATTTGGTCATCTTGGATGTTTTGCTGTATTGGGAGGTTTCCATTCTTTGCTGTATACTGTTAGTAGAAGCTCTTATCTTCTCAGGTTTGCAGGTGCAATGTGGCTCAGGGCAGGTAACTAGTGGACAGGCATTGGTCTGATAGCACCAGATATTATGTGCATACAGTTGTTCAGCAGGGTGTCGATTTTATTCATGTGGCAGCTATTTAGCCATACTGGAGCACAGTATTCTGCAGCAGAGTACACCAAGGCAAGGGTAGACGTTCTCAAGACAGGTGTTGAGGAACCCCAGGAGGATCCGCAGAGTTTCTCAATAATATTATTGCGTGCTTTCAGTTTCTGTGCTGTCTTATCCAAGTGATATTTGAAGGTTAGGCTTCTATCAAGGGTTACGCTTAAGCACGTAGGCTTGAAATTGTGTTTGATAGGTTGACATTCAAAGTGTACTTTGAGATCCGTCTTAGCACCTGCATTGTGTAGATGAAAGCAGCCTACCTCTGCTTTTGATGGATTGGGCTTTAGCCTCCAAATGGGAAATACTTTCCCATTTCCTTAAGGTCTTGTGTTAGAGCCTCCTCTGCTTCCTCCATTTTTTTGCTCACTGTGGCAAGTGCCCACTCATTGGTGTGTCCAAATTTCTGTGATACTGTGTCAGGAACATCAGCTAGGTATAAGGCAAATAGGAGAGGTGCCAGCACTGATCCCTGGGCCAGACCGTTGTTTAAGGTTTTCTTACAACTGCTTGAATCACCCATGATAAAATTGAAAGGTTTAATTTGCAATCATATTATTCAAGAGGTACATCACCAGCTAAAAAAACGAACATAACCAGATGCAACGGGATGCTCCCGCACCAGTATTATCAATGATCTGTGAGATGGATCAGTGAAAATACCGGTGCGGATGCATCCAGTGGCATCACGTTTTACAATTTTGGGGGAATGCAGGTTTTACACGCATTCCCCCAGATTCTAAAAACTGGTAGTGTAAAACCAGCTAAACTCCCTGCCGTGCCTCATTTTGGTGGGCGAGCAGGCCAGAGGGTGCAGGCTAGGATCCATCCCATGGACCCTCTTCCTGTGGCTACTGAGATCCTGGTGGGGTTAATGATTCTGACGTCCCGACCTGGGAGACTAGTGTGGTTTAGCAACACTGTGCTACTCGATCTGTAGGTGGGATAACAGAGTGCCCAATTACACTCCGTTTCCCTTAGGAATTAATATTTGATAGAAAAAAAAGGAGACATTAGTGTAGTACAATTGTGGTAGAGATGGGCAAGGAAAAGCCCCATGTTTTGCCTCCTACTGACACAAAGCTAAAACTGATTACCCTTGTGCCAGTCAGGAGGTGTATCCTGCTAAGGAGTTTTTAACTTGCCTAGTGTCAGCCTCCTAGTGGCAGCATCATACACTCGGTTTTCCTGTGTCCCTCCAATGAAGTGACAAAGAAATCAATTGTGCCTCTTATTAGGCTCAGTGCTATTGTTTACTTAAACTAATAGCTTTATTACAGTGCCTACAAGTAGTATTCAACCCCCTGCAGATTTAGCTGGTTGACACATGCGGAATTAACTTGGCATTGTGACATTTGGACTGTAGATCAGCCTGGAAGTGGGAAATGCAGAGCCACAAAAAAATTTATTTTTGTTTTGTTTTTTAAAGCGTTAAAAGTTAATTTAGAGGGTCATTTATTATTCAACTCCTCAAACCACCAGAATTCTGTTTGGTCCCCCTAAAGTATTAAGAAGTAGTTCAGGCACAAAGTACAATGAGCTTCACATGTGTGGATTAATTATCTCTTTTGCCAGCCTTTTCTGACTATTTAAGACCCTCCCCAAACTTGTGAACAGCACTCATACATGGTCAACATGGGAAAGACAAAGGAGCATTCCAAGGCCATCAGAGACAAGATCGTGGAGGGTCACAAGGCTGGCAAGGGGTACAAAACCCTTTCCAAGGAGTTGGGCCTACCTGTCTCCACTGTTGGGAGCATCATCCGGAAGTGGAAGGCTTATTGAACTACTGTTAGCCTTCCACGGCCTGGACAGCCTTTGAAAGTTTCCTCCCGTGCCGAGGCCAGGCTTGTCCGAAGAGTCAAGGCTAACCCAAGGACAACAAGGAAGGAGCTCCGGGAAGATCTTATGGCAGTGGGGACATTGGTTTCAGTCAATACCATACAGTAAGTAACGTACTCCACCGCAATGGTCTCCGTTCCAGACGAGCCCGTAAGGTTCCTTTACTTTCAAAGCGTCATGTCAAGGCTCGTCTACAGTTTGCTCATGATCACTTGGAGGACTCTGAGACAGACTGGTTCAAGGTTCTATGGTCTGATGAGACCAAGATCGAGATCTTTGGTGCCAACCACACACGTGACGTTTGGAGACTGGATGGCACTGCATACGACCTCAAGAATACCATCCCTACAGTCAAGCATGGTGGTGGCAGCATCATGCTGTGGGGCTGTTTCTCAGCCAAGGGGCCTGGCCATCTGGTCCGCATCCATGGGAAGATGGATAGCACGGCCTACCTGGAGATTTTGGCCAAGAACCTCCGCTCCTCCATCAAGGATCTTAAGATGGGTCGTAATTTCATCTTCCAACAAGACAACGACCCAAAGCACACAGCCAAGAAAACCAAGCCCTGGTTCAAGAGGGAAAAAAATCAAGGTGTTGGAGTGGCCTAGTCAGTCTCCTGACCTTAACCCAATTGAAAACTTGTGGAAGGAGCTCAAGATTAAAGTCCACATGAGACACCCAAAGAACCTAGATAACTTGGAGAAGATCTGCATGGAGGAGTGGGCCAAGATAACTCCAGAGACCTGTGCCGGCCTGATCAGGTCTTATAAAAGATGATTATTAGCTGTAATTGCAAACAAGAGGTTATTCCACAAAATATTAAACATAGGGGTTGAATAATAATTGACCCACACTTTTATGTTTAACATTTATAAAAATTCAACTGAGCATCATAACTTTTTGGTTTGTAAGATTTATGCTTCTGTTAATAAATCCTACTCTCGTTTGCAGTTTGAAGGCTTTAACTTATTGGCATCTTATCAAACCAGCTAAATCTGCAGGGGGTTGAATACTACTTGTAGGCACTGTACCATTATTATCATTACTGGACTACTTTGTCATGCGCATGGCATTCAGACATGCCTTCTCCTGTGATTGACATCTCACAGTCGATTGCACAATATCTGTATAGATGTGTTAGGCTGCGTTCACAACGCTGCGTATTTGTCGCGTCTTTTTACGTGCGTTTTTTCCGCAAAACACATGTGCGTCTGCGTTTCCCAGCAAAAGTGAATGGACATTCACTTTGTGCCATTTAGACGCCGTGTAATTTTACGCAGCATTTTTAGAGCAAAAAACGTGCGCGTAAAAAGAATGAACATGTCAATTTTTTGCGCTTTTTTACGCGCATTTCTTCCATAGGCCCAATTATAAGCACTGGAAGGAACACATGTAAAAAGTAGATTTTTGTATACTCACCGGAAAATATCTTTCTCTGAGCCAGGCTCCTTAGACTACATGTGCCTCCGGATTGGGGGTGTAAACTGCTGAGGAGGAGCTAACTCTTTTGTTTCATTATTTATCTCAGTGTCGCCTCCTAATGGCAGCAAGCACACCCCCCATGAGGTTACCCCAATGAGGCGATAGAGAAAAAGTGCAATTTAAGTTGCTCTCTCGCGTTAATAAAAGCACGTAAAAAGACGCAACAAATACGCAGCGTGCGAACGCAGCCTTAATCACAACTCTACCGAGAAATATGTCTCCAAAAGTACATACTAATCAAAAACAGTCCCGAAAGACAGCTGGTGAAGTTTGTAAAAATTACATGATTTTTATTGAAAAACTCATTAAAAAAATCCATAAAAATGATACACAATTACATAAAAACAATTGGACAACTTTAGTATGGCTATGCAGGAATTTTCCAGAAATTATGAGGGATAAAGAACTGAAAAGAAAGGGGCACACAATAGTGTGTATATGTCGGCTGAAAGTATAGAAATAAATAGTGAAATCACTCACCTATTTAAGTTGTGAGACATCGCAGCCACCCTTTTCGCCTGTGACAACTTAAGATGTCAAGCTTTAGCACGGTCTACAGCAGTCCTCCCTCCAGTTGTAATCCAAGATAGTAAATATGAGAAAACAGGGACTTGTGACCCTTGTGACCGAGCTCCCGCCCCAAATAATCCAAGAATCAAAAAAGAAAAATCTAGGACACACAGTTGCTGCATTTTTACATGGTGATCTCCATCTGTGCGGTAGGTTCTTGAATTCACTATACTGCCCAACATGTAAATTGGACGTCTGATCTGAGTGAGTTGAGTAGGTTCAGGTATTTATACTGGGGGATTACTAATTAAAGGGAACTTGTCAGGTCGTGGTAGCCCTCTAACCTATCTCTATCTTTCCTGCACCTTCCCATCTAATCCCCAACCATCCCTCTCTGTGCTAAGGGGGCCCTATAGTGAGGGAGAAAAATAAGTTTTACACTTACAAACTGTCTCCAGTTGGAGACTGGAAAGGCGGGCTCCGGGGTCTATTCTCCCCTCTTCGCACTGTTTCCACACACCCCGCTGGGCATCCGCATTCTCCGTGGGCCATGACACCTCCTATTCAAAATGCCCGCCTCTTGTGATCATGTGATGCCTGGGCTGGAACGTCATATCTCGCCTGGTGCATTGTGGGGATGATCACATGGTGTTAGCTGGCTTCAAGATGCGCACTGGGCATGTGTCGGAACCCAGCACGTACCACGTGATCATTCCCACAACACACCGGGCCAGATATGACGTTCTGGCCCGGGCATCACATGGTCACAAGAGGCAGGCATTTCGAATAGGAGGTGTCACAGCCCAAGGAGAATACGGATGCCCAGGAAGGGAGAATGGAGCCTGGAGCACGCCTTTCCAGTCTCCAACTGGAGACAGTTTGTAAGTATAAAACTAATTTTTTTCCCTTATTATAGGGCCCCTTTAGCACAGAGAGGGATGGTTAGGGATTAGATAGGAAGGTGCAGGGACAGGTAGATATAGGTTAGAGGGCCACCACGACCTGACAGGTTCCCTTTAAGTGTGTGGGACCAGCTACATAGTATTGACTTGACTCTGTGGGTCCCCACCTGCTATTCTATACCCTTGTGTGCTATTCTGGACCCTTTTTGCAGTGAAGTTCTTTATTTAGTGCACACATACAATTAACTGGCTCCTCTATTTCCATCTTTTCTAGCAATAGGTGTATTCTCTTGGCATTGTCTGCATGAATTGTGAGGGCATGAGCAGATTTTTATTTAGATTTTTTGCGTTTTTTTGACTAAGTATCTTGCACTTTAAAAGCTTGTGTTATTTTTTGCTATTTTTTTTTAGATTTGTGCCATATCGCTTTACATTGCTATAGATAGTACCATTGAGGCCATGTATACTGTGTAGAACTAAGTGGACTTTGCAAATTGACCCCGTTTCATGTATTTGGATGACAGTTTTTTTTTATAGGGTTGGGCTGTAATGTGTACAAAGAACCATGCACATTGCCTGTGATATGCTCCTACTGTGTGCCCTTAGTGCCTGAGGCACTGGTCTTTCCTCATAATTCCTGGAAAATTCCTGCATGGCCATAATACAGTTATCCAATTGTTTTTATGTAATGGTGTGTAATTTTTATGGATTTTTCAATAAAAATCATGTAATTTTTACAAACTCACCAGCTGTCTTTCGGGACTGTTTTTGATTAGTAATTTCTGTATAGAGCCTGGTGTGGGCAGGGGCAGCTCCCTCAGCTCTGCTACGTGGCTAAAACTAAATGCTTTGATTGTGTCAGAAAGGCTGCAGACAGTAATCAGTGTGATACATCGGTAGATTCAGGGTTACTTTGCCTACATTATGTTGCTGTCAGATGAGGTAGCAAAAACCTGATGACAGATTCCCTTTACAAGAAGAAATATAGTAAAGTGGCCAGGGGCAAAAAAGTGCTATGAAAGATGTAGAAAATCTAGCATTAAATCAGTGCTGCTTCTCCTCGATTCTCAGAGACAACAGTGGTCCCAGAGGTCAGGCCACACTGGCCAGAAAGATGATGGCCATACAAGATTAAGAAAACACAAAGGACCCATATTTATGCATACCACAACTCAAGGTCAAACTTGAGCCCAAATAGAAAACTGAGTTTTTAACACGGTTACGGAAATGTGTGCTATGCTGTACAAAAATGATAAGATCGAAAGATGACAATGTAAATTGGTTGCAAAGGTGAGAATTAGTTTTTTATTCATTTTACAAAGTCACAAAAATATCTAAATTGACTGCATTACAAAAACACATACCTAGTCAAAATGGACAAGTCAAAAGTGGAGGAGGGAGTAGAACAAATGACCCCTGTAGTGGGGATGGAATGGAAGAAAGACATTGGTTGTACAGATACATAAACTGAAAAGCAGCCTGCACAGTTAGGAATGTGCCCTGATAGAAAACTGGGATCAGAGATGTTAGTGTATACAACAGCCTGGTAATTCATTCAGACCCAAATCTCCAAGTCATCAAAATGCAGGTGTTGGTGTCTGTATTGAACCAAAATCTGTAGTACAATTTGGACAAGGGTTAAGAGCAAAAATTACTGGGAGCTGTAGTGCAAAAACTGGTCAAGTATGTGCTGTCAGGCAAACACGGGGTTACAATCACATATGCACAGTGGCAGTAGGCTATACAGCACTGAGAACCAGACAGCCAAGGTGCACAATGTATGCCAACAGCCAGCATCCAGCACTTACCCATGTCACAAAAGAATGTCCACCGCTCAGTGTGGGGCCACCTGTGCAGGCAGCTTTTGAGTTTATGTACAACCAATGTCTTTTTTACCATTCCATCCCACTACAGGGGTCATTTGTTCTACTCCCTCCTCCACTTTTGACTTGTCCATTTTAACTATGTGTTTTTGTAATGCAGTCAATTTAGATCTTTTTGTGACTTTGTAAAATTAATAACTAATTCTCACCTTTGCATCGAATTTACATTGTCAGCTTTTGATCTTATTATTTTTGTACAGCATTGCAAAAATCCCCTAACCGCGTTAAAAACTCAGTTTTCTATTTGGGTTCAACTTATCAGGATGGGAAAAACAATTTATTGAACTCTAAGAAAAGGTTTGTGAATCAAACCCTGCACAATTCAATGGTTTTACGTATCAGCAATTTGAACTAATATAGAATAATAAATGTAACATGAACCTACAACTACATGCTATAAATGTCCACTGAAAGACACAAACCTAGATTGTGCCCCTCGTTGTGTAGCTGCAATATAACAGGAATGATTAGCTTCTTGTGTCTGTTGATGGGACTGCTGGCTAAAGCCCCCGTCACACATAGCGAGATTGTTGTAACTTCTCAGGTTTTGTGACGTAACAGCGACCTCGCTACGTGTGACACTTAGCAGCGATCAGCCCGTGCTGTGAGGTTGCTGATCATTACAAAGTGCTCTGGGTCATTTTTTGGTCGTTGGTCTCCCGCTGGGAATGCTGCATCGCTGTGTTTGACAGGGACAACGACCAGCGATCTCAATACTACGCCTGAGAGTGACAATTCCTAACGACCTCCCATCATTCCGGATCGTTGCTGTGTCACTGGTGAGATCTGACTATTTGACATCTCACCAGCGACCACGTGGCCGACGCTGCAGCGATCCCGGCCAGGTCGTATCGCTGTCGGATCGCTGAGCGTCGCTACATGTGACGGTACCTCTAATACAGTCCGGAGATTGAACAGCGTATTGGCACCATATCTGGCTGTGTGATGAACCCTAAGGTAATGCTTTTACAGATAACCTTTTGGGGAAATACAATGTCTTAATCGTCTCCAATTACATTTCACTGCAGTGTTGTGGCAGCCAAAAAACGCAATTCTGGCAGTTCAATTTTCTTGTCATTACATTTAACCGATTGGGTTAATTAGTTATATATTTCGATAGATTAGACATTCACAGATATAGTGATATCAAATATGTATTATTTATTTTTAATGGGGAAAGAAGGGGGTAATATGAACTTTTATTAACTTTTTCACTTTTTAGAATATCGGTTAGTCCCTTTAGGGGACATGAAGCTCAATCGCTTGTACTATACACAGCAATACTACAGTACTGCTGTGTATAGCGAAAATTACACTCTTCTGAATCCCAGCTACAGGCTGGCTTTCACCATCATCAGAGGCATGGAATCTCAGCAGACCCCCAGCCATCATTGCAGTATTTGTATGCCCCACGATCTGGTCACGGGCGCACCACTGGGTGCATAGAATGACACCCCCGTCCCTGTTTTCTCTGCTACAGAGCTACCAGTTCTTTAAATGCTGACTCTGTATGACCCCATCCACACCACTGATTGTGCATACGCAAAAGCTGCCAGAGTACACAGAAAGCTGCCAATATTTGTTTTGGGTGAAATTATACAATGCTCAAGAGTATGTAGAACAACCTGACTGCAGATTTACTAGTCTTCAAGTGATGATCTCCTGATAAAATAGAGATATTATCAACCTAAAGCAAACAGCCCAGTAAGTGATATATCACTGGAATCAGGATCTCGTCTCTACATTATGTAGCTTTCAGATTAGATCACAAAAATCTAGTGATAGATTCCCTTTATGATGAGAATATGAGTGTGAGCCCTTCTCCATGATAGATCAGAATATATAAAATCCCATACTGTCTCAAGTACATTCAACTACTTTCAAGTAAATGACATATTTTCCAGCATGAAAAATGTAATGATCCAACCAAATATGCGACAGTATAAA
This sequence comes from Allobates femoralis, assembly GCA_033576535.1. Lineage (NCBI taxonomy): Eukaryota > Metazoa > Chordata > Amphibia > Anura > Aromobatidae > Allobates > Allobates femoralis. Next base: position 38,863,192 of record JARQOC010000007.1, read on the forward strand.
CTGGTACTCCTGCCGACCCTGGCTTATTGCCTTCTCCTCTACACCATCAGATATCAGGTAACAATGTCCTGAGAGGGGTTTTCCTATGGCTGGCTAAATCCAGAACCTTCTAAATTTTGCATTAGATTGCTAATCTAGGAGTAGTCTCCCTGTGTGTCCTGAGAATACGGTTACCCTGCGCCTGGAACCATCTTCTGTAAATAAACTGTAGAATCTATTGACTAATTTGGGGTCAAATAGATGACATGTAATTCCAATTATCATCGTCCTGTACGATGGAAAGAATAGACTGCTATGGAAGTTAGATACACCCACCAAATCGGGAATTAACAAAACTGGTTACTGCCTTTTTGCCTAACACCATATAATCAATTACGGTATTCTCCAGCATATAATGGAGCAAAAACAAATGAATAAGGAATTGCCTAAACAGATTCACACGCGACATGTTACTAAATAACTTCTGATATGGCAATATTAGATAAGGCCCTTTCACACAGCTATTTTCAAATCGCGGAAGATGCGGTGAAAAAAAATGCATTGCTCGATAAACGCATACAGCCACACATGCGGCACATGTTCGGCACCTATGCAATGATTAGGGCTTCGTAAGGTGGCAGGTGCGTATTGCATTGCAGAGTGACGGCGCGAAAAAACGCAGTCAGATGGAAAGGACTTAAACTCCAACGCTGACCTTCAAGTCATGAAAGCCAAGGAAAGTACTTGTTAATAAGTCACGTGCTCTACGGCCTGTGAGTATTGATGGGTTGGCAGAGCTGTCCATGTGCATTACTGGATTAAAGCAATCATGCACTATGTGTGGCAGGAGGGACAGTCACAGTGTGTCATTCTGTATTATACTTTACTAAGAGTGGAATCAGATAGACGCCATGGGAATGTACACAGACACAAGTACAAGCAACAGAGTAAAAACATTTTACTGTAGACAAGGCAGCATGACAGCTAAGGAAACAGAGAAATACTATACAGCATGAAAGAACATATACAGTGGACAGATGTGGTGTAATGCTGTGGTTATAGCAGTACATGACTGACAGTTCTAGTGAGTAGCTTCATCATGCTACAGCATATTAACCAATGGTCTGTCAATGTTTAGTTCTAAGCCTACTATTATCACAATATTTAGATATACAGATAACTGTGACTTTGTCCAAGCACACAACTAAGGAAAGTGACAGCCAGGAATAGGAGGCCTGTTCTGAATACTACAGGTGGGGAGGAAAGGGGGGAAGATAAGTATGCAGGAGTAATAACAGCATTGTCAGGAGCTGAGAGAGGAGGAGGGTAGCTGATCACCTAACTGCTGTATAAAAATAAATGGGATGGAAATAGGTGACTGGGATGTTAGGAGTTAACACGTCTCCTGATGTAACCTGGTACCAAGCTCATGAGCAAGCTGTATCCTATGTAAGATAAAGGTTCTCATAGGAGAATGACAGCAAAAAAGCAAGTCAGCCATAAAAAAATGCAGGTTGTCAACTAACAAACTAATTAACCCCTTGACCTCTAGGTGATTTTCCATTTTTCCCTCCCCTTCTTCCAAGAGCCATAACTTTTTTTATTTTTCCATCGATATAGACATATCAGGGCTTGTTTTTTGCGGGACAAGTTGTACTTTCAGGAAAAATAATTATATTTTACTACAATAGTGTACATGAAAATGGGACGGTGAGTACACAAAAATACCTGTTTCTCCTTTGCATCATTGTGGGACACAGGACCATGAGACGTCCAAAAGCAGTCCCTGGGTAGAATAGAGTAAAAACTTGAGCACATTGATGTACTAAGCGCCAGATGCTTACAAGTGCACGACTTCCGCTTATAGGATTTTCCTATCTAGGCTTGCATCTGCAGAGGCCTGGGTATGGAAGTTGTAGTGTTTTGTGAAGGTGTGCAAGCTGGGCCAAGTTGCTGCTTTGCAAACTTGTGACACCAAGCCTGATGTGTAATGGCCCATGAGTCGCCCACCGATCTAGTGGGTGTGCCTTTTTCCCTGCTGGTATAGGCTGTTTCTGACACAATAAGATCTTGGATTGCAGAACAATTCCACCTGGCTATTGTGGATTTTGATGCAGCCATTCCCTTTCTTTGTCCTTCCGGAATGATGAACACAGCTTTGGAGTGTCTTTTCAGTGTGGAGTGCTTTTTCAAATGATGCACTGCTGTTGGACATAGTGAGGATAGGACGATGTCCTCGTTGAGGTGGAAGTGGGAACCACCTTGGGCAGGAGTGGCGTAGACGGCCGGAGGACCACCTTATTTTGGTTGAAGGATAGATAAGAAGGCAGCAGGGTAGGGTGGGTAGCTTGGTTACGGGTCTAATTGATGTGATGGTGACCAGGAAAGCGACTTTCCAAGAAAAGTGGCTTGGGGAGAAGTCTTGTAGTGGTTCAAACAGGCTCTCGTAGAATCCCTAGAGATAAGTTTAGGTCCCAGACGTCAACGGGTGTCTTATAGGGGGTCGAGTGCAAATGACTCCCAGAATGAAAGTTTTAACTTGAGACCTTGCTGCGATCCTGCATTGGAATAATGCGGATAGGGCGGAGATCTAGCCTTTGAGAGAACTGAGAGCCAGGCCAGAGTCCAGGCCTGTTTGTAGGAATTCCAGGATAATTGGAATGGAGAAACGAAGCGGGTACCGATCACGATCTTTGCACCATTGGGAGAAGATTTTTAAGTACATTGATAGATGAATGCTGACGTTGGATTTAAACGGCCAATGTTAAAACAGTATACGAGTGTTAGGCGGAACTTCATTAAGGGCACTGCGTGCCGACGTATGCCCTAAGGTCGTAACCAAGGTCAGGGTAGACTGCGCGAGTGCTAGCACATAGAGCTATTTGAGGGGGGATCAGGCGAGGGAGGGTAGGGGTTGACCTCCCAGCAGAGAACTGAGACCCGATCACAGTTACACAAGATTACCCGCCTACTATGTGGTAGGTGATGATCTAGGGTCTAGGTGTGACTAACCCAAGGTGAAGACCTGGATGTAGCTGAGCTAAAGGAAGATGGTACGTTACCTTGTGTGTTTGTGGACAGTAGAAACGTTGGCGACGCTGCCGCTATACTTTAGTTAGAACCTTCAAGAGAATTTGCATGAAGGGACTTTGCGTTAGGCGGTAGCTGATCCTACCTCACAGGGGGACATTCTAAGAGGTAAACTAGATTCGCAGATATCGAAAGGATGTCCGGTTCTAATGCATGTGAACTTGCACCTAACTTGATTGTAGGTAATGACGTGTGAGAGAGGATTTGCGGGATAGAAGGTAGTAATTGACCAACAACCCGAAGGTTGAGACGTTCATGACATTAGCGATTACTTGGGTCGTGTTACAAGTTACCACCTAGGTTATATTAGGTGGGGGAACTTAGGCACCTTTTTTTTGGGGGGGGGGGTTTTGGGGAAGAGGGGGAGTCAATAGTATGGAGTTGTCCTGCTAGATTGCGGAGCAGGGTGCTCTGTTTTCTGCGAAAATGAGAGAGAAATGAGTAAGGTGGTATGACATACCCTACGGAGTGCTTGGATCCAGCTTGGTTGGTGGGGGGGGGGGGCACCTGATTAAGCTTGGTTACCTCATGTGTGGACATCAGATACCTTGATGGGTCTGCGAATGTACCTTGCATGAAGAGGGTTTGCATCTGCTGTGGTTGATCTGAGCTCTGGTTGAGGAGGTCAGATTACTTGTTAATGCTCTGTAGAAGAGAGAGTTAAAAGGCGACAGACAGGCATGGACACTGAAGCAGAGGCGTCGGAGACTATCCTGTGATAATGGTGTAGCTATGAGTCTAAAAGTGTCACAGTGCGGTAGCTAGCAGCTTAGGTTTAATGGGATGAGGAGTGAGCCGTAAGTCACCTTGTGGTCGTGTAGCAAATATATAGTATAGTAGGTATATATTATTTCTGAGTACAAGCATGGAATCCGGCCTTCCTAGATTAAGAAGATGTGAGTGCTGCACACCAACTTATAAATTATAGTTGTTGAGTTCTGACCAGCAGGACAGTTGGCAGAGGCCACGTACCGCAATTAGATGACTGATACAGAGGAGAAGGGCCCAGCTGTAGGATAAAGGACAGAGCCTCCTGACCACTTTATTCATCAGTTGTACGGTGCCACGGGGCGGATTGACCTGGCTATGGAATATGAGACAGGTCTCAACGCGGCAGGCATGATTAGAGCTGCAGACTGGATGTGGTATGTGAATTACTGGTTCACTGGCAGGTGGTGCAGATCTCATAAGGCCGTTGAAGTAGACTGCTATAGAATACGTGGCAGCTGTGTTTTCTGCACACGTTTGAGGTGGTAGACCCATAGATCAACGCTGCAGGCAGATAGACCGATCCTGAAGTTTGGAGATGTGCACTGAAATGTGCACTGGATAGAGTTGCGGATCTCGTAAGACGATGAGACAGACAGGTATGGGAGGTTTGGAAGCCGGATGCCTTGCTCATTGGTAAATTGGTTGATTCTGTAAATTAATCCTGCAGGACATTCTGTGGTGCATGCAGTTATGTGCACTGGATAGTCGTGCAGCTACCGTAACCTGGCTTTCTTGCCCCTGACTAGGGTGGCTAACGTCATAAATTATTCTTGGCAGCGATTATATGATGTTAGATGTTGGGAGCGGTCTATGTGTTGTAGATAATTTTTCAATTTTAAAAAGGCATTTTGTTTGTTTGTTTCATTGGCCATGCTTGGCTGATAGTGCTCCATATATCATCATGTCATCATGTTAACTGTTGTCTGTGACCGTTGGTAACTAAGGGGGAGCTGTGCTCTTTCAACCTTAGCATATGTGCTGCTCAGTGCACGTAAAGGGCCTCTGCGCACGTGAGGCACAGGGCAGGAAGCAAGAACTGCTACTATATGGTATATGGCAGTTGATGACTTAGGCATACTGAGCAGCGAACAGAGTGAATGGTTAGTGTTGCTGCAGAGAGCATTGAATGTTAGTTCTGACCGCTGGTAGTGGACAGATCCCAATGCATCATTGAGGGCCTTTATGCAGGATGTGTACGATCCGGCTTACCATATACAGAATGGAGTTTGCAATGCACTGTATATGACCGCTGTATGGTACTAGATTGGTGATGGGCCTGATTCACGGAGTAGTGAACAGGTTATGGTTACTACTGCGGGATGTCGAGTGGTACATGGATAATTCTGGCTCACTTGATAGTGAGACAGATCCTGTTCACCACTGTAACACGGCTGTGGCTTGTTGGATATTTCTGCGAACTGATAGGATGGCAGATATCATGGTTCAGTTGTGTGGGCAGTTGTAGTAGTGCGGGCAGTGTAACCTGCTGTATCAAACGGGAATGGGTTCCAGGATTGGTGAATTTCCGTTCACAAGTGAGGGCTTCTGTAACCTGCTGTGATGGACACGTATGAGATGGTGTGCCCGTCCTCTAAAAGGAACACCCATGTGCATTGACCACACAATATACCAGTTTAGCATAAATCTGCTTTGCAGGCAATTAATGAGCTTTTGAGGGGATGCACTGTCGGGATGCGTGATTTTCATCTCCTAGTGAGATCACAGACTGAGCTAGGGACAAAAAAAACACCTAGGAGGATTAGGTACACTGGGTCCAGCCTCGGTGGCTCTTGGGTGCCTACACATAGTAGGGTGGCATGTCTGTGCTGTGGGCTAGTTGACTGAAGGCCCATGGGATATAAGGTAATATGTATTTTGTAGTGAGCCCCTTATCCTGGGTTCAACTTTATGACCCTCAGGACAATCACAGACTAGAGCAGAGGTCCCCAAATCCAGGCGTCAAGGGCCGCCAACAGTGCAGATTTTCAGGATTTCCTTAGTATTGCACAGGGCTTGGAATAAACCTGTGCAGATGATCACATTAACACCTGTGCAATACTAAGGAAATCCTGAAAACATGCACTGTTGGCGGCCCTTGAGGCCTGGAGTTGGGGACCTCTGGACTAGAGTGTTAGCTCACTGCTTCACTGGCTCTATCAGGGGGAGGGCTAAGGCAGCAGTGTCGCTCAAAAGAAAATGCCACTTCCAGTGCGGGTTCCTACCAACTGTGCAGTGTGGAAGAGCTGGGAAACTGGTTCCCTGCATACCGAGGGAGAAGGGAGTGTGTGCAGGCATTGAAAGGTGCGTTGCAAGTCTCACCCGAGGACAAGAGGCGCCAAAATAAGGGGGCGTGTTTGAGAAGTGTGGATCATAGTGCATCATCCAGGGGAGCGGAGACTGCGTGCAGGCCAAAGCGGGGGTCTGTTTTTGGTTAGGATCCGGGGACTACTGGCAGATGCCGCGATGGAGCCAGGTACAGGTGGGAGAGCTCTCTGCTGTAGATGCACAGACGTAAGATGTGTGTCCCGGCTGGAGCCGCCGCAGGGACATCTGTGAGCTGGAAAGGCCAGGCCATCGTTAGAGAGCTGCGACCCCAGGAATGACTGGGGGGCATGGATGTCTGCGGACCTCAATCCAGACTCTCTTTGCTGAGAGGGAATGGAGAGGATGAGGGTTTGGCTGCCTGCATGTGCAGCATACCTGTCGTGCAGATATGCTGAACTCTAGATTGGTCTCGATGGCCGACTGCAGCGATCCGTCTGTGTATTCAGAGCCCCCGTGACTTTGTGTCTCATAACCTGGTCGCACGCCCTCATCTTACAGGAAGTGTGCCTTCTGGCATAGAGCCGCTGCAGATGTGGGGCCACTGGATCTTGGGTGATGCTGCCTGTGAAACACAGTGCAGTGCTGTGAGGAGATGCTTCCTCGATCCACTCTCTCCTTGACTGGAGAGGGTTCATCTGCTTCCCTTCCATCGCCTGTGTTTTGCAGGGGGATGTGGTGGGAGCTGCACAGACACTTTAGTCTGTAATATGCATCCATGGGGAAGCAAGTGACAGGAACGTTGTTCGGCTAGTAAATTCAGGAAAAAATGGGCCCGGCTGCAGAAGGAAAAAACTGGAGGTGACACTCCGTGATAACTTCTGGTGATGAAAGTGGCGATTTGAGCCCTTGAGAGATCCGTCACCCTTAAATGAAACTTGGGCACTGTGTATCTTGGGTTATCCCTGCACAATCCCTTTGTAAAAGGAGAGCAGTGCCCTGAAGGGTGCCATTGCCAGAAAAATGTAAACATAAAAGTTAATAATAAAAGTAAAATCAAAAACAAAGGCTTAAAATTGTCTATGAATGTGGTCTGACAAACAGAGCACATGTCACTCCTTGTGACACTAAGCTAAAACTGAAACTGAATATCCTACTTCCTGCAAGTGGGTGTATACTGAGCAGGAGGACATAAATTCTTAATGTTTAATTAGTGTCCTCCTAGTGACTGAATAGCATACACCCATGGTCCTGTGTCCCCCAATGATGCAAAGGAGAAAAAACAATTGCGCTTTTGTCACCATGTTCCGCGACCCGTAGCGTTGTCATTTTCGAGATCTGGGGCTGTGTGACAGCTTACTTTTTGCATCTTGAGCTGAAGTTTCTAATTATACAGTTTTTGTGTAGATACATTGTTTTGATTGCCCGTTATCGCATTTTAATGCAATGTTGCAGCAACAAAAAAAAACAACGTAATTTTGGCGTCTGGATTTTTTTTTGTTACGTAGTTTACTGATCTTATTGCTTGATTTTATATCATGATAGATTGGACATTTCTGAACGTGGCGATACCAAATTTTTATTTAAAAAAAAAAAAAAAAATTAATACTTTTATTTTGAATGGGGCAAAAGGTGGGTGATTTGAACTTTGTAAAAATATGAACAGAAAAAAAAACACACAAACTTTTTTTTTTCCTTTACTCTACACTGCCCCATAGTACACCACAGTGCTGCACTGTCCGATCGCTTGTGCTATGTCCCGATGAGCTGCAGCACATCAGGACATAGCACAAATGACGACTGTCTGTGCATGCTGGCGCTCGCCAGTCATGCACAGGAAGTGAACCCTGATAGCATCCGGAGGTCACCACAGCGCCCCAAGCTATCCAGATAACAAATGGAGATCCCACAACTTTATCACGGGATCTCCGATCACGGTGGGAAACGGTGCAATCCCTACCGTGGCGCTTTGGATGCGCTGTCAGTGAATGACAGCATGATTCAAAGGGTTAACACCGCTGATCAGATGTCGGATGGTAGCCAGACATCTCAGTTGATGATATCAGCTGAGATGTGGGGGAAAAGATGTGAACTCACCGTTGGAGCTCACATCAAAGACGGAGCAGACACATGACGTACCCATCTTATGTCGTAAAGAGGTTAATAACATGAAAATACCCCTTTTTTCTTCAGTCCAAGCAGGACTTACCACTGACGAGGGACTCCTCCGGATAAACAAATTGGGCAGGTCTGATAAAATGGTGTTTCTTTAGCAAACTGATTGGCTTAAAACCAATCAACACAAGGCTAGGATCATCAAATCTCTTCAGCTGTTCAGTCTCTTCCTTCTCGAGTACAATCTGCCGATTCCCATATGTCTAACAACAAAAAAAAAATAATTAGTTCATCCCATAAGAATTAATTAGAGATGAGCAAAATGATTCTCAGGACCCTGGTCCAGCAGATCGGTATTCTGTAGCTGATGGACAGTAGCCCTGTAACCTGCCTTCTACCTGACAGTATCCCTGGCTCCTCTTTTGATTAGCTGGCCTTGTGCGACATCCTCATTGCGGCGTGAAACAAATATACAACATTGCACCAGGACAACTAATCAAAAGAGGAGCCAGGTATGCTGACAAAGAGGAGGCGGTTCATATCGCTCCCATCCAGCAATCATAAAATACTGACCAGGGGTCCTGCGATTTTATTCACTTATCTCTCGTACTAATCAAGCATTGGACACATAGATTAGCCTCTAAACTCAGAGTTCACCATCACCCCAGATACCTGAGCTTTCTTTGTATCACTGGGAAGCAGGAGACTACCTGTCTCCCTGTTGAATGTTCTTGTCTTTGTTTTCACAGGCTCATTGCTGTCACGATACAGCCTTACAGGAGCTGGTTTCACAGCTTTATGGACCAGGTTATACACTCCAACAGTAAGACAAAGGTCATCATTCAACTTCAGAGGAATTCTGCATTACGAGGAATAAATCAGAAGAAGAAAGAATTAAAACTGTGTGAACGCATATCAAAAGATATTAAATCAGCTGTGGACAGTACATTCACACTAAAAGCTCCTTTGTACTTTAACAAAATTAACACACTGGATCCCAGAAAAAAGAAAGAAAAAAGTCTTCCCCAAAAACATGACGGTGCAGCACATGGGGCCTAACTGAATTTTTCAGTTGACTTTTATGTTTACCGTAATTACATTTTTGTATTTTTATCCAAATACCCCACTATCCTAAAGGACTAAGGGTATGTGCCCACAGGTCGGTTTTGCTGCGGTCCAGAATGAGGCAAAACCAGTAGTGGTTTCAAGGATCTCTAGAGTCCTCGACAGGAGATTTACTGCTTTCTGGACCTGCGTTTATTGCGTGTTTTTCCTGCGATTGATTTTGCTGCAGATAATTTGCTGCGTTTTTTCAGCATTTTTTGCCATTGTCTGCAGCAAAAACGCAGAAAAGATAGGACATGCTCAATCTTTCCCATTCGCAGCAAAAACTGGGGTATTTGACACTTGCAAAACCAATGTGTGTGCACAGCATTTCTGTGAAACCCATTGGTTTTACTGGAAAGCTCCAAATGCAGGAACAAATTAGCATACATTTACATAATACCATAGCAAAAACACATGCGGAAAGCCAGGCAAAACGTCCTATGGGCACAAACCCTTACTGTATTTTTCGCTTTATAAGACACACCTGATTATAGGACACACCCCAAATTTGGTGAAGGAAAAGAGAATGCCCCCCTCCCCCGTGCTGGTGCACATATGCTCCCATGTGCTGGCACACATATGCTTCCATGTGCTGGCACACATATGCCACTCTGTGTTGGCACATATAGCTCCCCTCTAATGATACACACATGCTCCCATGTGCTGGCACACATACACTACCCCGTTCAAATGTTTGGGGTCACCCAGACAATTTTGTGTTTTCCATGAAAACTCATACTTTTATTTATCAATTGAACTGCAAAATGAATGGAAAATATAGTCCAGACATTGACAAGATTAGAATAATGATTTTTATTTGAAATAATAATTTTCTCCTTCAAACTTTGCTTTCGTCAAAGAATGCTCCATTGCAGTAATTACAGCACTGCAAACTTGGCATTATAGCTGTTAATTTGCTGAGTTAATCTTGAGAAATTTCACCCCATGCTTCCCAAAGCTCCTCCCACAAGTTGGATTGGCAACTGGATTGGTTGGATTGGTTACCGGCTCCCAGCGTGTGCTGTGCGGCACTGGGAGGTCGATGATCGTTGGTCTCCCGCTGTCACACATGGTGATGCTGGCCACCCAGAGGGAGACCAACGATCGAAAAATGGCCATGGCCATTGTACCAATGAACAGCGAGCTGATCGCTGCAGTGTGTCACACATAGCGACTTCGCTACGAGGTCACTGCAACATCACAAGTTGCAGCGACATCGTTAACGATGTCACTACAAGTAAACCGGCCTTAATGTACTTAGTCTTGTTGCTCAGTTGTGCAGCGGGCCTCCCACTTCTATTTTTACTCTGGTTAGAGCCTGTTCGTGCTCTCCTCTGAAGGGAGTAGTGCACATCGTTGTAGGAAATCTTCAGTTTCTTTGCAACTTTTTGCATGGAATTAGCCTTCATTTCTAAGAACAAGAATAGACTGTCGAGTTTCACATGAAAGTTCTCCTTTTCTGGCCATTTTGATGTAATGCTCCAGATTCTCAACTACAGTAGCTCAAAGAAAGGTCAATTTTATACCTTCTCTAATCAGCCAAACTGTTTACAGCTGTGCTAACATACTTGTACAAGGGTTTTCTAAACATCCATTAGCCTTCTGACACAGTTAGCAAACACAATGTACCATTAAAACACTGGAGTGGTTGTTGGAAATGGGCCTCTATACACCTATGCAGATATTACATTAAAAAAACAGACGTTTGCAGCTAGAATACCACATTCACAATGTATAGAGTGTATTTCTGATTAATTTAATGTTAGCTTCATTGAAAAAAAAAAAAGTGCTTTTCTTTCAAATATAAGGAAATGTCTAAATGACCCCACACTTTTGAACGGTAGTGTATGCCCCGTGCTGGCACACACATGTTCCCCTGTGCTGGCACACACATGTTCCCTGTGCTGACACATATGCCGCACACAGAAAGAGACCGAGGAGCTGGGAGCACGGAGCCAGCAACGGAAGGTGAGTTATAAGAGATTTTTTTTATCTTACTATGTGCGCCAGCTGGAGGTCATAAAGAGTGACCAGGAAGGGCCATATCCAGGATGCGGGGTGACTGCAGGTAATATGCCCGTTCCTCATTTCCATACCTCAGCACGCTTTCAGCACCGAGCTGATGGACAGAGTGATGAAGTGCATATTACATGAGGCTAATGAGCGGGAGCATGTGACCTCCCGTTGCCTCTACAGCCAGCCGCCAGCCTGCTCCAGCCCCTGGACATGCTCCAAAGCGACCCCCCATGTAGATTTTTCCCCCAGAATTAGGGGGAACAACAGTGCGTTTTATAATTCAAAAAATACGGTATGTAAAATTGTAACATATGTTTTATTTCTTCATTTGACTTTTTTTTATATTGAATGTATATAGTTTTTTTTTTACTATAATTCACTGGTATACAGGTGCATCTCAATGAATCAGAATATCAAAAAGTTAATTCATTTCAGTAATTCAATACATAATGTGAAACACATACCATATTTTTCACTTTATAAGATGCACCGGATTATAAACACACCCAAATTTGGTGAAGGAAAAGAGAGAAAACATTTTTAATATTAAATGGGGTCCGTCTTATAATGCCAGTGTCAGTCTTACAATAAGTATATATGTCCCCCCATCATGCTATATACGTCCTCCATCCTGGTATATATGCCCCCTCCCATTCTGGCATATATGTCCCTCATCCTGGTATACATGCCACTCCATCCTGGTATATATAACCCCATCCTGGCATATATGTCCCCCCCATCATATGATCCCCCATCCTTAATATATAGTCCCCATCCTCTATATATATGGTCCCCCATCCTTTGATTATAGCCCCCATCTTCTCCCCCTGGACTCCCATGGCTTACCCAGGAGGGGGCTAGAGGCAGGTTTTGGCGGGTGGGAGCACAGCTGCGGGCCTGGAGCTACAGGGGATTAGCATCGGCACCATGCAGTAGACCCTGCCATGTTCTGTGTGCCTGGCTGCATTCACCAACAGTGTGCAGCTGGTTACTAGAGGTTGGAACTTCTACAAAATGGCCGTGGATGGAGATCTGCAGCCATTTTCTAGAAGTCATAACCTCTAGCAACCAGCTGCACAGTGTTAGTGAATGCAGCCAGGCACAAAGAACACGGCGGCGCCCCACCGCACGGCACCGCCGCTAATCCCTCACGCCGCTAATCCCTCACAGGTCCGGTCCTGCAACAGAGCCCCTACACTCCGAAAACTGCCTCCGGTACCCCCGCTCCACAGCCGCAGCCCCCCATCCCACTCGGTAAGTGTGTCTTAAAATCCGAAAAATACAGTATATTATATAGAGTCATTACATTAGAGTGATCCATTTAAAGTGTTTATTTTTGTTAATATAATAAGGTCATTATCTCAGAAAATTAAAGTAGGGAGGATGAAGTGTCTGAGAGATAAAACATTACCTAAATAGGTATCAGAGGCTTCACCTTGTGTGATTGTGAGAGTCACAACCATTCTAAAAGCCTATCACAGCTGTAGCAGTCCCCAGTGTGGTGCATATAAAGTATGGAGGGTGAAAGGTTAAAACCGCACTGCCGTATTAGGGTGAATATTATATTAATTAGTCAACACGTTTCAGGACTCCCTGGCACCTTCCTCAGGACAAATCACTGCCATATTGCCATGTTTCAAGGAGCCTTGAAACACATTGACTAATCAATATTATATTCACCCTTTGATGATTTTCCAGGAATGCAGCAACAGATAGAAGATACAATGGTGTCAATGGATTTAATATTCAAAGAACTGCATAGCCAAATATGGTATGCAATTTGGGGGGTTGATCTTTCAAGAGCTGGTAAAATTATTAAAGTACACTGTTGCACTAAAGCCATGTGCACACATTGAGTATTTGAGTGTTTTCTCTTAGTATTTGTAGCCAAAACCAAGCGTGAAACAATCAGAGGAAAAGTATAATAGAAACATGTCACAACTTCTGGAATTATCACCCTCTCCTTGTTTTTATTACACATACTGAGGTCAAAAAAACCTCACCGAATACTGAATGTGTGCACATGTCCTTACAAATACTGAGGTATAGCATCACCTCATATCCTGTTGTAATACCTATTTAAATGTCTCAGTAATTCATTTGTAATACTGTCTGATGAACGGGCCATTGAGCCCTGAAAGCTTACAAATATAATTTCTCTGGTTAGCCAATAAAGGTATCACCTTGAATACATTTTTCCTACCCCTTTTTTTGGGAACATACCGTATATACTTGAGCATAAGCCAAGGCCCCTAATTTTACCCTCCAAAACTGGGGAAATTTATTGACTCGAGCATAAGCCTAGGGTGAGAAATCCAGCAGACCCCCATCCTGTTATATAGCCCCCCATCCCGTTATATAGCACCCCCCCATCAGTGGTATACAGGCCCCCAGCAGTAGTATACAGGTCCCCAGCAGTAGTATAAAGGCCCCCTCCAGTGATATACAGCCCCCCCCTCCTTAGTATCTGGCCCCCAGGCTGCGGCACCTGTTAAAATAACAAACATTTTATACATTACCTTTCCGGCGACTCCTTGCTGACCTGCCGCGTCCTCTGGTCTCCCTGCTTCCTCCTGATTGTGTCGGCTTCTATTGCTGTGGCAGACACAGCAGCGATGACGTCATCGCTGCTGCGCCGGTCACATGACACCGGCAAAAGCAGGAAGAAGCAGGGAGACCAGAGGACGCGGCAGGTCAGCAAGAAGTCGCCCGAAAGGTAATGTATAAAATGTTTGCTATTTTAACAGGTGCCGCAGCCTTGGGGCCAGATACTAAGGAGGGAGGGCTGTATATCACTGATGGAGGCCAGTGTAGTGCAATATGCACCACTTCCCCTGCTGCTGATGGACGGGGGGATGCAGTGCATAATCATTACACTAATGAGCAGCCCCACGTGACCGCCTGTGGTCACTGCGCCCCCTCCAGTCCCCGGTCACAGCCCCCCCACAGCAAATACCGAGTGACTCGAGTATAAGCCGAGGGGAGCACTTTTCAGCACAACAATTGTGCTGAAAAACTAGGCTTACACTCGAGTATATACGGTATTTATATCGAAATGCTGAGGTAAAAAACTCACCAAATACTGAACGTGTGCACATGGCCTAAAGGCCAGGTCACACACTTCAATCTTGTAAACGATATCGCTTAAAGAGGACCTGTCACCAACCATCAATGGTGATCTAATTACAGCACTGAATGCAGCATGTCTGCTGCATTCAGGCAAGGGGTCCCCCATCCCTTGACCCCCTCTGTACCCCGAGATAATAGACTTAAAACTTACATACTGGAGCCAAATAGGAGGTGGCTAGAGGCTGGAGCCACTTCTCTCAAAGGTCAGTTTCACGCCCCCCTGGATCTTGTATCCGCCCGCCGCCGCCTCCCTCATGCTAATCATTCTCTCCCTCGCCTGCTGCATAACACAAAGCGAGGGGTGCAGTGCTGCCTGCATTGCCCCGCCTCCTGCGGTGACGTCACCGCTTATACCCGCCCTGCTCCATTTTAACCATGGAGCAGGGCAGTTATAAGCAGTGATGTCACAGAAGGAGGCGGGGCAGCTGGCCTCCTGCTGTGACATCAACGCCTTTCCCCACCCTGTTCCATGGTTAACATGGAGCAGGGCGGGTATAAATGGTGACGTCACCGCAAGAGGTGGGGCAATGTGGCTAGCACCACACCCCTCGCTTTCTATTATGCAGCAGGTGAGGGAGAGAATGATTAGCATGAGGGAGGCAGCGGCGGGCGGATACAAGATCCAGGGGGAGTGAAACTGCCCTTTGAGAGAAGTGGCTCCAGCCTCTAGCCACCTCCTATTTGGCTCCAGTATGTAAGTTTTAAGTCTATTATCTCAGGGTACAGAGGGGGTCAAGGGATGGGGGACCGCTTGCCTGAATGCAGCAGACATGCTGCATTCAGTGCTGTAACTAGATCACCATGAATGGTTTGTGACAGGTCCTCTTTAAGCGATTCGGAATTTTGATCGCTTAAGAAATATCGTTTGTGCATCGTTGTGTGTAAGCAAGCAATCTGTCAACGAAAAATCGCTTGATTGTTTGGTGAAAGATTTGTGAGCAGAACCTCAAATCAAGCGATAATCCGTTGAGCGATCTGCAGCATCGTGGTGTGTGACACCGCGATGAACGATCTCCCAGCGGCACAGCCTATGCTGGGAGATGGTAACCATGGTACACATCGGGTTACTAAGCACAGCGCGGTGCCTGGTAACCCGATGTGTGCCATGGTTACCAGCATTCTCGCTGGTCCACATCGCTGGTCAGTCTGTCTGTGTGACAGCTCAACAGCGATGTGAACGATGTTGTTAGCGATCGCGCGCGCATGTGATCGCTAACAACATTGTTCATCAAATTGATGCGTCTGACGTGGCCTTTAATAGTTAGCTATTTGCAGTCTATCACAGAATTTTCAGCAACAGTAGTAGCATGGTGGGTGGCAGAATTCTACAAAACTGTATGACAGCGTTTTGACATGGCGTTCGAGACAACGCTGCACCAGGCACCTTCCAGGACATGTCTGCTCGGCTGTCTCCATAACTCTCATACAAATTAACAGAGCACGTCATATACAACCCCTGGCAAAAATTATGGAATCACCTGGGTCGGAGGATGTTCATTCAGTTGTTTAATGTTGTAGAAAAAAAAGCAGATCACAGACATGGCACAAAACTAAAGTCATTTCAAATGGCAACTTTATGGCTTTAAAGAAATCAAGATAAAAAATGTGGTAGTCAGTAAGGGTACCTTTTTTCAGACCAAGCAGAGGGAAAAAATTATGGAATCACCCAGTTCTGGGGAAAACATTATGGAATCACCCTGTAAATTTTCACTCCCAAAACTAACACCTGCATCAAATTAGATCTGTTCATTAGTCTGCATCTAAAAAGGAGTGATCACACCTTGGAGAGCTGTTGCACCAAGTGACTGACAGGAATCCTGACTCCAACACGAGAGATGTCAATTGAAACAAAGGAGAGGATTATCAGTCTCTTAAAAGAGGGTAAATCATCACGCAATGTTGCAAAAGATGTGGGTTGTTCACAGTCAGCTGTGTCTAAAATCTGGACCAAATACAAACAACATGGGAAGGTTGTTAAAGGCAAACATATTGGTCGACCAAGGAAAATATCAAAGCATCAAGACCGGAAACTTAAAGCAATATGTCTCCAAAACAGGAAATGCACAACAAAACAAATGAGGAACAAATGGGAGGAAGCTGGAGTCAATGTCTGAGATCGAACTGTAAGACACTGCCTAAAGGAAATGTGATTTACATACAGAAAAGCTAAACATAAGCCATCATTAACAGCTAAACAGAAAAAAACAAGGTTACAATGGGCTAAGGAAAAGCAATCATGGACTGTGGATGACTGGATGAAAGTCATTCAGTGATGAATCGCAAATCTGCATTGGGCAAGGTGATGATGCTGGAACCTTTGCTTGGTGCCATTCCAATGAGATTTACAAAGATGACTGCGTGAAGAGAACATTCAAATTTCCACAGTCATTGATGATATGGGGCTGCATGTCTGGTAAAGGCACTGGAGAGATTGCTGTCATCACATCTTCAATAAATGCCCAAGTTTACATTGATATTTTGGACACTTTTCTTATCCCATCAATTGAAAGGATATTTGGGGATGATGAAATAATTTATCAAGATGATAATGCATCCTGCCGTAGAGCAAAAACTGTGGAAACATTCCATGAAAGAAGACACATAAGGTCAATGTCATGGCCTGCAAATAGTCCGTATCTCAATCCAATTGAAAATCTTTGGTGGAAGTTGAAGAAAATGGTCCATGACAAGGCTCCAACCTGCAAAGCTGATCTGGCAACAGCAATCAGAGAAAGTTGGAGCCAGATTGATGATGAGTACTGTTTGTCACTCATTAAGTCCATGCCTCAGAGACTGCAAACTGTTATAAAAGCCAGAGGTGGTGCAGCAAAATACTAGTAATGTATGAGTGTTTTTTTGTTTGACATGATTCCATAATTTTTTCCCCAGAATTGAGTGATTCCACAATTTTTTCCCTCTGTATGGTCTGAAAAAAATTACCCTTAATGACTACCATATTTTTTATCTTGATTTCTTTTAGTGTTTCTTCAAGGCAGAGAGTTGCCGTTTGAAATGACTTTAGTTTTGTGCCATGTCTGTGATCTGCTTTTTAACTACAAAATTAAACAACTGAATGAACATCCTCCGAGCCCGGTGATTCCATCATTTTTGCCAGGGGTTGTATATGCGTGGTCAGCTCCACATTCATTTTCCACCAGGAAACAGTGACCAACGCACCACACAGAATAAAGGTACCGTTACACACAGAGATATCTGTGCAGACATTGCTTGCAACTTACTGGTTGCAGTGAAATCATGGTCACATTGTTACATTTGTACACGGCAACAAAATGGAACAAGATGTCCACGATTTCACTGCAACCAGTGGGTTGCAAGCAATGTCTGCACAGATATCTCTGTGTGTAATGGTACCTTAAAGGTCCAGTTATTTCCCTAAAAGTCTGATTTTTTCCTGTTTTTTTATTTTATTAAGGTATTTCCCTAAAAGTCAGATTTTTTCCTGTTTTTTTATTTTATTTATCGCCGTATTCCAGGAGTGCTAATTTTTTAGCCAATCTAGCTGTAGGTAGCTTGTTTTTAACAAAATGAGTTGCATTTGTCAATGGCACCATTTTGGACCACCTGTAACTTATCACCTTATTTTTAATAACCCTATATATGACCTGTTGAATGTTGATTATTTTTTATTACACTTGGTAGTTGAAATAATCAAAGAAAACAGTAATTTGGGATTTTTCTACTGGGGCGATACTGCAGACCCTGGGCTGGGGGGGTTGTCCCAGCGGCAAGCACTGGTGGGGCGATGCTGCGGGCCCTGGGCTAGGAGGAGGTGTCCTGGAAGCAGCACAAGTGGGGCGATGCTGCAGGATGGGAGGGAGTGCCCCGGCAGTAGCACAAGTGGGGTAATGCTGCAGACCCTGGGCTGGGAGGTGTCCCAGCAGCAGCACAAGTGGGGTGAAGGCAGACAGTGTCCGGGCAGCAGCACAAGTGGGGCGATGCTGCCGGCTGGGAGGGGGTGTCCCAGCGGAAGTACAAGTGGGGCAATGCTGCGGGGCCCTGGGCTGGGAGGGGTTGTCCCAGTGGCAGCACAAGTGGGGTGTTGCCGTGGGCCCTGGGCTAGGGGGGGGTGTCCTGGAAGCAGCACAAGTGGGGCGATGCTGCTGAATAGGTGGAGGTGTCCCGACAGCAGCACAAGTGGGGCGACGCTGTGGGAAGGGAGGGAGTGTCCCAGCAGCAGCACAAGTGGGGCAATGCTGTGGGAAGGCAGAAAATCTCCTGGCAGCAGCACAAGTGGGGTGATGCCATAGGCCCTGGGCTAGGAGGGTGTGTTATGGCAGCAGCACAAGTGGGACGTTGCTGCGGATCCTGGGCTTCGAGGGGGTGTCCCAACTGCACAAGTAGGGAGCAATGCTGCAAGATCTGGGCTGGGAGGGGGTGTCCTGGTGACGGCACAAGTGGAGCGATGCTGTGGCAGGCAGGCGCCATTGATCTCCCAGCGATGGACTTAAGGAAAATGGCACTGGAAGTGGCACATGCGCAAGTTGAGATCTCAGAGAGCCGAGATCTCAATTTTCCTGAAGTACATCTCTGTGAGATCAATGGTGCCTTCCTCCTGCAGCATCGTCCGACTCATGCCACCTACTTCAAATTCCCTCCTCCCAGCACCGCTCCACTGTTGCCGCCATGGGTCCCTGCAGTGGCGACTCTGCCTCTTGTGAACTCACTTCACTGCTGCCACATGCCCAGAGAGCTAAATTAGGGCTATAAAACGCACTCCCAGTATCCTCTCAATTTTGGGAGTGAAAAAAAAGTGTGTCTTTTATCGTCAGTATGACGATACCAAATGTATGAAATATCTGTAATTTTGGGGGAGCATCTGTTTTCCTCATTATTTTCACTTTATTTTTCCATTTTTTTTGTAAACAAACATTTTTACAATATCTATTAGCATAAGGAGATATTAATAATAAACTGCACTAATACACAGCCAGGTGTAATAAGCTTCAGTCTGTGGCAGACCCTGAGCTTTAACCCCTTCACCACCCAGCCTGTTTTGACCTTACTGACCTGACCATTTTTTGCAATTCTGACCAGTGTCCCTATATGAGGTAATATCTCTGGAACGCTTCAACGGATCCTAGCGATTCTGACATATTGGGCTTCATGTTAGTGGTAAATTTAGGTTGATAATTTTTGCGTTTGTTAGAAATTTTTGAATTTTTATTCTGTTAAACCGAAGAGTTATGTGACACAAAATCTATTATATAATCGCGAATCGGAAAAGCGCCCCTTCACGCGCACTTTCCGATGTCGTCATGTGGATACGAATTTAACATTGGGCGCGAAGCGCCCAATGCTGCGCGAGCAATGGCCGCGAGGCCATTGCGAGCCGCTGGCCCAAAATCCATCCACAGCCCCGGCTACAACCTTAGCGATTTACCGCTCAGGTAGCGCGAGCAATGGCCGCGAGGCCATTGCGAGTCGCTGCCTGAGCCGCAATTCGCTCCCCGGGGACCATGGAGCCGAGGCGGCATTGCCGCCTCCGCTCCCCGCTACACACAATTCGCCACCCCCCCCCCCCATGTCCGCACAGCCCGCCCCCATCAATGTCCCCACAGCCGACCCCATGTCCGCACAGCCGACCCCCATGTCCGCACAGCCCACCCCCAGCAATGTCCGCACAGCTCACCCCCATGTCCGCACAGCCCGCCCACATCAATGTCCGCACAGCCACCCCCCTGTCCGCACAGCCGACCCCCATGCCCGCACAGCCGACCCCATGCCCGCACAGCCGACCCCCATGCCCGCACAGCCCACCCCCATGTCCGCACAGCCCGCCCACATCAATGTCCGCACAGCCCACCCCCCTGTCCGCACAGCCGACCCCCATGCCCGCACAGCCGACCCCCATGCCCGCACAGCCGACCCCCATGCCCGCACAGCCGACCCCCATGCCCGCACAGCCGACCCCCATGCCCGCACAGCCGACCCCCATGCCCGCACAGCCCACCCCCATGCCCGCACAGCCCACCCCCATGCCCGCACAGCCGACCCCCATGCCCGCACAGCCGACCCCCATGCCCGCACAGCCCACCCCCATGCCCGCACAGCCGACCCTCATCAATGTCCGAAAAACCCCCCATGTCCGCACAGCCGACCCCCACTAATGTCCACACAGCCCCCCCCCATGTCCTCACAGCCCACCCCCATGCCCGCACAGCCCGCCCCCATCAATGTCCGAAAAACCCCCCATGTCCGCACAGCCGACCCCCACTAATGTCCACACAGCCCCCCCCATGTCCGCACATACTTACATGTCTTCTTAGTCATCTGATCGTCCGTCCGGCCAGGCGTCCTCTTCGTCCGGCCAGGCGTCCTCTTCGTCCGGCCCCGGGGATCTTCTGTCTTCTTCCAGCTCCGACGTCCTCTTCTCTTCTCATTCAGGTACAATGGACGACAAATCCGCCATTGTATCTCAATGAGATATGAGCGGCTCTTCTGATTGGTCGCTGTGTACTGCCCTCAGCCAATCAGAAGAGCCCCTCATTGAGCTCGAATTCTGATTGGTCGGCGGCCAATCCGAAATCGGGCTCACTGCCCATAGACATGTATTAGCGGTGTGTCCGCGATTTTACGGCCGACAAATAGAACCAGGTGGCCGGCCATAAAATCGCCGACACACCGCTAATGTATGTCAATGGGAAAAATAGCGGACCTGAATGAGAACTGTCTCACTTAAAATAAATAATAAATTAAATAATAAATAAAATAATTTAAAAAGAATTAAAAAATAATAAAAAATAATAATAAAAAAATAATAAAAAATTAAATAAAAATAATAATAAAAAAATAAAATATATGCTAATCAGCTCAGCCATTTTGGCGGACCACAATGAGAACTCTGTCTCACTTAAAATAAATAATAAATTAAATAATAAATAAAATAATTTAAAAAGAATTAAAAAATAATAAAAAATAATAATAAAAAAATAATAAAAAATTAAATAAAAATAATAATAAAAAAATAAATATATGCTAATCAGCTCAGCCCTTTTGGCGGACCACAATGAGAACTGTGTCTCACTTAAAATAAATAATAAATTAAATAATAAATAAAAGAATTTAAAAAGAATTAAAAAATAATAAAAAATAATAATAAAAAAATAATAAAAAATTAAATTAAAATAATAATAAAAAAAATAAATATATGCTAATCAGCTCAGCCCTTTTGGCGGACCACAATGAGAACTGTGTCTCACTTAAAATAAATAATAAATTAAATAATAAATAAAATAATTTAAAAAGAATTAAAAAATAATAAAAAATAATAATAAAAAAATAATAAAAAATTAAATAAAAATAATAATAAAAAAATAAATATATGCTAATCAGCTCAGCCCTTTTGGCGGACCACAATGAGAACTGTGTCTCACTTAAAATAAATAATAAATTAAATAATAAATAAAAGAATTTAAAAAGAATTAAAAAATAATAAAAAATAATAATAAAAAAATAATAAAAAATTAAATAAAAATAATAATAAAAAAAATAAATATATGCTAATCAGCCCAGGCCTTTTAGCGGACCAGAAGGAGAACTGTGTCTCACTTAAAATAAATAATAAATTTTATAATAAAATTATTTAAAAATAATTAAAAAATTATAAAAAAAATAATAAAAAAAAAAATTAAAAATTATAAAATATTACAAAAAATAATAATTAAAAAAAAATCTAATAATAATTATATTACTGCTAATAATAATGATATTAATGCTAATAATTATGCTATTAATGCTAATAATAATGCTAATAATGCTAATAATTATGCTATTAATGCTAATAATTATGCTATTAATGCTAATAATAATAAGATTAATGCTAATAATAAGCGGCCATTGCGAGCACTCAGCCCCAATAAGTATTGAACGCGCCCCAAAAAGTATTGGACCCCCCCCAAAAGTATTGGACCCCCCACCCAAAAGTATTAGACCCCCCAAAAAAAGTATTGCACCCCCAAAAAAAGTATGTGACCCCCCCAAAAAAAGTATGTGACCCCCCAAAAAAAGTATGTGACCCCCCCAAAAAAGTATGTGACCCCCCCAAAAAAAGTATGTGACCACCCAAAAAAAGTATGTGACCCCCCCAAAAAAAGTATGTGACCCCCCCAAAAAAGTATGTGACCCCCCCAAAAAAGTATGTGACCCCCCAAAAAAAGTATGTGACCCCCCAAAAAAAGTATGTGACCCCCCAAAAAAAGTATGTGACCCCCCAAAAAAACTATGTGACCTCCAAAAAAAAGTATTGGACCCCCCAAAAAAAGTATTGGACCCCCCAAAAAAAGTATGTGACCCCCCAAAAAAGTATGTGACCCCCCCAAAAAAAGTATGTGACCCCCCCCAAAAAAAGTATGTGACCCCCAAAAAAAGTATGTGACCCCCCAAAAAAAGTATGTGACCCCCCCAAAAAAGTATGTGACCCCCCAAAAAAGTATGTGACCCCCAAAAAACTATGTGACCTCCAAAAAAAAGTATTGGACCCCCCAAAAAAAGTATTGGACCCCCCAAAAAAAGTATGTGACCCCCAAAAACTATTCACACCCCCCGAAAAGTCCTCACACCAGCTATAACACTATAATCAAATTAATGCACATTCTAGAATCCCGATGCATTTGCATCGGGCTCACAGCTAGTAGTTAATAAATAACATTTCCCACATGTCTACTTCACATCAGCAACATTTTGGAAACAATTTTTTTTTGTTAGGAAGTTATAAGGGTTCAAAGTTCATCAGCAATTTCTCATTTTTACAGCAAAATTTACAAAACCATTTTTTAGTGACCACATCACACTTGAAGCCACTTTGAGGGGTGTACATGACAGAAAACACCCAAAAGTGACACCATTCCAAAAACTGCACCCCTCAAGCTACTCAAAACTACATTCAAGAACATTATTAACCCTTCAGGTGCTTCACAGGAACTAAAGCAACATGGAAGGAAAAAAATTAACATTTTTAATTTTTCCAACAAAAACGTTATTTTAGCCTCAAATATTGCATTTTCACAAAGGTAAAAGCACAAAAAGGGCCCTAAAATGTGTTGTGAAATTTCTGCTGAATATGGCGATACCACATATGTGGTAGAAAATCACTGTTTGGGCACATGGCAAGACTCGGAAGGGAAGGAGCGCCATTTGACTTTTTGAATGGAAAATTAGCTGCAATCGTTAGCGGACACCATGTCGCATATGGAGAGCCCCTATATGCCTAAACATTGGAGCTCCCCCACAAGTGACCCTATTTTGGAAACTAGACTCTCCAATGAACTTGTCCAGATGCATAATGAACAGATTGAACCCCTAGGTCCTTAACACACTGATCCGTAAAAATGAAAAAGTACTTTTTTTTTTTCACAAAAAAAATGTTCTTTTAGCCTCAATTTGTTCATTTTCACATGAACAACAGGATAAAATGGATCCTAAAATTTGTTCAACAATTTATCCTGAGTACACAGATACCTCATATGTGGCCAAAAACCACTGTATGGGCACACGGCAGGGCTCCCAAGGGAGAAAGTTATATATACTAGATTCTTTGATAGGGCGTTGATCCAGGGAATTAGTCTGATTGCCATATCTGGAGTCAGGAAGGAATTTTTTCCCCCAATGTGGAGCCAGTGTTGCCACATGGTTTTTTTTTTTGCCTCCCTCTGGATCAACATATTAGGCTATAGGTTGAACTAGATGGACTTAAAGTCTTCCTTCAACCTTAAAAACTATGTTACTATGTTACCCAGACTCTTCATGTTGCCCTGGTTGCCGATGGCAAACTGGGTTATAAAGGGGTGAATGACAGCTTTTTTTATTGGCAGCTGGCACTAAACCCGAGATTCATAATGTCGGGACAATATAAGACCCCGTCATTAGGAATCTCTAGTAAATAGTCAAAAAATACACCACACAGAGAAAAATATTTTTATTAGAATAGAAAACCACAAACAAAATTCAGACTCCATCTTTATTACTCCCACATACTCTCCGACATACTGCAAAATGATGGTCCCACGACGCTCGATCGCCTCTGCTATATCCAGAGACTGCAGCAAGGGATCAAGCGTCCTCTTGTTGCAGTGTCTGGCAGATCATTGCCATACAGTGCACAATCACAATACCCCAGAGACTACAACAAGAGGACACTATATCCCTTGTTGCAGTCTCTGGTGTCATAGTGATGGTGCACTGTATGGCAATGACCTACAATACAGTGCACCATCACTATGACAACAGACTACAACAAGGGATCAAGTGTCCTCTTATTGTAGTCTGCTGTCCTAGTGATAGCGCACTGTATTGCAGATGATTGCCATACAGTGCACCATAACTGTGGAAAACCCCCGTCTCAGAGATCACATGATCTCTAAGGCTTGGATCAGGTGACCCAACGTTGCCATGACGACATCGGGTTTCCATGGTGATCGGCTCATTGTAATTACATTACAATGATCCGATCACTGCCAGGGAGCGGTGACATTATGCTCCCTCTCCCCGGACCCTAAGTGCTGTGATCTTAAGATCACAGCACATAGGGGGTGACAGAGCCCCTAAGCATAGCGGCGGTGCAGGGCACATGTGGCTGCCACCGGCTTGTGCCCCTGTTTTTCTGCAGCCCGATCTCCCTGCATGGAGATCAGGCTGCACAGGAGCGATCTCATAGCGGGGGCAAAGCGATCACATAGCAGATCGTTGTGCACAGCTGTCAGACTGCTCCTGTGCAGCCTGATCTCCATGCGGGGGGTGGGATCAGGCTGCAGAGAAGCAGAGGGCAGAAGCAGGCGGCAGGTGGACACAGTGCCTTGCACTGCCACCATGACGCTTGATCTGATGGTTCTCCAGCCTATTGAAGGGGCTATGACAGCCCCTTCCATAGCTGGAGTGACGATGGCTGTGATTGACTGTTCAAACAGCCAATCACAGCGATCATGGTGGCGGGGTGCGGAATCCACCCCCCCTGACATCAAGCCTCAGTGCTCTGTGATAAGAATCACAAAACATCGGGGCCCGATGGCAGTTACCACGGCAACGAGTCGCGGTAACCGCCATGACATTGTACAATGTCAAAGGTCGGGAAGTCACAGACTTTCATGACGTTGTATAACGTCAAAGGTCGGGAAGGGGTTAAAGGGAATCTGTCACCATGTTTTTGCTATATCAACTGACGGCAACATAATAGAGGCAAAGAAACTCTGAATCCAATGATGTATCAGTTCTGACACAATCAAATAATTTAGTTTTAGCAGCACAACAGAGCTGGAAGAGCTGTCCTCACCCACTCCAGATTCTCTATAGAAATACGCATGTATAGATCCTGATGTGGGAGCATACGCCCAGTCAGGACATATGAATAAGTACATTTGCATGAAGGTGTAAAGGATGGTAACTGTTGGTCCCCTACCTGCACAAAGATCTCTTCTTATTCTCCTTGGCCCGCACTTTTCTCAGGAGGTCATCCAGCTTTCTGGAAGCTTTGAATTGCACACCAAGGTCCTCATCATCATCAATATTCACAATATCACGATAGAATAATGAGACGTCAAAACCACCTTCTTTTTCAAGATGCATGAGATCCAAGAAAATCCCTGAAAATAAACGACAATGTCTGTCAAGTTCAGACAACAAATTTGTAATCTCTATGGATTTCTGCTTCATAACCCTTTGTATAAAGGGCACTTTACACGCTTCAATGTCCCAGCGATCCCACCAACGATCGGGATCGCCGGGGTGTTGAAGACTGATCGCTGGCGAGCTGTCACACAGGCAGACTCACCAGCGATCCGGACCAGCGAGCACACTGGTATCCAAGGTAAACATCGGGTAACTAAGTGCCGCACCATGCAAAAAAAATGCTGCAAGGACACCCTGTGTGAACAAAACTTAAAGACTGATGAATAGAAAATATTCAATGTAGCTTTATCAATATATAGGTCAGGGAAGAATATACTGCCCTATAGACCCAAACATCTCCACATCATGACAATAATCAATAAACCAGAGGAAACAGTGGGGTTAATGTGCATTTAAAGGGAACCTGACCCCTAAAAATCACCCCCAGGCCTATAAATACTTGTCCCTGCACCTTCCTATAAGATTTCTAGCTATCCCTCTCTGTCCTATTTGAGTTTTTGCAAAGTTGAATAATACGATTTACTACCTTACAAATGTGAGGCTTCTGCTGCCCTAAGGAGTCGCAGTGCCTTTTCGCCGTCTCCCCAGTTGTTTTTCACGCCCCAATGGGCGTGAAAATGAATGTAGATGATCCTGTCTCAGATTGATGGGCGGGCTTGCCGGTATGACGCAAATTGCGTCATTTCCAAGACGCTGCACATTGCATTGCAGCACAGGATCACAAATAATTCTCTCTTTAAGGTAAAACATTTTCTAGAAACAGGCAGAGAAATGTTTTACCTCATAAAAAGAATCAGCTGTGATCCGTGCTATGTAATGTCTGTATACTCTATTCCTTCCTCCCTGCCCAGGAGAATGTGGTATGATCAGACCATGTTCTGTTAAATTATTATTACAAGATCTATTAACTTTATTTGTGGTAAAACCATTTTAAGTGTAAAAATAAAGAAATTTATACTCGCCTGCCCCAGCACTGCCTGCTCCTCTCACTTTCGGGGCTCATGTAATATTCACTTCACTGAGCCTAACAGTGGACCAGAAGTGAGAGGAGCAGCGGCGCTGGAGGCAGGTGAGTATGCACTGACAGGCTGTCCGTGTGCTATTCACGGATCCACAGATAGCACAAGGATAGCACACATGTAACACAATCCATAACACATGGATATATGCCCAGCCCAACAACGGCCTTGTCTCCCACGTACACGGTTTGCATGGCTGTGTGAAACAGGCCTTGGACACAGCGCCTCCAGACCTGCAGGAACCCGCGCAGGTGTCCGAAGGGAGACCACAGCTGCCCTGTGTTCATGATTTGCAGTGGGTGCAGTGCGGCTTCTCCCAGCAGCTGATGGTGATCACTTCCAACTCCGCAGTATGATATGAACATGCTGTGGAGGAGTTGAATGCCGACAACCCGCACCGTAGCTGAAAACACACTGTAGTCGGGGGAAGCATAGTGAGGATGGGATTTCTACAAATCATCCGCTGTGCGGCTACTGTACAATGCAGCATTTTGGATGAGCGGGAATATGCTGCGTTTACTTATCGTGACTATGCAGCCTAAGGCTATGTTCACACAGGATGTTTTCTGTGATCTTTTGGCAGTAAAAAAAAATTCAGCTTTTTATTAGAATGTATTTGATTAAACGAATGAAGAAAAAAAAAAAGCCTTAAGTTAACATAACTTAGCAAAAACTGAGGTAAAATCTCACCAAAGCACACACCAGTGTGTGCTCGAGGCCTTACAATTCCTGAGGTAGAAACTCACCAAATACTCAGCGTGTGCATGAGGTCTTAAAGATACTGAGGTAAATACTCAAATATGCAGGGTGTGCACGAGACCTTACAAAATACTGAGGTAAAAACCTCACCAAATACTCAGCGTGTGCATGCACTGCCCCTCTACCTTGGATAGACACATGTGAAATGCCTCTACATGCTGTGTGTGCCCCTCTATCTGGATATTTTGCAAGAATCATGTATGTATGGACTCCATACATACATGATCCAAGGAAAATATCCACATATAGGGGCAGGACACACAAAGCATGTAGAGGCATTTCACATGCGTCTCTATTATGTTAATCAAGATGGTGCATGGGGCATATCTGGCAGACTGGCACAGACACAGCACAGCAGCAGGGCAACATATCACTCACTCACAGCCAGCTCAGGCACGTTCCCTACTCTGCGCTGGCCTGTGACTGGGTTGGACTAGGTGGTGACCAGTCTTTCGCTTTAAGTAGCCCAGCCTGGAGGTGGTGGACGGCGGCGGCCAGTGAGTCGGTGACAGACTTAGTAAGAAGAGAAGACGCAGCTGCCACAAATTGAGCAGGCCGGCGGCAGAATGAGCCGCTCTGCTCGGACTGCTCCTCCTTGGCAGTGAGTAGGCAGGCCACGTGTGTGATCTCCTCCAGCACCAGCGGTGGTTTAGCAATGTCCTCCCGCATATCTACATCATGACGTGTGGGGGGAAGGGGGAGAAAGGAAGGGGGGCCGCAGCGCCGATGTCAGAGTGCGATAGCGTTGCAGACAGTCTGTCACAACAGTGGCAGATTATAATGGAGTAATTTACCCTGGGCTTGCTGGGCCCCCCCACAGCACTGGACCCCGGGCTGCCGCCCAGATTGACCTCATTGTACTCTGCCACTGTGTCTGCATATATTTACGCTGCAGAAGAGCGGGCGGTCACGTGGGCCCGCTCATTAGTGCAATGCAATATGCACTGCATCCCCCTGTCTATCAGCGGCATGGGGTGCAGTGCATATTTCATTACACTATGTATAGTCGCCCCCCTATGATCAGTATATGCCCCCATGCTGCCATAAATACCATAAAATAATAAATCATTAATTCTTAACTTGCGTCGCTATGTCACCGCTGCGTCTTCCGTTCTTCATGCTTCACATGACGTCAGCAAAAGCAGGAAGAATCAGGAAGACAGGAGGAGGCTGCGGTGATGGAGGGTAAGAATGAATGATTTATTATTTTATGGTGTGCAGCAGCATGGGGCATATACTGATCATAGGGGGGGTGAGTATACCAGTGATGGGGGGTATATATCAGTGGTGGGGGGTATATAGCAGTGATGGGGGGTATATAGCAGTGATGGGGGTTATATACCAGTGGTGAGGGGTATATACCAGTAATGGGGGTATATACCAGTGGAGGGGGGTATATATCAGTGATGGGGGGTATATCCAGTGATGGGGGCTATATACCAGTGATGAGGAGCAATATACCAGGATGGGGGTCTTCTGCATTTCCCATCCTAGTCTTATACACAAATCAATAAGTTTCCCCAGTTTTTGGGGAAAAATTAGGGTCCTCGGCTTATACTCGGGTCGGCTCATACTCGAGTATATAAGGGTATATATACACCATGTTCCAAATTATTATGCAAATGTTCTTTTTCTCTGATTTTCCTATATGGTAGGTGCAAATGACAGACCAGTGTAATAAAAGTCATCACCTGTTAGAGTATACATCGAATTATATTGAAGAAACCTCACAATGATAACAGTATAATCTTCAAAATTAAAAAAGAAAAACTCTAAATGCACTCCCAGAGCTGCTGTTTTGACGTGAACTGCCTCCCACCCTCATAGATCTTTTGCTTGATTATACTCCAAAAGTTCTCTATAGGGTTTAAGTCAGGGGAAGATGGTGGCCACACCATGAGTTTATCTCCTTTTATGCCCATAGCAGCCAAAGACACAGAAGTATTCTTTGCAGCATGAGATGGTGCATTGTCATGCATGAGGATGATTTTGCTCCTGAAGGCACATTTTTGCTTTTTGTACCATGGAAGGAAGTTCTCAGTCAGAAACTCTATGTACTTTGCAGAGGTCATTTTCCCACCTTCAGGAACCTTAAAGGGGCCTACCATTTGTTTCCCAATTATTTCAGCCCAAAACATGACTCCTCCACCTCCTTGCTGACGTCGCAGCCTTGTTGGGACATGGTGGCCACCCACCAAGCATCCACGACTCCTTCCATCTGGACCATCCGGGGTTGCGTGACACTCATCAGTAAACAAGACTGTTTGAAAATTAGTCTTCATGTATATCACTGTAACCATTTCTGCTTGTGAGCACTGTTTAGGGGTGGCTGAATAGTAGGTTTATGCACCACAGCAAGCCTTTTAAGCACCCTACACCTTGAGGTTCGAGGGAATCCAGAGGCACCGGCAGCTTCAAATATTGGTTTGCTGGTTTGTAAGGCCTTTTTAGCAGCTGCTCTCTTAATCTGATGAACTTGCCTGGCAGAAACCTTCCTCATTCTGCCTTTATCTGCACGAACACATCTGTGCTCAGAATCAGCCACAAATCTCTTCACAGTACGATGATCACACTTAACTTTTCGTGCAATATCTAATTTATTCATCCCTTGTCCAAGGCATTGCTATATTTGTTGCAGCAGAGAGATCCTTTTTCTTTCCCATGTTAGTTGAAAACTGTGGCCTGTTTAATATTGTGGAACACCCAGTTTTCCTTTTATTGGGCTCACCTGCCAAACTAATTATCACAGATATCTGAGATATTCAGTGATCCACAGAACCCTGAGACACAATACCATCAATGGGTTTCATTGAAGAAAAAAATTTGGAACATGGTTTATTATTATTATATATATATATATATATATATATATATATATATATATATATATATATATATATATATATATAATATTATACTGTCCTAAACAATATACACTACCGTTCAAAAGTGTGGAGTCATTTAGAAATATTCTTATTTTGAAAGAAAAGCACAATTTTTTTTTAAATGAGGCTAACATTAAATGAATCAGAAATACACTCTATACATTGTTAATGTGGTAAATGACTATTCTAGCTGCAAACGTCTGGTTTTTAATGCAATATCTACATAGGTGTATAGAGGCCCATTTCCAACAACCACTCCAGTGTTTAAATGGTACTTTGTGTTTGCTAACTGTGTAAGAAGGCTAATGGATGTTTAGAAAACCTTAGAAAACCCTTGTACAAGTATGTTAGCACAGCTTAAAACGGTTTGGCTGATTAGAGAAGCTATAAAATTGACTTTCCTTTGAGCTAGTTGAGAATCTGGAGCATTACATTTGTTTGTTCTATGAAACTCTTAAAATGGCTGGAAAAAGAGAAATTTCATGTGAAACTCGACAGTCTATTCTTGTTCTTAGAAATGAAGGCTGTTCCATGCGAGAAGTTACCAAGAAACTGAAGATTTCCTATAACGGTGTGCACTACTCCCTTCAGAGGAGAGCACACAAACAGGCTCTAACCAGAGCAGAAAGAGAAGTGGGAGACCCCACTGCACAACTGAGCAACAAGACAAGTGCATTAGAGTCTCTAGTTTGAGAAATCAATGCCTCACAGCTCCTCTACTGGCAGCTTCATTAAACAGTACCTGCAAAACGCCAGTGGCAACATCTACAGTGAAGAAGCGACTCCGGGATGCTGGCCCACAGGGCAGAGTGGAAAAAAAAAAGCCATATCTGAGACTGGCTAATAAAAGGAAAAGATTAATATGGGCAAAAGAACACAGACATTGGACAGAGGAAGATTGGAACAGAGTTTTATGGACAGACGAATCCAAGTTTGAGGTGTTTGGATCACATAGAAGAACATTTGTGAGACGTAGATGCTGGAAGAGTGCCTGACGCCATTTGTCAAGCATGGTGGAGGTAATGTGATGGTCTGGGATTGCTTTGGTGCTGGTAAAGTGGGAGATTTGTACAAGGTAAAAGTGATTTTGAATAAACTAGGCTATCACTCTATTTTGCTACGCCATACCATACCCTGTGGACAGCGCTTGATTGGAATCAATTTCATCCTACAACAGGACAATGACCCAAAGCACATCTCCAAATTATGAACAAACTATTTAGGGAAGAAGCAGGCAGCTGGTATTCTATCTGTAAAGGAGTGGCCACACCCAGACCCCAAACTTTTGAACAGTAGTGTATATTATTTCCTAAACAAAATCTAATCCAGTGGCACAACATATATTCTTTCTGTATGGAAATGTATTATAGCCAGTCTAAAAGAGGCCTTATGCTCGATACTACCGATTGCACTTAAAGGGGCTGTCCACTACTATGACAATGCCTTCTGATTTTCACATGTCTCACTCAGGTAAAATAAAAAAAGTCTATACTTACCCCCTGTGCTGGCGTCGTTCCAGCACTGTTGGAAATCATGTTCACAGAGCTCATGTAACCTTGTGACATCACGCGAGCCCCGTGGCCGATCACTGCTTGCTTCTCTCTTTGCCTTCAGATCAAATGAGTTAATGAACATGAAGTGACACTGCAGCTGCCACTCACTTCCTATTGATTGCTCCTGTACCCCAAGGCGAAACGAGAGAAGCTGGCAATAATTGGACATGGGGCTCGCGTGATGTCAAAAGGTCATTTAAGCGCTGTGAATATAATTACCGACTGCACTGGAAATACGGACGCATAGGAGGAGAGTATAGACTTTTTTTCTGTACATGGGAAAACATCTGAAAAAAGAAAGGGATGTTCTGGTAGTGGACAACCCCTTTAAATCTTCTATGAATTAATCTTAAATAAATGAACTGATCTGAAGAACTCTTAACATATCTATATCTAGTAATAAACTAGAATTTTTAGATTTGATAATTCCATTTGCAAATGTAATACTTGCTCCCTGCTGAGCTCATTGGTCAAGAGGGCGGAGCTATTAGTGTTAATGCAGAGATAGCTGTCAATCACTGATAGGACCTTCATCTTGACTGCCAATTCCAGAATTAGCAGACATTTAAAACATATAAAAACAAATAGTTATACTTAAAGGGATCCTGTCACCTCCAGAACGCCTCCTAAGCTAGCAAAACATGTCCCTGCAGCATATTATCACTAATCTCACACTCTTTTTGTCTCCTAAAAGCATCCTGTGAAAGTGTAGAAAAACGTTTTAATACAGGGGTGGGGAACTCCAGTCCTCGAGGGCCGCAATCAGTGCAGGTTTTCAGGATTTCCTTAGTTTTGCACAAGTGATAACATAATCACTTGCACTGGTGATGATTCCAATCCCTGTGCAATACTAAGGAAATCGTGAAAACCTGCACTGACTGCGGCCCTCGAGGACTGGAGTTCCCCACCCCTGCTTTAATACTTACTCATTAGTGATTATAATTAGCAGGGGCTATATTCTTTAGTCACCAGGGCGGGCTGTTTTGCAGGCTCCAGGATCCACCCTCTCTCTGTCTGTTTGCTCTGCTTGTGTAGGCTTTACCCTCCCCCCTCTGTCACTCACAGAATGCAAATCATTAGTCCTGCCTTCAGCTGCACATAACAGCAGCACACACAGAGAGAGGGTGGATCATTCAGGCTGCAAAACAGCCCGCCCTGGTGACTAAAGAATATAGCCCCTGCTAATTATAATCACTAATGAGTACCGTAAGTATTAAAACGTTTTTATGCACTTTCACAGGATGCTTTTAGGAGACATAAGGAGTGTGAGATTAGTGATAGGATGCTGCAGGGACATGTTTTGATAGCTTAGGAGGCGTTTTGGAGGTGACAGGATCCCTTTAATATTTTGCCATAAAAAAATTCAAAACCTATATATTAATTTTTCTGCTTCTCCTGATCTATAGCATGCTCTACATATATCATATATCAATTTCAAGCTTACCGATTCCCATTAAAGTGGACCTACAGTTACAAAAGTGTGTTATGTTTTTTTTTTTGTATATTTAAGGCTGTTAAAATAGCTGTCCTCTTTAACCAGACTTCTGTCCGCAGCCTCAGCTCTATGTAAGAAAGCAAAATGAGCTCTACTCCCCCTCCCTGGATATAGCGCTCTTTCTCCCGCACTGCATGGGGTTGTTTGTCTGCAGCGGTTTTGTCTAGTCGATAGCACTGCAGTCTATTATTACTGCCACCAAATGTGGTGCATGTCTGGGTTCTAACACACCCACAGATCGGTTAAAAGACTGCAGAAGTGTAGAGATCAGTAAGCAGAAAGGCTGAACTCCTGCCTAAAGGCGCACAGAGCACGTATGGGCTCAATAGTAGCGTATGAGTCTGTATGCTGGAGCTCAGAGCTTCTGCTGGCTGAACAGTCTTTAGTGTGATGGATACCACGTAAAAAAAAAAAACGTCTGAAAGTATATGTATACTCCAAACCATCACTTACTCAGCTCACAGAGGTCCTTTGCCTTGGTTACTGCCTGTGTGATTTTGGCAGACTCGTTG
This sequence comes from Allobates femoralis, assembly GCA_033576535.1. Lineage (NCBI taxonomy): Eukaryota > Metazoa > Chordata > Amphibia > Anura > Aromobatidae > Allobates > Allobates femoralis. The sequence goes on from JARQOC010000007.1 coordinate 38,897,524, forward strand.
GAATGTGGATTGTCTTCATTAGTGAACAACATTATACGCTTGTGACTCAATTTTAACTTTACGTTGCTGAAGAGGTTTGAGCAGAGCCAAAGAGCCTCCCCCAGGGAGAAGTCCGGAGAATGGCCGATGGTGTCAGAGAAGTACGCTCTTCCTTTCTCCTCTCGGTATTTATCCAGGTCCAAAACCCGCCTTGCACCTAAATACACACATCAGTGAACAAAGGTCCAGAGTAAAAGTAAAGCAGGTAAACAACACAATTCTGCATTATTCATGTTGTACCATTATTAATGTCTGCAGATAAGAGTTGCTTCGTAGGTTTTCTTGTACATTTTAAACTGAATGACGACTGCACATGTTGTGGCTACAATGCAGATTTTCAGCTTTATATTTGCATCATTGCTGCAATAAAATCCACCTGCAAAAATTGTTTTGGATTTTGTTGCAAATGTCTCCCTGAACATTACAAAAAGTGAAGACTGCAATAAAATGTGCACAAAGATCTGGCGGTGGACCCAGGCAAGGTGAGAACAGCATGGTTTGTTATTTATTACCAAAGTGCAGCCAAGGCCAAATATTATCTGAAGGGGGAAAAGACCCTTTAAGTATCAAACTAAAGGGTTAATTAACGACAACAACAAAGCATCAAGATTCTGCAGGCCATTCACAAAAGTAAAGCAATTGTAAAAAAAAATACCTATAGATGTGCTTTATGTTTAACCAAAGTAATGTTGAAACTAAAACATTTACCTGGTGTATCCAAATCATGAAGAACATAAATGTGCTTGAAAGAATCAGAGCTTTTGCTTTCCCTGGTACCAAAGAAGACCACAGCCAGGAGATCACGGTCACTGCTGATGATCTTACTGGTATAGACACTTCGGATACACTAAGAACCAAAAAGAAGACAAAACCATGACAAACAGAAAAGGTAGGAAAAGAATGATCACAGCTGACCCTGCCGCTAGCTAAGCCAACCAAAACAAAAAAGGGCATCAAATAGTAGTAAAAGCTGTGGTCCTGCTGCCTATTAGAAGCATTGTAGCTGCCAGGTCACATAATAGTGAGCTGCCCTCTGATGTCCACACAACTGGGCACTGCACGCAGCACTGAGGACTGTATGGCACATATGCTGTCTCCAAGAGTATGCAATATACTGATCATGTGCACTGTACAAAAATATCCCCACTGTGACTGTATCACATACTGACTCAGCTGGGCACGGCTGCAGCAGAACACCCTGTATCCTCTAGGACCCCCACCAATGCTGGGAATAAAGAGTCAGCAGTGATGGATCAGCTCTGCAATCTCTTTACTGTATTTTCCCTGCAGAACGTCATCACTAGGGCCACCCACTGCACAAGGAACTGCAGCATGGCCCCATCCAAGGAATTAAGGGACCAGGACAAGTGTGGATTTGTGGGATTGTTCCCCAATCAGCAGCCGCTTCAGTCTTCCCTCCTTTGGACAAATTATTTATATCTGGAGGGACGGAGCGCTGCTGCTCTCTCTTCCTCCAGATGTATGTGAGATGTCTGAAGGTGAGGAGAGTGCAATGGCTGCTGGTGTGCCGCAGGACTTGACATGTAACACTTTTCACGACTGTAGGGAGAGATAGTGCTGACACCACTGCAACAGCCCTTGCCAGCACTGGAGGAGAGTATAAGTTATTATTTCACTTCAAGTAATGTTTATTGGGTTTTCTTGATAATCAGTGTATTACAATGGGTTACAGCATTAAGTATTCATTTTAGTGTAATTAAAGTAGTATAATGTACAAAGTACACATTCTTTAACTAATAACTCATATTGTTGATAAGTATGCTTGATATAATCATCAATAATCTTCGTTTACAGAACACAGTGAATAAGGTAATAACACAAACATTCTAACAAGAACATCTTACGGCTCATGTTACTAATAACATTCTACTAATAAGGAGTCTTTTGTAGCTTTTTGTTGCTTGAGTCTTATTTTATAGCGCATATATCTAAAAGGTTCAAGGTCCCCTACTTGGTTGCTCAAATAAGTATTTAGTTTTATTTGAAAGTCTGCTACTGTCAATTCAATGTCAATAGGGCTAGGTTAAATTAAATGAAATGGTTGATGATGGAGTCTTGCCACGGACCCCATTTATGATGAAATTTTACTTGGGTGTTGTTTTTAATAGAGAAATGGTATTCCAGATTTTTGTGGAGTGATAGGGTTTCTAGAACATCTTGGATTTTTGGAGTGATGGTGCTTTTCCAGTTGGAAGCTATTAGTTTGTTTGCGATTAGAATAATATGTATAACTATGGGTCTATATTGTTTTGTAATTGTGTTAATGTTTAGTAATAATAATGTTAGTTCCGGTTTTAAAGTAATGCTCAGATGAGTGATTGAGGATATTAGTTTTTGTAGGTCTCTCCAGAATTCTCTGATTTTGGGACATGCCCAGAACATGTGTGTTATATTTCCTGTTTGTTTACAGTGTCTCCAACATTCATTTGTAAGTTCTGGGTTCATTAAGTTTAATTTATGGGGGGTGAAATACCATCGGGTAAGCAGTTTATAAAACGTCTCAATCAATGATACACAAGGTATGTATTTATAGATGGAGGCCATTACTTTTTGAAGCTTTATTTCTATTGGGGTTTCTGTGATTTTTAGTTCTTTCTTCCATGAGTCCAATTGTTTGAAAGGCTTAAAGTCTTCATCGTCATTAAATATTCTATAAATATTTTTGGTTTTCCATGTACTCTGGTTATTAATGTCCTTTAGGAGGTTAGCAATATTGCTTGGGAGGGAAAGTGGTGGGGATTGTTTCGAGAGTATTTTTTCCAGTAGTTTCCAAGTCTTTTTCTGTGTCTTTGGTAGGTTGAATTCGTTTACCAGGGTCTGGAAGGGCTTAAGGTTGTCTTTATCCATGATATCCTCTATGTTATTGATGCCTGATGCTTTCCAGATTTTAAATTTTAGTCTAGGTGAAAATGCAGATAAGGTCTCAATCCTCATCCATTTTATTTGCTGCGAGTTGAAGTTTTTCCTAGAGGATGTCTCAAATTTTTTCCAGGTTGTTATGGAGTATTTGGTGATTTCTTCCCTTGGAAGTCGCTTTTTGGGGTTACATAAATGGGAGATCACCAAGTCTCCAACCACAGTATTTGTACAGTATGAGTCTTCTAGGCTTGCCCATGCTGGTTTGTTTTCTATAGTCCAGTACTTCTGGCTGTTCTTAATGAGGATAGCTTCGTGGTAGGCTAGTAGATTCGGTAGTCCTAAGCCCCCATTGAGCCTGTGTTTGTTGAGTATAGTTTGAGTGACTCTAGCTTTAGTTTTGCTCCATACAAATGAGTTTAGTTGAGTTTGTAGCTTTTGAAGAGTTTTCTTTTTGATTGGCAGTGGAATGGTTCTGAATATATATAGTAGTTTTGGTAGTGCTAGCATTTTGTATGCACTAATTCTACCCATCCAAGAAAGTTCTATTTTTGATAGGTGTTGTAAGTCTTTGTCAAGGACTTTGTATATTTCTGTCATGTTTTGATCCATACAATCTTTTAAATTCTTCGATAGTTTGATTCCTAAGTAAGATAACTTATCTAATGACCACTGGATGTTGAATTCAGATTCTAGTGCTCTAAGGAGTTCCTGGTCCACGTTGATATGTATTGCCTGAGTTTTATTTAGGTTGATTTTATATAGGGATGCCTTTGAGAAATGACTGAATATCTCCATGGTTCGTCTGATCGAGCTCAGTGGGTTTGTCAATGTTAAAAGTATATCGTCAGCAAAGAGCGATATCTTGTATTGTCTCTTATCCGCTATACTCAGGAACTCTCTGCCCCAACATATCAGGCGCTCTCCTACCCTGGAAACCTTCAAAAGGAAACTAAGACTCACCTCTTCGACAGGCCTTCAGCCCACAGTGAGACTCGGTCTGCCACACCTCCACATGATCAGCTCTACTCCCTCCTACTGTATCCTCACCCGTCCCTCATAGACTGTGAGCCCTCACAGACAAGGTCCTCTCCTCTTCTGTACCTGTGTGACTGGATGATCCATACATTTTGTACTTGTCTTTATTTGCCCCACAAGTAAAGCGCCATGGAATTTAATGGCGCTATAATATTAAATAATAATAATATTTATTTATGCCTGCCACAGTCCACTAAGGGATCCAGTGTTTATCTTTTTATTCCCAGATTATTAGAGGATTTTTCATACAAGAATATGTTCAAAATGGGCAGAAACACAAAAACAGCAATGTTATGGGTTATAAAAGGTATGTGATGTATGTATGTATGTGAAGAGTATGTGTCAGTATAACAGGCCCATATCTCTGCATTTATTATTTAAGAATTTTTCATAGACTTCAATAGTATGTTGTGTGCATAGAAAACCTATTTTCTAATTATATATGTACAGTTTTATACACCAATGAGAAAATATATGACCATTAGCTCTGTATTACCCATGGAAAAATACAGAATGAAAACTGATGAATTTAAAAGACATCAATTTTTTTTCTTTATCTTTTTATTTTTAAATAACTCAAATGCTAAAACCAATACAATAAATTACCTGTAGCGCGATATCAAATGGTGTTGAGCCTCCATCAGTTGCAGATGAGCTCTTAAACATTTGTTTTGATGCATCAACAAGGAAGATCAGACTGTCCCTTCCTCCAAAGGAAGCGTCTATTCAGGCAAAGAAACAAAAAATAGTGGCAGACTGACTAGACACAAAAAGGATCACAAACATTGTGCTAAAACTACAAGTAAATCACAGAAAGCTGACTGGACAGTGCATTAAACAGTTATCCCGATTTCCACACAAATGTAACTACAGACTCTTACCACTTGGGTCGGCTTCTCCATCTTCCCGATCCTCATCCTCATCACCCTCGTCTTTAACGTAATAGGATCCCCAATTAGCCATTATTTCAGGTTGCTGTAAGGAAAGACCATGTAGACATTGCTTAAAGGGACACTGTCAGGTTATTTATCAGTACGATAGTAATATTACCCTTGAATAGTGCCTGGGCAGACCTTTTACAAACATGTAATATTATTGTACCGTTTGTAGTTTCCATGTTATCACCAATGTCAGACCCTGCAGAGAGCTGCAGCATTAGTCCTGTCCCATTATAAGCAGAGACGATTAATCCTGTCCTGTATAAACTGTCATGTAATTATGCACACCTTCTCTGCAGCTCTCACCTCCCTTTGCCAACAGTGCAGTGTAAGGTTTCACTTAGACTGGTTTCACATTGCGTTTTTTGGGCATCTGTGGTTTTCCGTTGTAAAACGGATAGCCACGGTTCCGATTTGGCCCCATATATCCCTATGAGCACAGATTGGTGCTCTATTCCCGTCCGATTTGTCACTGATCCGATTCTGTCCGATTTTTTTAGCTGTGCCCAGAATAGGAGATTGCTTTGATTTTGGGCACAGAGGAAAAAAATCGGACAGAATCAGATCCGACCTGGTTCACGGCAATGAACACGGGGGCCTATGGAGCACGGGTCCGGGAAAACATCGGATCGTTTCCCGGACCTGATTTTAGACACTAAAACTGCTCTTTTCCTGTTTAATTTCACTTCCGCAATGTACAGTATATACATACATTGCAAAAGTGAAATTAACTAAAGCAAGTGTTAAAAAAAATATATATATCCTCACCTCTCCGGAGTGTCCCGCGATGCGCGCCATCTAGTTCTGAGGGCTTAAGGACCTGGTGGGGCTACCCGATCAGCTGATCAGTCACATGACCGTATCAGCTGAGCGGTTTAAATCTCCCAAAACCAATCGGCAGGCAGGAGATTTAAACTGCTCAGCTAATGATGTCATGTGACCGATCAGCTGATCGGGTAGCCCCGCCCAGTCAGCTGATGCACAGGTCCTTAAGCTCGGAGATGGCGCACATCGCGGGACACATGCCGGAGAGGTGAGGATCTTTCGTTTTATTTTCAACCCTTGCTTCACTCCTGCAATATATGTATATACATTGCAGGAGTTAAAGTGCCCTGCTTGCCTGCGCCTTCCAGGCTCTGGCCTTTCTGTGTCCAGATCCGTGAAAATGACAAACCCAGACACAGAAATGGCATCCAGAGGCCACATCCGATCCGGTCCTTTCCTGTTCGTGGGTCCTGCAAAAAACAGGATCCCCACGGACATGAAAAAATTGCGATATGAAACCAGCCTTACAGGTCTGTTCAGTTGATATCACTACAGAGGGAGAACTACTGCAGGTCTGCCTGATCAGACTCCATTTGTTTCGGTAAAGCAGATACCCTGCTGTGCTGTGACAGTTTTCTGTGTTGTAGTTCACCTCTTGTGATGCTGCAAACACAGAGAGCAGAGAGGAGAATACAGCCCCCCAGTGATCTCCTGTGCTTGAGTATGTGACATACATATTCATCATGTGGGAGGGGACAGCAGAGAACTAAGTGGATCATTCACTATGAGTGACAGATGGAATGAATCTCTTTATTTGAAGTTTACAGAAAATAGGAAGGGAATATAAATAAAAGAAATTTATCAATAGAGAGAGTATAGAGGGAGGAAATAGAAAATGATATCAGTTAACATGGGGATTTTTGACCTGACAGTTTTCATTTAAAGTACAGCAAATACATGAATGCAATCCTGGAAACGTGGCCACTATATTTAGTCATACGGCGGCAGATGTCTAATGGCGGGTTTACACATTGCGATATCGGAGTCCAATTTCAATGAAAAGTCACGTGGTTCGATCGTTGGACCCGATATCATTCCTGCGTTGTATGGTGTGAACGTCCAATACGATGCAGGAACGATGTCAATGCGATATCGGGGATTGAATGAGCGTGCTATTCAATGCTCCGATATTGAATGGAGATTGGAGCTGGATCGTGCTGTGTGACAGCCCAACTACGATGTGAAGTTCAACGTCACCCATTCACTCCCATGTTAAATGGTCGTTCGTGGGTTGGGGGGCGTAGACATCGCACGGACGTTGGATTCAGAAATCGCAACGTCTAAACCCCCGATGCGATGCGGGAGAAACGTGCACTAAATGCGCGCTCCCGCGCCATTGAATTGCGATATATCCCAACGATATTGAAACGTGTAAACCCACCATTAAAGTACAGCGTCATTCACACTACAGGATTTTGTAAGCCAGATCCAGGATTGGGTGCAACATTCACAAAAGGGTTTTATCTTAGTTTACCCCCCCCCCCCCCCTTTTCCATACTTATGTTTCTGAGTCTGACATAGTACAATACAAAATAATATTGTGGTACCGTATAAGCCAGAAAAATCGATGTAAATACTTGTGTCCCCAAAAAAATGAGAGAAGTATTCCAAGAGTGATTCCTTTATTGACTAACCAGAATTATATTATCAAGCTTTCAGAGCTCAAAAGGCTTGACATGCCTGTAGGAATACACTTCTGTAGACCTGGACACAGTATGGCAGACTTAAAAGTCCTATTGAAAGGTCACTTTAAAAACAACAGAGAAAGAAAAATCTGGGAATTCAAATTGATAAAATTGTTCCAATCTCTAAGGCTGCCTTCACATTAGCGTTTGGCGCCGCAGCGTATGATGCGCATGCATATGCAGTCAAACGCACGTTTTTTTTATACGCAAGTGCATACAAAATCCTATTAAAAAACGCAGCGTTTCCTTGCGTATGCATGCGTTTATGCATCCGCATGCGTTTATTCTCATGGGTGGAGAGTGGGCGTCTACCTTTAAACCTTTTCTGGGCATGCGCACTATGCTGTCCGCATGCGTCCCAAAACAAGTCATACGCAATGTGTTGCTTAGCCTTGCGTATCCATAGACAGCAATGCTAATAATATCCGCATGCGGATGGTTGCGGATTTTTCATACTCCAAAAAATGCAACATGCTGCGTCCCGGGTGCGGACGCTGGACACCGGAAGGAGCAGATATCGTCCGCATCCGCACCCGAACGCAGCAAACGATGGCACCATGCGTTCCTATGTTAAACATAGGAACGCAGTGCGCATGCGTTTGAATGCGTATGGGAACGCGGCATACGCTGCGGCACCAAACGCTAATGTGAAGGCAGCCTAATATCTATTTAAAATGTTGTCTCAGTAATTCATTTGAGACAAGGGGCCTTTTGAGCTCTGAAAGCTTGCAAATAAAATTTTTCTGGCTAGCCAATAAAGTTATCACTCCTAGAATACTTTTCTCAATTTTTTGGGACTAATTTAGGCTGCCTTCAGACTTGCAGATGCATCTGCAGCGTTTTGCAGATGCATCTGCAAGTATCTGCATGCAGACCGCGGCCCCTTTGTTTATAATGGAGCGCACGGTGGTCTGCAGATGCTTGCAGACCGCCGTGCGCTCTCATTGCCTGCCATTAGTGATCTGTGCGCAGGCGGATGCCTGCGTACAGATCACACACTCTCGTCCGCACCAGAGACGCGAGATGTTGCGTCCCTGGTGCGGGCGAGGTGTGTGATCTGTACGCAGGCATCCGCCTGTGCACAGATCACTAATGGCGGGCAATGAGAGCGCACGGCGGTCTGCAAGCATCTGCAGACCGCCGTGCGCTCCATTATAAACATAGGGGCCGCGGTCTGCATGCAGATACTTGCAGATGCATCTGCAAAACGCTGCAGATGCATCTGCAAGTCTGAAGGCAGCCTTAGGTATTTCACATTGAGTCTGACATACAAATTGTAACCAAAATTTTGCCATGTGCAGGATATCTAAAGCCTTATTTTTCACAGTATTTATAAGCTAAAGTACAGAAGAGGTATGAATCATTCAATTAGGCTGGTTTCACACTGGTGTATGCAAACGCAGCGCACCGAACACAGTCAAACACTTGCACACTGCTTTCCTATGTTTAACATGGCTGCGTTTGGTTGCGTTTGCGTTCGGATGCGCATAATTTGTGCACCCTCCGAGCGCAGCCTGTTGCATTTTTTGTGCGGTCGCTTGTTTTATCTGCAACCTCAAACCACGCATTGAATTCAATGGGTCCACAGTGTCCTCCGCATGACAGCGCAGGAGAATGCTGCAGATCACATTGAAATCTCTCCCGGTGGCCGCCGTGATAAGCAGCAGCCACTGGGAGATCAGCTAGATCCGCCACTGATCTCCCACCGGTGTCGGCGCAGGAGATTTGAAGCAGCAATCAGCTGTTTCTTATTTCCTGCACTGATATCACCTATTCAGTGTCGGCGCAGGAGATTTAAACAGTTGTCAGATCAGCTGTTTCTTCAAATCTTCTGCGCCGACACCGGCGGGAGATCAGCTGTGGCAGGGAGGAGGAGATCTCTGCCGCTGATCTCCGCCTCCCGGCCGCCGCCGATACAGCTGATTGGCTGGCCGGGGTGCATACTAATGTGAACGCATGCGGAGATTCTCCGCTGTGTTCACATCAGTATGGGCTGTGTTTGCACTGTGTTTGTGTCTGCATGCCGTAAGCATGCAGATACAAAAGCAAATGTGAAGGCAGCCTTACTAGTTTTTCTCTATGCAGTTTTTACTCCTGATATTAGTTTACATATGCTGATACACAATACTAAGGCTATGTTCACACCTAATTTCTTTTGAGGTGTTAAAAAACATGAGTTTTTTTCTAATGAAAATCGCCTCAGGAAATGCTTCCTTTTTGGGGAGTTCTTGGTGGAGTTTAGGGGTGTGTGCACACGTTTTATTTCTTCATTCAGGTGGACCTGCCAAGTTTTTCAGGCAGAAGAATCTTCAGGATACTCAGGCATATTTTCTCCTGAGGCGTCTTTTGTATTTTTTTTTTGCCATTTCCTGAATGTTTCTTCAACATTTGTGACCTCCGCCAGTTCTTTCAGCATTTTTTGTGATCTTTTTTTACTGGCCGACACCTATTTTTAACCATTGCCATTTTTTTTTAAGCACAAATTCTGGCAAAGTTTCTTCAGGACGGAAAATGCCTGAAGGATGGTCAGCTCAGCTCTTTTAAACAGCTTGTCGTCTTTTGGAAACCTGATGAGATTAGAAGAAGCTCAAACACCTGAATTTATGAACAGCATGTCGTCTTTACATAGACATTAATATGTTCATTCTTTTGAGTGTTTACTTAGTGCTTTTTCAGGAGGGTTTTGGAGCTGAAACCGACTGAAAAAGATATTGAGTGCGCATACTCTTAAGGGTTTCCGGGCTTTTGCTATAATTCCTATGTGTATCTAGGCTGAAAAATGTTGACAGTTTGTCATATACATGCTGTCAACATTTTGCCGGGTTACCCAGATATCACAGATTTGCGGCAGCCAAGGAACGTCCAGGGTGTGTTTATATTGGAGCCTGCATGGAAATAGGAAACTGATCATTTTCTCCCAGTCTCCTACAAACACGCCCCTCCCCCACTCTACACTATGGCCAGCCAACCCCAAGGATCCTACAGGCCAGCCCCCTCCCCAGTCTCAGTATGGCTGGCCACCCCCACTTTTCTACGGGCCTCCCCAGCCCCTAATGTCACCACCCACCCCCACTGTACACAGTGGTCTCCACTGCACTGACACACTGTGCCAAATCCTCAGCTGTGAAGGTGATACGTCACTGCCGGAAGATACCTGGTCGCAGAAGCGGCCAGGACTATAGGAGCAGGAGGGCATCTGTAGGGGGCCACGCTACCACCAGGCTACCCCCTGCGGATGCCACCCCTCTGTTTGCTAGAAGGTTGTGTCGCCTGAGGTAACCAGCTCAGGTCGCCTCATGGATGGTGTGCCCCTGCCCTCCCTTCACAATGATTATTTGTGTTATGTGTCATTAGACACTTCAATCCAAAAGATAGGGTTGGGATCTGACCATTGTGACTATGTTACATGTGTCGTTTCCTTACACAACAGCAAATAACAATCTATAAAATCCCTACTAGGTAATGTGAGAATTGTAAGATTTATCATTTTTATTTTTATAGATTCTGATATGCAAAAAAAACCTGTCAATAAATAATAAAAAAAAACATTTAAACATAAAAAGCTGGTTTAAACAATAGGGAATTTTCCTAGCATAGCAGGTTTTTGCTATTCAATCTAATCATATAGGGCACAGGAGCCCGATATTCAGCAATGTGTAATTTATTAGGCTTTGTGTTGTAGTTTTAATGCAATTTGCACTTTCTCAGAAGATTATGGGGTACGTCACACACAGCAATATCACTGAAATCAGCGACCTCTCCAGCAATATCGCTGTGTGTGACATGTAGCAGCGATCAGGCCCCTGCTGTGAGGTCGCTGATCGCGGCACATGGTTCAGGACCATTTTTGGTCCTTGGTTTCCCACTGGTCAGCACACATCGCTGCGTGTGACAGTGAGAGACCAGCGATCAGCGACCTCACAGGCTGGTAACCATGATAAACACTGGGTAACTAAGCAGCATGCGCTGCCTAGATACCCGGTGTTTATCATGGTTACCAGTGTCCTCCCGCTTACCCAGTGATGTGGAGATCGGGTCCCTGAGGAGATCTGCCTGTTTGACAGCTCCTCAGCGACCACACAGCGATGTTCCAGTGATCATGGTTGTTGTCAGGATCGCTGGAACATCGCTGTGTGTAACGGCAGACTTACACTACCGGAGCTCATGTGCATTGAAGTCAGTTAATCGATTATAGCCCCGTCCCCACCACTGATTGGCAGCTTGCTCACAATACACATTGTACACAGGAAGCTGCCAGTCCAGGCTTGTGGGTGGAGTTGTACACAAGCTAGACGTTTTAGCGCTGAAACATCTACATCAGACAAATCAGGTATTCCATGAAAACGACACCAGGCAGCCCATTAAATGATACATTCTTGGAATCAAGCATACAAGGGATGAAGTGTCGTTCGATCCGCGCTGCTACCAAGGAAGACCAGAAGACTAGAGCGTCTGGTTGAAATTATCTGTTTAATACAGGTATTGTCGCTGGGGAAGGAGCTGGGTAATAGCTCCGAAGCGCGTCGGGTATTGTCCCTGAGGAAGGAGCTGGGAGCCTGGCGCCGTCTTTTCAGTCCCCAGCCTCAGGGACTTCTGTAAGTTAGAAGTTATTTTTCTGATCTTTTTAGGGCCACTTAAGCTCAGATAGGGATACATAGGGAGCAGCTAGGAAGGTGTAGGGACAGGTAGTGATAGTGTAGGGCCTTAATTCTAGGTGACAGGTTCCCTTTAAAATCATATTAGTACAAAAAACTCCATATGGCATTACCAGTAGACTCAATGGTCCAGGAAGTCTTCTACTACCCTGTATGACCCAGCACCTCCACAAACCAAATTATACATAAATTGGAGGAACAAGTGGAGTTCAATTGCTTTTTAAACAAAATAGGAGTATTTTATTAATACAGGAAACACATACACCTTAAAGGCATCACAGATGAGGCGGTTAGGTACATATCTGACACAATAGATGGATATACCAGCACCTTAGGCAATAGATAATTACAGATTTATAATATGATACTGAAGTTACAAATCACCATACATGTATTGCACACATGTGCCATATATTGCACTGAGCCCTTATCACATGGTCAAGTTACAACAGTATACACAAAAAGTAAATATCAGATCATTACCACAGTTCAGGTGCAGATGTCAGAAAACAGGAGAGAGGACAAGGACCACCGCGCCAGGCTGACCCCTATGTGCTTTTCACGTTGGTGGTATTCAGATGCTTAAAGGGAACATGTTAGGTCACTTTACCCCTTTCTCCTATCACTACCTGTCCCTGCACCTTGTGAGCTGATCCTTACCCATCCCTGTCTGACCTAAAGGGGCCCTATAATGGTTTACAAAAATGACATAACTTACATACTAGGAGACTGGAAAGGTGGGCTCCGGGCTCCATTCTCACCGACATTCTGCACACCCCGCTGGGCATCCTCGCTCCTTGTGTTGTGGCACATTATTTTTGAAGTTCCCGTCTCCCTTGTGATATAAAACGTTGGATGGAACATCATATCCGGCCCGATGCATTGTGGGCCTAATTATGTGATCGGCCTGGTGCATTGTGGGCCTAATCATGTGATCGGCCCGATGCATTGTGGGCCTAATCATGTGATCGGCCCAGTGCATTGTGGCCTAATCATGTGATCGGCCGGCTTCAATACGCGCATTGCGCATGCACGTGGGCGAATCATGTGATGAGGCCCAATGCTTTCGGGACGATCATGTGTTAGGCCCACAATGCATCGGGCCGATCACGTGATGAGGCCCACAGTGCATCGGGCCGATCACATGATTAGGCCCACAATGCACCTGGCCAGATATGGCGTCCCAGCCTGGCGTTTTACATCAGCAACTGGGCGGGAATTTAAAAAATGAGGCGGCATAATGCCAGCGAGGAGGGGAGAATGGAGCCCGCCTTTCCAGTCTCCTAGATGGACACTGTATATAGGTTATAAGTCATTTTTCTAAACCATTATAGGGCCCCTTTAGGTCAGACAGGGATGGTTAGAGATCAGCTAGGAAAGTGCAGGGACAGGTAGTGATAGGAGAGGGGGGATAAAACGAGGTGACAGGTTCCCTGTAATCACGGGGCATTCCCCATGATAAAGCATCTGAATGAGAAAAAATATAAAATTGCATCTTTTTTTTACATAGTATTAGTGAAAGGTTATGGACCTTGTCCTTTTTGGAACGAGCACATTGTAAATTCAGATTGAATGACGCGGCCTTAAGGTTCTAGCACTTTTCCGGATTAATTGATCTTCATTATTTAAAGTAATGATGGATTTGTTGCTTCTCATTACATAGATAGTTGAGTGGTCTTTATTTAATTCTGAAAGATGATGGGAGTGTAGGTGTGCCACGGTCCTCCTGATGAAGGTGCCAGGCTAGGCGCCGAAACGCGTAGGAGAAGGAGAATACAGGATGGAAATCTGACTGACTCTTTGGTGAGTTTTTTAAGCCCTGGAGCAGCGCGGACCGTGAACACCTATACTCCCATCATCTTTCTGGATTAAACCACTGTTCAGTGTCGGTGGAGGTCCTGCAGCAGCTTGGAATAATATTTCCAAAACGCCTTCAAACCAGTTGTGGGATCACAACTGCACCAGGTGAGTGGCTTCTCGGCATCACCCCATTATCATCAGTGTCACTAGTGATAGGGCACTATTGCGCCTCTTGTCCCCCACCCTTTTATATTTTTGTTTAATTCTGTCTTTCAACAGTTGTGTAATAAGGATCAGCACTGCATGGAGCTGTGTAACACCGTCTCTACACATCCCCTGGGGACTAAGCCTGTCTGATGTCAGCCATTCCTGTTCAGTGGAAACCATTGTAGGTGGTGACCTGATGGGTGTGAAGAGGTCATCAGAGTAAAAGCAGGAGTATAATGTAACACATAATCTGCTCTGTGTCATGTGTTCCCATCTGTGTGCCTATGTTATTATTCTGTCTTCAATCTGATTTATAATGTGAAGAATCCATTATGTGAACTGGTGTTTGTTTCAGTATGTATATCTGCACACATTCATGCTCATTCCCCACCTACCAAGATCAGTGAGAACAATATACACCTGTTAATATGTGATGTGTCCTTTCCTCATTAATCTGCACACCGTCCATGTAGAGAATGTGCAAGAAAAAGAATGGACAAGGCCTTATTGGTCAAAATAACAGAGTGTATGGGTTTACTGGGCATGTATACATGGATTATATATAGATTACAGGGGAATTATCATATATTCCAGGTAACAGGTGTAGATTATAATGTTATATTGGGCTATATGTGGATGGAGGAATGGACACATCCCCCATATAACAGGTGTAGATTATAATCCCTGTGCTTGTTATATTGGGCGTATGTGGATGGAGGAATGGACACCCCCCATATAACAGGTTAGCATTATAAGTGTTTTATTGGGCTATAGTGGATGGAGGAAGGACACATCCCCCATATAACAGGTTTGTAGAGTATTAAGCATATATTGAGTCTATATGATGGATGGGGAATGGACACATCCCCATATAACAGTGTAGATTATGAATACCCTGTGCATTGTTTATTGGGCGTGTATGTGGATGGAGGAATGGACACATCCCCCATATAACAGATGTAGATTATAATCCCTGTGCTTGTTATATGGGGATGTATGTGGATGGAGGAATGGGCACATCCCCCATATAACAGGTGTAGATTATAATCCCTGTGCTTGTTATATTGGGCTGTATGTGGATGGAGGAATGGGCACATCCCCCATATAACAGGTGTAGACTATTATCCCTGTGCTTGTTATCCGGGGATTACACATTACAGTGTATCCACTTTGCCCCCCCGGTATACTCCAGAGCTCTACCCCGGCACATTGCACAGTGGGCTGTGTCCGGTGCCGGCTCGGTCCAGGTACGGTACCTCGGAGAGGACACACCACCTCCTACACGCGGACGGGTCTCTTCCTGGACGAGCTCATTAACGCCAGCAGATGACGTCATTTCCACGCGACAGCGCCAGGGGGCGTGGCATGATGCCTCAGCACGTTTGGCTCCTGACACATCGCTAACCTGATTCGTCATGACATAGCAAAGGGGCGTGTCCTGCATGACAGTGTTTGGCATCCTCCGGTGTGCGTGCTGTGGCATTCTCGCTGGCCCCTGTAATTGGCTGGGCTCACCGCAGTGGGCGTGTCCAATAAAGAGTAATCTCGCCCAGTGTCCCCGGGCTGTCAGACTCCCGGCCGGCGGTGAGGGATTGTAAAGGCACCATGGAGGACACCATCAGCCCACAGCCTGTGCAGCTCTACGTGTACGACCTGTCGCGGGGCCTGGCTCGCCGGCTCAGCCCGGTCATGCTCGGTATGTAGAGGGGACGGCGCTTGTTAAGATGTCATATGAATGGGTTTCTCCGGGAACAGGTGATGAGCGCTGACTGCTGCAGTCATGCTGCTCCGCACTGCCACCTGATGGTGAAAGGCGGCACCCGCACTCAGGTATGGGAAATCTCAGGGAGACAGTGATGTAAGCAGGACTGGCCCTCGGGTGAACAGGTGAATCCCCGGAGGGCCCCACTCCACCTGTGTGAGCAGGAGCAGACTGGCCCTCAGGTGAATCCCCCGGAGGGCCCCACTCCACCTGTGTGAGCAGGAGCAGACTGGCCCTCAGGTGAATCCCCCGGAGGGCCCCACTCCACCTGTGTGAGCAGGAGCAGACTGGCCCTCAGGTGAATCCCCCGGAGGGCCCCACTCCACCTGTGTGAGCAGGAGCAGACTGGCCCTCAGGTGAATCCCCTGGAGGGCCCCAATCCACCTGTGTGAGCAGGAGCAGACTGGCTCTCAGGTGAATCCCCCAGAGGGCCCCACTCCACCTGTGTGAGCAGGAGCAGACTGGCCCTCAGGTGGACAGGTGAATCCCCCAGAGGGCCCCACTCCACCTGTGTGAGCAGGAGCAGACTGGCCCTCAGGTGAATCCCCGGAGGGCCCCACTCCACCTGTGTGAGCAGGAGCAGACTGGCCCTCAGGTGAATCCCCCGGAGGGCCCCACTCCACCTGTGTGAGCAGGAGCAGACTGGCCCTCAGGTGAATCCCCTGGAGGGCCCCACTCCACCTGTGTGAGCAGGAGCAGACTGGCCCTCCGGTGAATCCCCCGGAGGGCCCCACTCCACCTGTGTGAGCAGGAGCAGACTGGCCCTCAGGTGAACAGGTGAATCCCCAGGAGGGCCCCACTCCACCTGTGTGAGCAGGAGCAGACTGGCCCTCAGGTGAACAGGTGAATCCCCCGGAGGGCCCCACTCCACCTGTGTGAGCAGGAGCAGACTGGCCCTCAGGTGAATCCCCCGGAGGGCCCCACTCCACCTGTGTGAGCAGGAGCAGACTGGCCCTCAGGTGAACAGGTGAATCCCCCGGAGGGCCCCACTCCACCTGTGTGAGCAGGAGCAGACTGGCCCTAGGGTGGACAGGTGAATCCCCCAGAGGGCCCCACTCCACCTGTGTGAGCAGGAGCAGACTGGCCCTCAGGTGAATCCCCCGGAGGGCCCCACTCCACCTGTGTGAGCAGGAGCAGACTGGCCCTAGGGTGGACAGGTGAATCCCCCGGAGGGCCCCACTCCACCTGTGTGAGCAGGAGCAGACTGGCTCTAGGGTGGACAGGTGAATCCCCTGGAGGGCCCCACTCCATCTGTGTGAGCAGGAGCGGACTGGCCCTCAGGTGAATCCCCCGGAGGGCCCCACTCCACCTGTGTGAGCAGGAGCAGACTGGCCCTAGGGTGGACAGGTGAATCCCCCGGAGGGCCCCACTCCACCTGTGTGAGCAGGAGCAGACTGGCCCTCAGGTGAATCCCCCGGAGGGCCCCACTCCACCTGTGTGAGCAGGAGCAGACTGGCTCTAGGGTGGACAGGTGAATCCCCGGAGGGCCCCACTCCACCTGTGTGAGCAGGAGCAGACTGGCCCTCAGGTGAATCCCCCGGAGGGCCCCACTCCACCTGTGTGAGCAGGAGCAGACTGGCCCTCAGGTGAACAGGTGAATCCCCCGGAGGGCCCCACTCCACCTGTGTGAGCAGGAGCAGACTGGCCCTAGGGTGGACAGGTGAATCCCCCAGAGGGCCCCACTCCACCTGTGTGAGCAGGAGCAGACTGGCCCTCAGGTGAATCCCCCGGAGGGCCCCACTCCACCTGTGTGAGCAGGAGCAGACTGGCCCTAGGGTGGACAGGTGAATCCCCCGGAGGGCCCCACTCCACCTGTGTGAGCAGGAGCAGACTGGCTCTAGGGTGGACAGGTGAATCCCCTGGAGGGCCCCACTCCATCTGTGTGAGCAGGAGCGGACTGGCCCTCAGGTGAATCCCCCGGAGGGCCCCACTCCACCTGTGTGAGCAGGAGCAGACTGGCCCTAGGGTGGACAGGTGAATCCCCCGGAGGGCCCCACTCCACCTGTGTGAGCAGGAGCAGACTGGCCCTCAGGTGAATCCCCCGGAGGGCCCCACTCCACCTGTGTGAGCAGGAGCAGACTGGCTCTAGGGTGGACAGGTGAATCCCCCGGAGGGCCCCACTCCACCTGTGTGAGCAGGAGCAGACTGGCCCTCAGGTGAATCCCCCGGAGGGCCCCACTCCACCTGTGTGAGCAGGAGCAGACTGGCCCTCAGGTGAATCCCCCGGAGGGCCCCACTCCACCTGTGTGAGCAGGAGCAGACTGGTCCTCAGGTGAATCCCCCGGAGGGCCCCACTCCACCTGTGTGAGCAGGAGCAGACTGGCCCTCAGGTGAATCCCCCGGAGGGCCCCACTCCACCTGTGTGAGCAGGAGCAGACTGGCCCTCAGGTGAATCCCCCGGAGGGCCCCACTCCACCTGTGTGAGCAGGAGCAGACTGGCCCTCAGGTGGACAGGTGAATCCCCCGGAGGGCCCCACTCCACCTGTGTGAGCAGGAGCAGACTGGCCCTCAGGTGAATCCCCCGGAGGGCCCCACTCCACCTGTGTGTACAGGGGCCACACAATTCACTAGGTATAGGCAAGGGAAACATCTCATCATTCACTCAATTAACAAGCTACCTATTTATTATATAGGAGCAGAGGGAAATTTGTGACTGGGAATAATGTAGGGTAATATTAGTATGTAGCTGAACAGTGGCCCCAAAGTAAATGTTACTGGTTATTCCAGTGCTGGATATGAAGGCAGCAGATGTGATCACTGACATGGTGTGTTCTCCTTCTTGTAGGTAAACAGCTGGAAGGTATCTGGTAAGTTTCCTCGACTCGTCTGTGTACATTGGCTTCCACCTCTGTGTAGAATATTACCACATTGATGTAGATTGTGTGCCCCCACATGTGCCAGCACAGGATCCTATCGCTATCCTGTCTGTACACCTGCCTGGCCTTATAGGAATGGCCATACACCGAGATGGCAGGAGAACGTGTAATTACAGGGCGGTGAGCTTAGGAACGTCCTGACATGACCCTGCTTATCTCTGCTGAGTGGTACTTGGTGCAGCCTACAAACAGAGACTGGTAAACCGCATGATCTACCCATAAGGAGGCGCTGTCCCTGGGTGAACAGTGTCCAGTTTTTGGTCCTATTTTATCCTGCTGCTTCCAGAGCAGAGATGTGGAGTCAAGAAGCCAAAGCACGTCTCCTGAGGACGATTCCATGACTCCCTCATACATGGCTCATGTTTAAGTGATAAGTTTATTGTAGTACAATGTGAACATCAGGCGTTATCATTATGATACAATAATCAAGATATTTAGATAGAACATAATAATATTCAGCACACTCTGCATTGAACCACTGTATCCAATATATTATATATTTGAGGAGCCAAAATGGGCATCGACTGACTGCATAGCCCTGTTCAAGAGTATAAAGGTTTTTTTTGTTTTGCTTGTCTTTTTCTTGAAGTCTACTTGGCTCCTAAGGTAAATATTGCAGAGCAGCCTATAGACACGCCCCCGAGGATCCTGTGAGCAAAGCATAGAAATTAGTACCAAGTGCCATCTCTGGTACAGTATGGCAGACTAAGAAGAATAATATAGACCAGCGGGAATAAATGAAGGTCAAAGCTGGCTACTTTCATCTTTTGACTGCTCCCTTTCCCAAAATGTCAGAGCATTCGAGGTGCATTTTTTTCAATGTACTGTGGAAAAAAACAAATCTGAAACCAGGTCTCTGTCAAAGCAAGGCATTCTGTAGGCTCACTGAAGCATTAGATTACAGCTCCCATTAACATCTATAGAGAATGTATGAGGGGAGGGAGAACTCTCCAAAGCCCCGACAGACGTTCTATCTCTCTTCAGTGCTGACTTCACAGCTACACCACTCAGTACTTCTGCATAACGCACTCCATGCCTGCTCTCTGTAGGCTACACAGAGAAAGGAGAGGGGATCCCTGATGTCTGTGTGTATAGGAGACCTCACAGCAGATCATCTCCACCAACTTGATCCGGTCTAATGGAAACTGTTATAGCATGAGACTACAGAGGGGTAAAGTGGTGACAATGTGGGAGACAGGTAACATGGCCAGTGTGTCATATACACACACATGAAGGCGTAAATATGAAAAATGTAACTGAGATGACAAGTACACTGTAAATGGTATCTGTCTGCATTGTGTGAAATGTACATAGGGGGCGCTGGGCAGTACAGTAACTGCAGTGTCATGCATGTGTCCTATTCTATAATAACTAGACCCCATTAACAAGACTCTTCAGGGATCATGTGCTTGGGTGCCTTAAAACCATTAGAAATTAAAGTGGCCCCTTTTAGGAAATCTCTCCCCAGGTTTTTTGCTATGTAATCTAAGAGCAGCATTATGGTGGCCCCTAGTACATGATCTCTGGCCAGACAGGCCACTGGTCATGAGTCAGGGGCTCAGCAGAACTTATTATTCAAGCAAATGTAGAATATTCATTAAAAAATGAGGCCTTACTTTTGAGCTATTTACCAAATAAAGATCCATATATTTCTTAAATACACTTAGAAATTCTGCCTCCTTTTTATTTTTGTATTAATTTGATCAAGCCCTCAGCCATCCACCCCAGGAGGCATTGCATTTATTACTGCAGCATTAATATCTTCATTATTTTTATTTATTTATTTTTTTCTAGAAAATCAATTCGTATCCCACAAAATAATGTTATGACTTAAGAAGAAATGTGATATTCCTGCTGTAAGCACAGTGTCCAGCAGGGGGAGCATTTCTTGGTGTTGGGTGATGATCATGACGATGCTTCTATAGTCATACAGGAAGTTATAGAAACAAAGTTTTTGCAAGTCATCATAGAGTTAAAAATGAGAGAAAATCAAAAGGGCATGAACAATTGTTAGCTTTGTTTTCCAGGCACACCTCTGTTATTGTATTTAAAGAAGAATTCTTCTATGGGGGAGGAGGCATCACTAGCTGTGTGCCGGTAAGAGATCATCGAAAACGTTTAAGAATTGGTCAAAGGCCATCATTGGATTTTTTTTTTTTCTTAATGTTGCTGTGATTGTGCAAATAATAACAAAAAAGGTGAACAGCACACCCTAGGGTCTCATTCACCCTTACATTAGTATTGTAAGCCAAAATTTAGAGACACCCTAATGGAAATATTTGGACATTTTCCATGTTTTAGTCCCACTCCTGGCTTTCACGTACTAATACTGATTAAAGATTCTGACCAAAATGCACAATGTAAATAATGAAACTAATGATTCTATATCCAATCCATATATTTTTTTTTTATTATTTATTATTTTTTATATAAATTTTAGTGGTCAAGAACCGCTTCTCACTTCACCCATTTTTTTTGTTTTCTATTATTTTGTCTTTGCCTTTCAAGAACTGTAACTTTCCGTTTTACTGTCTGCATAGATGTATGAGGACTGGTGACATCACTGGTCTCCTGCATGTCGGGTATGGACACTGCTCTGTCACTGGTTGTTGATACAGATCTAAGCCAATAACAGGGCGGGTACTGTGCAGATCGCACAGTGGAGGGAAAGAGCAAAGGGCAAGGGCAGCAGGGGAGGGAAAGGGCAGGGGCAGCAGAGCAGGGGAGGGAAAGGGCAGGGGCAGCAGAGCAGGGGAGGCAAAGGGCAGGGGCAGCAGAGCAGGGGAGGGAAAGAGCAGGGGCAGCAGAGCAGGGGAGGGAAAGAGCAGGGGCAGCAGAGCAGGGGAGGGAAAGGGCAGGGGCAGCAGAGCAGGGGAGGGAAAGGGCAGGGGCAGCAGAGCAGGGGAGGGAAAGGGCAGGGGCAGCAGAGCAGGGGAGGGAAAGGGCAGGGGCAGCAGAGCAGGGGAGGGAAAGGGCAGGGGCAGCAGAGCAGGGGAGGGAAAGGGCAGGGGCAGCAGAGCAGGGGAGGGAAAGGGCAGGGGCAGCAGAGCAGGGGAGGGAAAGGGCAGGGGCAGCAGAGCAGGGGAGGGAAAGGGCAGGGGCAGCAGGGGAGGGAAAGGGCAGGGGCAGCAGGGGAGGGAAAGGGCAGGGGCAGCAGGGGAGGGAAAGGGCAGGGGCAGCAGGGGAGGGAAAGGGCAGGGGCAGCAGGGGAGGGAAAGGGCAGGGGCAGCAGAGCAGGGGAGGGAAAGGGCAGGGGCAGCAGGGGAGGGAGAGGGCAGGGGCAGCAGAGCAGGGGAGGGAAAGGGCAGGGGCAGCAGAGCAGGGGAGGGAAAGGGCAGGGGCAGCAGAGCAGGGGAGGGCAGGGGCAGCAGAGCAGGGGAGGGAAAGGGCAGGGGCAGCAGGGGAGGGAAAGGGCAGGGGCAGCAGGGGAGGGAAAGGGCAGGGGCAGCAGGGGAGGGAAAGGGCAGGGGCAGCAGGGGAGGGAAAGGGCAGGGGCAGCAGGGGAGGGAAAGGGCAGGGGCAGCAGGGGAGGGAAAGGGCAGGGGCAGCAGGGGAGGGAAAGGGCAGGGGCAGCAGGGGAGGGAAAGGGCAGGGGCAGCAGGGGAGGGAAAGGGCAGGGGCAGCAGAGCAGGGGAGGGAGAGGGCAGGGGCAGCAGAGCAGGGGAGGGAGAGGGCAGGGGCAGCAGAGCAGGGGAGGGAGAGGGCAGGGGCAGCAGAGCAGGGGAGGGAGAGGGCAGGGGCAGCAGGGGAGGGAGAGGGCAGGGGCAGCAGAGCAGGGGAGGGAGAGGGCAGGGGCAGCAGAGCAGGGGAGGGAGAGGGCAGGGGCAGCAGAGCAGGGGAGGGAGAGGGCAGGGGCAGCAGAGCAGGGGAGGGAGAGGGCAGGGGCAGCAGAGCAGGGGAGGGAGAGGGCAGGGGCAGCAGGGAGGGAGAGGGCAGGGGCAGCAGAGCATGGGAGGGAGAGGGCAGGGACATACACCATGTTCCAAATTATTATGCAAATGTTCTTTTTCACTGTGATTTGCACCGACCATTTAAGAAAATCAGGCAGTGTAATAAGTCATCACCCGTTAGAGTATACATCGAATTTTATTGAAGAAACCTCCCACTGATAACAGTAAAAGCTTTAAAATTTTAAAAAGAAAACTCTAAAAGCACTGTTCCAAATTATTAGGCACAGTAGAATTAACAGGTCACATTCACTGAAATAAAAAGCTAATTAACGCCAAAACATCTTAACAGGCCAAGTTGCATGTTAACATAGGAACTCTTATTTTGCTATCACCTTCACAATTCTAGCATCCATTGATATTGTGAGTTTCTGGAGAGTTTCTGCTTGTCTTTGCATGATGTCAGAATAGCCTCCCAGAGCTGCTGTTTTGATGTGAACTGCCTCCCACCCTCATAGATCTTTTGCTTGATTATACTCCTACGGTTCTCTATATATTGAGGTCAGGGGAAGATGGTGGCCACACCATGAGTTTATCTCCTTTTATGCCCATAGCAGCCAATGGCACAGAGGTATTCTTTGCAGCATGAGATGATGCATTGTCATTCATGAAGATGATCTTGCTCCTGAAGGCATGTTTTTGCTTTTTGTACCACGGAAGAAAGTTCTCAGTCAGAAACTCTATATACGTTGCAGAGGTAATTTTCACACCTTCAGGAAACTTAAAGGGCCTACCAGCTGTTTCCCAATTAAATCCAGCCCAAAACATGAATCCTCTGCCTCCTTACTGACGTCGCAGCCTTGTTGGGACATGGTGGCATCCACCAACCATCCACTACTCCATCCATCTGGACCCTCCGGGGTTGCTCGGCACTCATCAATAAACAAGATTGTTTGAAAATTGGTCTTCATGTATGTCTGGGCCCACTGCAACCGTTTCTGCTGGGGCGCTGTTGACCCATTGAATTGCGCTGTCTTTCATTGATAGTGCAATCCAAAGCACCTGGCGGGGATCGTGCTTTGGATTGCACTATCAATGAAAGACAGCGTCCCTTGAAACAATCATGGGACCTGCATCCTATTACCTGGACAGCTCTGGGTTTTGTAATGACCCCAGAAGCTGTTCTGATCCACTTCCTGCCTGTGATGTCCCAGCTGTAGTCCATCCGAACATAAGAGAAGCGATAAGGCTGCGTTCACACAGGTTTGTGAGGATCTGTTTTTGGTGCTAAAACTGCACCAAGAATGGATCCTCACAGAACACGGCGTTCTGTGTGTATGAATGCTGCTGTGCTGTTCGCCTGCGCTTACTCACCTCGCCGCGCTCCCCTGGTGATCTCTTCTCATCCTGGAGACTGCAACAAGCGCGGCCTCTAGGACCCTGCAGCCTCCTATGTGACCGGGTGATATCACGTGGTACAGTCCCAGATCATGCAATGGTTCTACAGTATCAGGATGAGGAGAGATCCCTATGGGAGCATGGTGAGGTGAGTAAAGAGTGCAGCGAAAAAAACGTCCAATAATGGACGTGACTTCTTTTTCCGGACCCAGTTTTCAGCCCAAAAGCGGATCCGTAAAAAGTGCAGCGTGTGACTTGAAAAGAGTGAAATGTATTGACTTGGCTGGGACCGCTCTAACATCAATGTGTTTCACTGCATTCCACTGCAATAGTGGAGTCGCAGCTGGCAGATCAATAGCACAGCAATTGTGCAGCGTGTGAATAGACCCGAAGACTGTGAGCACTGAGGCCCTCTAGTGGGCAAAGTAAAATAGTGGAAAAAAAAAATCACTCCCCTTTTCGTCATTAAAAATAAAACTATTAATAAACTAAAAATAACATAAGATCAGTTAGTCAAACCTGTAAACTGCGTAACGGAAAAGTCCAAATGACAAAATTCTTTTCTATTTGGTCGCCACAACATTGCAATAAAATGCAATAACTGGTGATCAAAACATCACATCTGCCCAAAAATGGTATTAGAAATGTCAGCTCAAAACGCAAGAAGTAAGCCTTCACACAGAACCAGATCCCAAAAAATGGCACCAAAAATGCAATTCTTTTTCTTTAAAAACTTCAGAATATTTTTTTTTCACCCCTTGCATAACAGTAAAAGTATACATGTTTGGTATCTACAAACTCGTATGGACCCCAGGTATCATACTGACACGTCAGTTTTACCATATAGTGAACATGGTGAATAAAAAAAAAACGTGTAATTGCACGTATTTTTTGCAATTTCACCACACTTGGAATTTTGTTTCCCATTTTCTTGTACCCTATATAGTAAATAAATAGTAAATAGTAAATAAATAAATATGGCATGCAGATGCAAACGCAGTGCAACGCAGCCCATACTGATGTGAACGCAGCGGAGAATCTCTGCATGCGTTCACATTAGTATGCACCCAGCCAGCCAATCAGCTGTCTCGGGGGCGGCCGGGAGAAGATGATCAGCGGTGGAGATCTCTTCCTCCGGGCCACAGCTGATCTCCCGCTGGTGTCAGCGCGGAAGATTTGAAGAAACAGCTGAGCTGACAGCAGTTTAAATCTCCCGTGCCAACACCGAATAGGGTGATATCGGTGCAGGAGATAAGAAACAGCTGGTCGCTGCTTCAAATCTCCCGCACCGACTTCACCTATTCGGTGTCAGCTCGGGAGATTTAAACAGCTGTCAGATCAGCTGTTTCTTCAAATCTCCCGCGCTGACACCAGCGGGAGAGCAGCGGTGGCCGCCGCTGATCACCGGCAGCCACTGGGAGAGATTTTAATGAGGTCCGCAATATTCTCCTGCGCTGTCATGCGGAGGACACTGCGGATCCATTGACTTTATTGCATGGTTTGTGCGCTTACGGACGCTTGCAGATAAAACAAGCGCCCGCGAACACACGAAAAATGCAACATGCTGCGTTGAGTGCGGAGGAGGGCACACAAATTGCGCGCAACCAAACGCAGGCACATACGTTCCCATGTTAAACATAAGAACGTATATGCGCAAACATTTGGCTGCGTTCCAAACGCAAATGTGAAGGCACCCTAAGATGCCTTTCCCTTTTACGGACTAATTTGTGGAGCACCTGGGGGTTCAAAGTGTTCACTATGCATCTAGATAAGTTCCTTGGGGTGGGGGGGGGCGTCTAATTTCCAAAATGGGGTCACTTGTGGGAGAGCTCCAATGTTCAGGCACACGGGGAGGGGCTTTCCATATGCGACATGGTGTCCGCTAACAATTGGCGCTAATTTTCCATTGAAATTGTTAGCGAACACCATGTCGCGTGTGGAGATCCCGACCAGCACAAGGGCAACTGGAAGAGTTGGGGTACGCACCAGAAAATGATGTCTCTAATTAATGCATTATTTTCTGGGGTGGCTGTGGGTTGCAATTTGCAGCATGGGGGGCCCACAACGTTTGGGTCTCTCCATGCTGAGGACTCCAGCCCCCCAGCTGCCAAGTTGTACCTGGCTTGCAACCAAAAATACAGCGAATGCCTTTTTTTTTTTTTTTTAATTTCTAGAACTGATTTTTGAAAAAAAAAAGTGACGTGGGGCTCCGCCATATTTTTGGTCCAGCCAGGTACAACTAGGCAACTGGCGACTGGAATCCTCAGCATGGAGAGGCCCAAGCATTCTGGGGCCCCCATGCTGCGAATTGCAGCCCGCAGCCGCCCCAGAAAATAGCGCATTCATTGAAGCGCCATTTTCTGGCGCTGTACCTGGACTCTTCCAATTGCCCTGGTGCCGGTGGCAAACTGGGTAATAAAGGACTTGATGCCAGCTTTTATATTGGCAGCTGGTACTAAGCCCAAGATTCATAACATCGGGCCAATGTTAGACCTGGCCATTAGGAATCTCTAGTAAATGGTCAAAAAATACACCACACAGAGAATCTTTTTATTTGGAAAAAGCACAAACAAAATTCGAACTCCATCTTTATTATAAAAAGATCCGACGTAGTTCACACCGAAGGTCCCACGACGCTCAATCGCCTCGGCTACATCCAGAGACTGCAGCAAGGGGTCAAGTGTCCTCTTGTTGCAGTCTCTGGTGTCATAGTGATGATGCACTGTATGGCAAATCATTGCCATACTGTGCAGCATCACTGTGCAAACCCAAGTCTCAGATCACATGATCTCTGAGCCTTGGCTCAGGTGACCTGATGTTGCAGTGAAGTGATCTGACAGCCCTGGCACAGTGATCACATAATGGATCACTGCACCAGGGCTGTCAGATCTCTTCACTGCAGCCTGATCCTCCTGCATAGGGATCACGCTGCAGAGAAGCAATCTGACAGCCCGGGCGCAGTAACCCTCTATGTGGATCAGTGAGATGGGGCTGTCAGATCGCTTTCTGCAGCTCGATCCCCATGCAGGGGGATCGGACTGCAGAGTAGTGATCTGACAGCTCTGGCGCAGTGACATGTGGATCACTGCGCCCCGGCTGTCAGATAGCTATTCTGCAGCCCAATCCGCCTGCATGGGGATCGAGCTGCAGAAAGCGATCTGACAGCCCCGTCTCACTGATCTACATAGTGGGTTACTGCGTCCGGGCTGTCTGATCTGCCTGCATGGGGATCGAGCTGCAGAAAGCGATCTGACAGCCCCGTCTCACTGATCTACATAGTGGGTTACTGCCCCGGGCTGTCTGATCGCTACTCTGCAGTCCGATCTGCCTGCATGGGGATCGAGCTGCAGAAAGCGATCTGACAGCCCGGGTGCAGTGATCAACTATGTGATCACTGTGCCAGGGCTGTCAGATCCACTTAACTGCAGCCTGTTTTTTTTTTTTTGTTTTTTTTTCCCCCTTCCCCCTTCAGGTGGATCAGGGCTGCAGTAAAGTGATCTGACAGCTCTGGCATAGTGATCACATAATGGATCACTGTGCCAGGGCTATCGGATCCCTTCACTGCAGCCTGATTGATCAAGCTGCAGAGAAGGGATCTGAGAAGATCCGGATCCACTCACCACAGCGGGGGCGGCTTCGGTGCGACGGGAGGACCGGAAGGGGCGGATGGACTGGAAGGGGAGGAGCGGGACGGCGGCGGAGAGGTGAGCAGGAGCAGGTGATCACTGAAGATCACCGGAGATAAGGGGTGATCCCCGGGCGGGCAGGTGGGAGAAAGGGGCAGGGAGGAGAAACGGGGGGACAGGGAAGAGAAGAGGGGGCCAGGGGGGACTCATTGGAGGACGGGGGTGACAGAGGGACAGGGGGGAGACACGGCAGGCAGGGGGAGACCGCAGACTATTAGTCGCGGTGATTAGCGGTTTCACTTTCGACTGGCAATCACCAGGACTGTAGCCTTGGGGGGGGCAAATCACCCCCCCTGGGGAATAGTACATGTCTTCATGTACCTGCAGCTCGAGTGACAGGTCAGTGACACCCTCACTTGAGCTGCAGGAACGAAATCCCCAGATGACACAGCATATGCGTCATAGGTTGGGAACACATCGGTTTCCATGGCGCATATGCTTTCACGGGTCTGGAAGGGGTTAATACATAATGAATGGGAGAGGGGTCAATTAGTGACTTTATAGGATTTAGAACATTGCATGGGGCCCATACATCTGACCAATGTGGGCGCATAGGGTTGGAGGGGGGGAGGGGGGTGCCCAGGTCCAAATTTTGCATCGGGGCACTTCAGACTCTAGTTACGCTACTGTTTATTACTATCACTGATTGAAGTCCTATCGGCTTTTGCAGCTAGAACAGGGACTTCTCATCCTCTTCTATGCACTGAACTGTCAGAATTAGCGTATGAGCGCGATCTATGCCTATTCTGAAAATTCTCTACGCACAGAACTGACAGAATAGGCATAGCTCACGCTGGTACGCCAATTGCATATATGAGGCAGACAAGTCCTGCTCTGCACCAGCAAAAGCCAACAGGACTTCAAGTAGCGATAGAAATAGAGTAGTGGTTTAAATCTACTCCTGCAGCCCCTCGCCAGGTCCCTACAATATATTGATGTACACAATAAATGTAATTAATGTAAACACAAAGTAACATGGGGCACAAGCTCTTTTTCAGAGGTGTCGCTAACATGAAATCTTACAAGCAGTGCAAAAATGCACCTTCACCAAAAAACTCGTGCGCATTACACCTTTTTGGTACGTATTTTGTCAGAAGGTGCAGATTTTTTGTCTCCAAAACTGTCATTCACATGCATTCATTCAGGAGGGGTGGCCTTTTCAATGCATCAGGGCAGGCTTTCCAACGAGCAACTAGCGGTAGCCTGAAAAATGGTTAGGTAAGGTAGCTTTCACATCTGTGTTTCTCGGCATTCATGCAGATCTGGCATTTTGCCGCATCTGCTACAAGCAAGAACACTTGTGGCAAGACTGCGTTTGGCCTAATTAATTCCTTATGGGACTTACGGACATGTGCGGCACTTGCCGTTTTGCACTTGCGGACATGTGCGGCACTTGCCGTTTTGCACTTGCGGACATGTGCGGCACTTGCCGTTTTGCACTTGCGGACATGTGCGGCACTTGCCGTTTTGCACTTGCGGACATGTGCGGCACTTGCCGTTTTGCACTTGCGGACATGTGCGGCACTTGCCGTTTTGCACTTGCGGACATGTGCGGCACTTGCTGCTAGCTGTGATTTTTTTTTTGACACGCCGCAAGTGCTGCATATGTCTGGAAGTCCCATGAGGAATAAATTAGGCCAAACTTTAGTCTTGCCACAAGTCTTCTGGCTAGCAGCAGATGTAACAAAGTGCCAGATCTGCCGAGAAACACAGATGTGAAAGCTGCCTTACCTATTTTAACCACTTGGTGTCTTTGAAAACATGAAGAAGCTCAAAGACTGAACGTGTGCGCAAGTGCAGATGTTCATACTTTTAGCTCTTAATTAGCACTTTAATTTAAGCGTGTTAGAGTAGATTTGCCTTTAAATAGATGTCGTGTGCAGAGACTCATAATGTGACCTTTCAGTAAGGGGCGTGAATGCTAAAAGTGCCTAGGGCAGCATGAAGGTCAAATACAGCCCTGACACTATATGGTAAAATAAGATTTCATTCAAAACTACAATTATGCTGCAGATTTCTATACTGATGGTACCTAATAATTAGAACAGTGCCTTTATGCACATAGCTTCAGTTTAATATGCCTGAGGCGGCCGTCACACGAACGATATCGTTTAAGTGATCTGCTTTTTGATCGCTTAAGCGATATCGTTTGTGCATCGCTGCGTGCGATCAAGCGATTTTACAATGTAATATCGCTTGATCGCTAGATCGCAGATTGGTGAGCCGGAGCTCATATCAAGCGATAAACGCTTGATCAATCTGCTTCATCGTGGTGTGTGACACCACGATGAACGATCTCCCAGCGGCACAGCCTATGCTGGGAGATGGTATCTATGGTAAACGTCGGGTTACTAAGCGCCGCGCGGCGCCTAGTAACCCGACGTTTACCATAGTTACCAGCGATCTCGCTGCTCCACATCGCTGGTGAGTCTGTCTGTGTGACAGCTCACCAGCGATGTGAGCGATATCGTTAGCGATCGCACGTGCACGTGATCGCTAACAATATCGCTCACGATATAGATTCGTGTGACGGCCGCCTCACTCTTATATGAGGCTCTCTTTAATTTTTGTTTTCTTGTAGAGTTATGGGGTTGTCCAGTTTTCTTGATAAGTTTGCAGTCACTTTGTGATTGTATATTGTCTGTGTGTTGGTGCTCACACTGTCAGGATTCAGCAGTTTCATATATATGTGATTTTCATACATGTGGTCACATGCCGACTAGACATGCTTGGCTTCTTTCAGTTTACTTGTACTGAGAGAAGCCAGGCACGTCTAGTTTGAAATATGGCCAAAAGTTTGCAATTGCTTACGTGAAAATCACATGACCGTCTGATCTTACCGGCAATACCAGAGAATCCTGAGCGCATGTACACTACACTCAGGAGTCTGAAGTCTGCAGTCACATAGTGTCTGTAGATATTTATCAGAACACTGGACAACTCTTTTAAAAAATGTTATATATGCTCTAGAATAATATGACTGGAAAATACAAGTTTTATTTTTATTTTTTATTTTTTGTGCAAACCACAATGCACGGACTGGTTGCCGCACTCCTGCCCCAAACGAGGCGGCTTCATGTATTTTTCTAAGGCTGTCGCGCTCTGGTCAGGAGAGTGGTAGCCCGTCCATGCATTGTGGTCTCAGATTGGTTTGGGATCTTCAGCTGTGTGAAGGAGCCCTCATTGTGATGGCAGCACGTCTGTTGAATCCACATCTTGTGTAACTAGAAAGCTATGGGAATGTTTACACGTTTGATGCTCATTGAACTGATAAGATGCATTTTTCACTCTAATTTATTTTTTCTTTCTTTTCTCTTAGGGGGGAACAATGCTGGGGGAACCAGACAATGTAATAGACCTCGGCACCACTGAAGTGACAGAGGAGATCTTTCTGGAGTACCTGTCATCTCTGGGAGAATCAGGCTTCAGGTGGGCAGCACTGGTGACCTGAGTGTATCTCCGCACTCTGGTGTCCGGTCTCGGCTTTGCTCACATGTCCAGTAATCACCTGCCCGAAATGGATCCCGTAAGCGAAGGCTGGATCAATTTCAGACTGATGAACTTTATATCTGATCAGTTCACATTTAATTCGGTGATTTAGCAAATGGGACTAGCAGCAATCAGTTTCTTTTTTAGATGGATAAAATAATTGTATCTTCATAAATTCTTAGGCCGGCTTTACATCAGTTTTTTGGATCTGGGGCTGTCCGGTGTGATCCGATTTTGCCCCTATTGTATCCCTAGGGTCCGGATGGCAGTTATTTGCCGTCCGGTTTGATGTCTGTCCGGGAGGATCCGGCTTTTTTGTTTTTGTTTTTTTTTCCCCAGACACAATCGGAGCTTGCAGCATTTTTTGTATCCGGGACAAAAATCGCACCAGATCTGGCGCCCAAAGCATGGGAGTCTATGGGCGCCGGATCTGACATAAAATCGGACCGATTCCCGGACGCCGGGTGCTGAAAGAGTGGCGGCTATTAAAAGCAGCTGCCGCTAAATTTCAGCACCTGGAGAGCTCCCCGGTTGAAATTTCAGCCCGCGGCCAGCTCCTCTGCAGCCGCGGTGCTGAAATTTCAGCACTGGACAGCGGCAGCCACTGAATCCGGCACAAAACAGGATCGGAGGGCATATTTTCCCTCTGGTTCTGTTTGTCCGAGGCTGTCAGGTTCTGTCCAGTGCATCCTGCAAAACACCAGACATAACCGGTCAGCCGAGAACCGTGGTGTGAAGCCGGCCTTAGTCCAGCTAAAAAATAACTGATTGCTCATAGATCACTTTCTAAAATCATGGTAGTCAATGTGAACAGATCCAGTTGTTTTATCTACTGGATCCACTTCAAACAGATGATTGCTGGACTTGTGAACTCTGCCCTAAGATGTTTGGACCCAGGTGTAATCTGCAGGAAGTCTTTACTTTCCACCTTGGTGCATTAAGTTTCCTCATGTTACAGATTTCTATAATATTGATTGTAATATCAGACTATAAAAGACAAATGCTATAGTTTATAGGGTTCAATTATTTTATACAATTATTCCCTAGTCATTACTTGATTACCGGTCAATATTGGGACAATCCCACCCCACCTTCTCACACCCTGTGCAGAGTCCAGTGATCTGGTGACATCTACATTTAATAAGGCTGGCTTCACACTGCGGTCAGGTCAGGTCACATCAGGTCAGTTTTGTGTTTCAAAACCAGGAGAGGAACTTGCAGAGAAAAAGTATAATTGAAAGATTGACACTGTTCTAGGTTTTGGAGTCACTCCTGGTTTTGGCACACAAAACCTGACCTGATCTGACCTGACCGCAGTGTGAAGCCAGCCTTGCCTGGGAGGCAGAAAGCGGCTGGGCAATTCCATCAGGAAATCGGGAGAGGGGGCCATTTTTAAAAAAACTCAAAAGAAATATTTCTGTAGTAACATAACCAACTTTGGCCAATACTTCAAAGGGGTGGTCCGTCACACGCTACGATATCGTTGCAACGTCACCGGTTTTGTGACATTGCAGCGACGTCAAAACGATATTGTTGCATGTGACACATATCAACGACAAACGATCCGTTCGTTGATCGTAGAATCGAAGAAGGACCATTTCTTGATCGTTGGGTCTCCCGCTGGGCGGTCAGCATCGGCTTGTGTGACAGCGGGAGACCAACGATCAACGACCTCCCAGTGCCGCACAGTACACGCTGGGAGGCTGGTAACCAGGGTAAACAAAGGATAAATACGTACAGCGCTGCGCTTAGTTACCCGATGTTTTCCCTGGTTACCAGCATTCTCGCTAGTCGCTGATCGCTGGTGAGTCTGCCTGTGTGACAGCTCACCAGCGATCAGATAGCAACGTCCCAGTGATCCCGATCGTTGGTGGGATCGCTGGGACATCGCTGCTTGTAACGGGGCCTTAAGTATCTATCTTTTAACTCTAACCACTTTTGTAATTAGCTTAATTACACATTACGCCACAACCTCCAGCAGGAATGCAATGCCTGAGAAATCTCAGCTTAATCCTGTCATGATGCCTCCGATGGCTACAGTAATCCACAGGTTGGGAGGCAAATGTAAAAGGGGATTGGTAGTAGGGTAAAGGTACTGTTACACAACACAACGTTGCAGCAATATCGGCAGCGATATCACGGGAGTGCGCACGTTTTTGCCATTTTGCCATTTTGCCAAGATCGTTTTGGAGATGTCACAGGTAGAGATATCTTAGGCGACGCACCTCTGATTTTACAAGCAACTTTCGCTCGCTGTTGATGCATAACCCAGCGAGCGATACTTATCAATGTAGTGACCTTGTTATTGCCGTGTCACACATAGCGATGCTAGCAGATCACTTGAGCGACATTACCAGGTTTATGAAGATGCTCAAAAACCTGGCAACTCCGTCTAAGCAACTTATCATAGTTGTATCGTCCAGTAGCACGGCACGACGCAATTGAGATATCCACTGCAACAGCGATGAACACGTGACTTTTGAGCGATATTGCGGGCTATATTGTGTCGTGTAAAGGTATCTTAAGGTAACTTGGTAGATCGCTGGGGCTGATTATAATCCAGCTATGTGTAGAGCCTAAAGGCCCAGTTATACAAACTGATAATTGTGCAGAGATTGTTCACAGATCTCTGGTTGCAGTGAAATCATGGACACATTGTTCCATTTTGTGGCCGTGTACAAATGTAACAATGTGTCCATGATTTCACTGCAACCAGAGATCTGCAAACAATCTCTGCACAATTATCTGTGTGTGTACCTGGGCCTTAAGGTTCCCAGTCTGGTTACACTTTCAATATGTTACTGCCAGGCTCAGACATTCAGACCCATGTAGCATGGAGTAGTAGAAAAAGTGATTGCAGTCCCATTAGAAACACAGACAACATAGGTTTCATGAATGATTATGACCTTTTACTTCATATAAACTGCAGAGTTGACAGTGTACACTTAGCTAACAGGGGACTCTGGGAAGATAATTCTTTTTCTTGTACTTTCCCTTCCCTCCTACATAATGAATCAGAGCTGTACACTGCAGTTCTAGGATCTATAGATCTCTTATAACGCAATAAAATCATATCTGCTGCTCAGTTGTCACCCCTCCCTTAGGAGACAGAGAAATTCAGTCAGTCATGCATAGTGCTAAAGGCCCCGTTACACGAGTGCGGTTGTTTTTGGCATCATTTCAACATTGCTGGGGAGATGCCACATGTCTAGATATTGTGGACAACTCCCCAACAATGTTGTGAGCAGGTATTGTTCGCAAACCCCACGAACGATCTCTGCTCATTGCTGTGAATGGGCGAAGTCGTCCATGACATCGTTATCGTGGTGTCAAACACAACGATACAGCAGGTTGCTTAAGTTGATATTGTCAGGTTTTACAACATGTTGGTAAACCTGTCAACTCCGATCCAACGATTTATCGTTGCAACTTGCCAGAGTCACACGCAACGAGGTCGCAACGACGTCGCTGGTACATCTCCAAACCCGTGACGTGTCAGCGATGTCGTGCCGTGTAACAGAGCCTTAATGTTTCAGGGAACAGGGAGCTACCAAATTGATATGGGGGAGGGGAGAGCATGGAAGTGCTGAATCAATGTAGTGCTTTGCCTCTGCTCCTAGCCTGACAATGACTTTACACATTATGCACCATTATATCATTTTACAGCAAAAGATCACAAAGCATATTTATATCTGCTTGGGAACATGATTGCTATTTGAAGGGAGAGCACCGCTGTTCATACGTTACATAGGATGGTATATCGGGGTCAGGATTGCAGTGTGACCATTGGGCTGGCAGCCATGCCCCCTGTTCATACAGAAGTATGACTGGGCTGGAATGTAGGATGATCCTGCAGCCCCCAGGGTCCACACTCCCACCACACCTCCTGTCACTGCTGCTGCATGAGGATTAATTTTTCTATCCCTAAGGGAGAGGTAAGGGCTGAAGAGCAGGTATGATTTTATTGATTTATAAGAGATCTATAAATCCTACAACTGTAGTGTCCAGCCATGCTTCATCATGCAGGAGGGAAGGGACAGTACGACAAAACATCTTCCCGCAGTTCCTCTTTATCTCTCCTTCATAGCTCTGAGAGTATCTTAGCGGCAAGGATCCATAATTGGCTTTGCTTTGGTTGGTTTTTAAGTTTTCCAGGTCTCGCTATGCTACCTTGATTTGGGAAGCTCACTGTAGCATGGACTCTGCCTTTATACAGCACATAATCACTGGAAGGCAGGAGCGATCTGAAGCAGACCCATCGACTCCAGTGTTTATACACCTTTCATTAAAAATGCAGATTTCTCATTGTCACTATTTTATTTTTATACCTGCAGCAGCATACTGTCAATTGCAGGAAAATTCCCTACTGTCTCTTAGCTTCCTTAGACCATATGAGGAAATGGTAGCTTTGAGAGAGGCCAGCAGAGGGCAGTGTGGTATTAGAAATTCTACAACTCTCTGATCTAAGGTGTAGGAGTTACAAGTAATGCAAAACATTATAAAACACATGACGAATCAGAACATTTTAGTATTGCTTACTCTGGGTCACTACAATTACTCTATACTTCTCCCTATCTAACTATACCCTAAGGGTAAGTGCACACTGGCCGGGTTTTCGGCGGTTTACCTGTGTAAACTGCCGTTTTGTTTACATTAGTTTTATGTTAATTTATGTTAATCCAAACCGGCGTTTGGATTAACATTAAAACTAATGTAAACATACCAAGGCAGTGCACACACCGGCGGTTACCCAGCGTCATCCGTTGCTAACCTGCAGGTTTCCCAGCGGGTTAGCAAAGAATGACCATGTTCTAAAAAACGGCGGTTCTGCAGCGGCTGCAAGCAGAATCATGTGCTGCTTCCAGCCGCTGCAGAATCGCCGCCGAGAACCCGCTGGGCAGCCGCCGGCTCCCGCCCGGCTCCCACCGCACATACCCGCCAGGAAGCCGGTGGACGGCGCCGGAGCTTCCTGGCGGGTTCCACAAGCTGCCGCCGACGAAACCGCCGGGTAAGTGTGAACTTACCCTAAGGCTACGTTCACACGCTGCTCATTTTCTACGCTTTTGGGGGCGCACTTTTTTTGCCGTGTTATGCGGCCGCGCTATTTAGCACAGGTAAAAAAAAAAAACGCGGTACATTCATACACCGCTTTTTTTTTTTTTTTTTTTTACGGCCACTTTTCTCCCCCAAAAGCGCAGGAGGGAAGTGGTGTCACACTGGGGATGAAGAATCCTGTGTTCCACCCCCATGTGACATGTGTGACAGGCCTTTTGGCTTTTGCAGTGTACACACTGTGAGAGCTAAATAAAAGTAATCAAAAGATATTAAAAATTAAAAAAAATAGAATGCTGACCCATCCGCCGGGTGTTCCGGGAGCCGAGACATCCACGTCTGATCTGCTGCCAAGACTTTAAAGATGTGATTGGCCGGTAGCGATCATGTGATATGTGACGTGCAGGGGTGATATATTTTTCAAGAAAGGCATCCAGGCCCTTCTTAAATGTTAGTAGGGAGTCACTCATTACAACAGCATGTGGCAGAGAGTTCCATAGTCTCACTGCTCTTACAGTAAAGAATCCACGTCTGTGATTATGATTAAACCTTCTTTCCTCCAGACGTAGAGGATGCCCCCTTGTCCCCGTCTCTGTAGAGGATGCCCCCTTGTCCCCCGTCTCTGTAGAGGATGCCCCCTTGTCCCCCGCCTCTGTAGAGGATGCCCCCTTGTCCCCCGCCTCTGTAGAGGATGCCCCCTTGTCCCCCGCCTCTGTAGAGGATGCCCCCTTGTCCCCCGCCTCTGTAGAGCAGAGGTCCCCAACTCCAGGCCTCGAGGGCCGCCAACAGTGCAGGTTTTCAGGATTTCCTTAGGATTGCACAGGGATTGGAATCATTACCTTTGCAGATGATCACATTAGCACCTGTGCAATACTAAGGGAATCCTGAAAACCTGCACTGTTGGCGGCCCTTGAGGCCTGGAGTTGGGGACCTCTGCTGTAGAGGATGCCCCCTTGTCCCCGTCTCAGGCCTAAGAGTAAAGAGATCATTAGAAAGGTCTCTGTACTGTCCCCTCATATATTTATACATTATTATAAGATCACCCCTAACCCTTCGTTTTTCCAAGCTAAATAACCCCAAGTTTAATAACCTGTCTTGGTATAGCAGACCCCTCAGTCCTCTAATAACCTTGGTCGCTCTTCTCTGGACCCGCTCTAGTTCAGCTATGTCTTTGGCGGCTGTCACACGCACAGATATCTCTAGCGATATTGTAAGCGATCACGTGCACGCGCGATCGCTTACAATATCGCTCACATCGCTGGTGAGATGTCACACAGACAGACTCACCAGCGATGTGGAGCCGCGATCTCGCTGGTAACTATGGTACACATCGGGTAACTAGGCGCCGCGCGTCGCTTAGTTACCCGACGTGTACCATAGTTACCATCTCCCAGCATAGGCTCTGCCGCTGGGAGATCGCTCATCGTGGTGTCATACACCACGATGAAGGAGATCGTGAAATCGATCATCGCTAGATCTGAGAACCGGACCTCAGATCAGCGATGTCACGATCAAGCGATTTCACATCGTGAATCGCTTGATTACATGCATCGATTTTAAGCCCGATATCGCTTAAGCGATCAAAAAGGAGATCGCTTAAACGATATCGGGCAAGATATCTGTGCATGTGACGGCCGCCTTTCTTATACACCGGATGCCTGACATTGTGCTATCACCGTGCATGATGTCAGACATAATGTGCCACTGCCTGGTATATAGTAACAGAGAGGGAGAAAGGGTTTGGCTTAGAGCCCACAGGGGAGTGAAAAAATAAACCCAGCCCCTCACAGGGAGGCAATGCTGCTGCACTTATGCTAATTTGCTGCCCTGTTTTCCCAGTGTCTTGATAAGTTTTCTCTACGATTATACATGTAATCTTTGAAGTAAAGCCATGATTGCACTCAGTATCCCAGCTTTTCCAATCAAAAACATCTGAAAGTGTAAATGTCTTTTTTTTTTTTTTTTGCGGTCTTTAATAAGCTGCATTTTCTGTCTGTGTGGGAGTGGCAAGCAGCTGATAGCCATGTGTGAGCGAGCAGGATGATAGTGAGCTGTGTGGGGAGCCAGCAGACAAGGGGTTAACAGATTACTGTGTGGAGCCAGATGACAGAACAGAGAAGCTTGTATAGAGGACTTTACATCCTGACATTGCTCTGCTCTGTGCTGTAATCTGATACATTGCCTCCTCATGAGCTGCAGTCAGCAGTGTAGGCCACGCTCCCTCTCCATTATCTCCTCACATGTATTCACTGTGAAGACAACCCTGACACAGAATCAGCTTCACTCACAGTGCAGTGGGGACACCTTCTGGAAGGTTTATAAATGGTAACTAGACAGAATTTTCTAATGAACTTTATTACAAAGTTTAGTAAAATGACTTGCTTTGCATTATCTACTATATAATTGCCTTGTGGCCACTTCCGTCTGAGGCCGAAATCGCGCGCCAGCGCTCATTGGCCGCCGCTAGCCCCGGCGACCAATGAGCACAGCATATGCAAAACAGCCGCGCACATTCAAAACTCGCGCCAACCTGTAACCTGGCGACAGCGCGATCGCTGGGATACACGCGTCCGTATGCTGTGGCTGTGCCTTTCCTCTCCCCCTGTTTCTATATCCCCCTGTGCCTCTCCTTT
This sequence comes from Allobates femoralis, assembly GCA_033576535.1. Taxonomy (NCBI): domain Eukaryota; kingdom Metazoa; phylum Chordata; class Amphibia; order Anura; family Aromobatidae; genus Allobates; species Allobates femoralis. The sequence continues at coordinate 38,936,371 of JARQOC010000007.1, forward strand.
CCCCCGTCTGTGTCCCCCTCTGCTTCTCCTCTCGCTTCTCCTTCTGCCCCCCCCCCGCCCCTCTTCCTGCCCCCTCCCCTTCCCTTCTTCCTTAACCCCCCGCCCCCCGCTTTTCCTCCAGCCCGCCCCGTTACTACAGTGTGGTAAAAAAAATTTTTTTTAAATCCTCTGAGGATACTCACCACAGACTCGTCTTCTAGCTCCATTGGCCTTGAGGACCTGTCATTGCTTAGCAACGCGATCAGCTGATTGGCTTCCCAGGCAACGACAGGTCCTGCCCTACAATGGAGAAGCGGGGGGGGTAGGAGGAGAAGCAAGAGGAGAGGCACAGGGGGAAAGGCAGAGGGGATTCAGACACAACGGGAGAGGAGAGGCACGGGGACACACACAGGGTGAGAGGAGAGGCACAGGGGGACAGGCAGAGCCACAAGAGCAGAGGAGAGGCACAGGGACACAAACGCCGCACACGGGAAAGACCGTACACTGGAGACACAAGACAGTCCCCGCATACACGAGAGACAGAGACAGCACAGACGGGGGAGACAGTGCACACATGAGACAGAGTCGGTGCACACGGGGGGGTGGGGACCGCACAGACTGGAGAAAAGGGAGAGATGGCACATAGAGAAGACAGGGCACAGGGGAAGACAGACACTAGACACAGCACACAGACCCCACTCTCCCGATGCGATAGGCGCAGGAGCAGGGACAGGAGGAGAGATGGAGGAGCCGGGACAGGAGGAGAGATGGAAGAGCAGTCACGGGATATGCGCTGACAGAAGGAAAGGCGCAGGGATAAGAGGAGCGGGGACAGGAGGAAAGATGGAGCAGCAGAGACAGCAAGAGCGGTAACTGGAGGAGAGACAGAGGAGCAGTCACATGATAAGCCGTGACAGAAGGAAAGATGGAGGGGCAGGGACATTTGGAGTGGGGACATTTGGAGTGGGGACATTTGGAGTGGGGACATTTGGAGTGATGGAGGAACGGGGACGGGAGGAGTGGGGACAGGAGGAGAGACTGAGGAGCGGTGACATCCACAAAGGTCCTAGAGGGAACCTGTCACCTGGATCTACCCCCCCCCCCCCGACCTATGACTAGCTGTCCCTACACCTTCCTAGCTGCTCCCTAACCATCCCTGTCTGCTGTAAATGCGCCCTATAAAGATGGTAAAAAATGAGTTATAGCTTACAGGCAGTCGCTTAGTCAGGAGACTGCAAAAGCGGCTCCAGGCTTCCCGCGCAAAAAGACGTGAAAAATACGCATAATGTGAACGCAGCCTAACCCATTTTTCTAAAATAAAGGTGTCTCTATCAGGCTCTGTCTCAGCCACCATGGGGTTGACTATATGGGGTCCACGTCACTTTATAGATCAATCTCACACTTTTCAGTCACTCAGGCTGCAGATTGAACACTCAACATACACCCCCCTCCCCCCAACAAGTCCACACACCCAAGACTCTCAATGCTGCCACCACTTACCGAAAGGGCAATGAGTCCAAATAGCATACACACAATGTACTCCCTGCCTGCAGGCAATGCGCAGGTGACATGTACAGCTAACCCTTGTCTTTACACAGATGCTTAGGGCATTGATTTAGTATATAAACATAAGGAAATAATGGACATGCATAAAAGGTGCAAAGCCTAAACGTAATTGTTCTTTTGTAAGGAAGTAGTTTTCTGCTCTCAAGGACCTGGGCAGACAGGCTTGTCCTGAACTTATGTCACCATAAGTAGATAGTCCAATGTTTCTATATGGTCCAGCGTTGAGGATGGGTTTTACAATGATCCTTCTCCTTCCTAAATCCACCTAAAAAAGAAAAAAGCAACCTCTGCGGTAGTGTTCCCAAAGGGCCTGTTACACACTACGATATCGGTAACGATATTGTTGGTACATCATGGCATTTGGGGCGGTGCAGCAACGTCGTAACGACGTAGATACGACCAACGATAAGTCGTTAGATTGTTGATCGTAGGTTTATGAACATCTCCATAAATCTGTGGTTCTTCAACCTGCAGCATCGTGTGTGTGACACCTTTCCAAGATCTCGTTTATGGCTTCACCTATTCAGAACTGAAGCAAAAACGACCACAAGTATCGTTCGCTTTGTCTTGAATCATTGCTGCGTCGTTCAATATATGTGTATGTGTGACACCTCACTAGCGATCAGTGAACCACGTTCAAGCGATCCAGGCCAAGTCGGATCGTTGGTCAGATCACTTGGACATTGAGGCGTGTAAAGGGCCCTATAAACTGCCCCTGTGTTATGCTGGTTGCCCCCAGAGCCAACATGAGACATCTGAATTCCCTATGTCTGCTGTGACCTATTATGTGACAGCTTCACACTATAGGAGGATCATGTTTTGTAAGAAGCCGTGTAACCTTCATACAGTAAGACACTACATGGGGAGCCGATCGGCATTCAGATGAGGAAGAACTTGGAGATCTTTATGTTTTCTACGCCTATGTGGAAATGTCAGTCTCCTAATGGAAAAGAATTGGGCTACACTTAAACTGTTTTTTTTTTTTTTTTTTTTTTTTGTTGCTTCTGTTCTGCTGCTTTTTTAGCTTCAAAACAGGAAGTGTCAAAAAACCTCACCCAAATACGGATCATCCATTTCTGATGCGTTTTTGGGTGCTGCGTTTTTTTGACCCATAGACAATGGCTCCTAAGGGAAAATCGGTCAGAAAGACTCAACACAAATTGACATGCTCTTTTCAAAACGGAGCCCTCCAAAAGTGAAAAAACACATCACTTTCAAAGTGCCTGCGTGAATGGCGAAAATGAAAACCCATTGGGGTATCATGTGAGTGATCCATTTTCTGCAGTGCACTGCAAAAAACTGATCAAAATACGCACAGTCTGAATGTAGCCTAATTCTTGAATATTTTACAGTACTGATCCCTATCAAGAAATGTTCACTTTTGCTGCTATTAATGTTGTTTTTCACCTCAATTGACACAGTGCTTTTATTAGTTGCAGTTCTTTTCTGTGTTCCCCACAGTGCGGAGTGCTACCATCTGTTTGATCACAACTGTAATACATTTACCAATGAAGTGGCCCAGTTTCTGACGGGGAGGAAGATTCCAACCTATATTACAGAGCTGCCCTCCGAAGTCCTTCTACGTGAGTACATTTGTTTTATGGTTTTTTTTTTTCCAGCTTATTAGATTTATAACTTGATCTTTACAGAGTGACTTTAACAACCTGATGGACATTATAATGGCATGCAAATGTCAAATAGTTTCCAGGGTAAATACGGTGTACAGCTGCACCACTGCTTCATATGAAACAAAAAATACAATCAACAGTCTGCCAATTACCCAGTGAATGAGCAAAATGTTGGAGATTTTTGTCTCCCATTCAAAATCCTTGGGAGCTTCTTGAAGTAGAGACTGAAGTTTTATATTGAGAACGTAATGGAACAGAGTTATACAGGCACGAAGCAATCAGACACACGCAGGTGTCCAGACGATGGTGTGTGGTCTGGCCTCGATAACACGGTGTAGTTGATTTTTATACATGATTAGCCAAAAAGAAGTTACTGCAGAGGAAAGGTGTTTTCATTGCAAAAACAAAGAATATAATGATTACATCATGACATTATTTCCAAGTAGTGATGGGTGAATCCACCATGTTCGGGTTCGGCGAACACTCAAACTTTTTTGAAGTTCGGGTTCAGGGCCAACAGTGGCTCGAACTTGGGTCTGAACCCCGAACTCAGACTGTAAAGTTATGGCATGGGGGTTAAGAGGCTGTAAAATAAAGAAGATGTTATTAAACAGCATTATACTTTCCGAATCCATCCACTTGTATTCTGGGGCTGCTCATTAAGTTCTGGATATTCGCTGCAGAGGGACCCAACAGCCAATCACAGATGCTGTCACAGAGTATTGGCACACCAAAACCATGATGCCTTTTTTTGCCATGGATTACATGCTCTTTGGTGAACTTTTGGCACAAAACTGCATGCATTGTGTTCAATGTGTTCATCTGAATCTCCTGGCCCAAAAAAGCACCAAAACCGCAACACAGTTAAGCCCTTTTTATAAAATTATTCCTTGAAATAATTTTTTAAAAATGACGTGGGGCTTCACCATATTTTTGTATGCCAGGCAGGTACAGCAGGCAGGTATGGGCTGCCCCGACCCCCAGCTGAGTATTTTTACCTGGCTGGAAACCAAAAATTTAGAGAAACCCTTATTTTAATTATTTCATGAATTTCATAAAATAATTAAAACAAATGACATGGGGCTTTGCCGTATTTTTGGTTTCAACACAGGTACAACTAGGCACCTGGGGGCTTGTATCCTCAGCACAGGGTGGTCCAAGCTTTCTGCCCCCCCCCCCAGCTGTGCATTGCAGCCCGCATCTGCCCCAGAAAATGGCACAATCATAGAAGTGCCATTTTCTGGCTCTGTACCCCGACTTTTCCAGTGGCCTTGGTGGCGGTGGCACACTGGGAAATAAAGGAGTTAATGCCAGCTTTGTATTGGCAGCTGGCACTAAGCCTGAAATCCGTAGTGTCAGGCCAATATTAGAACCGCCCCTATGAATTTCAAGTAAGCAGTAAAAAAATCACAACACAGAAAAAAACATTTAGAAATAAAACACAAGACAACCCTGTTTCCCATCTTTAATTAACAAAAAAAAACCCCTCTGACATAATCCACAGGGAAAATCTTCAGCTCTGCTGCATATCCCTGTGAGCAGTGCCTGTGCATGAGATGATGTGGAGCAATGTATCATCTAAGCTGCACAGTATATGCTATGCCACTGTGTTACTTGCAATTTTCCAAGAGATAAGGCCTGCAACTCTGCTGCACACATATTCTCTGCTACAAGCATCCTTTACTCATGATGAAAATCAGTGGTTTAGTACCAGGTATAAAGTGGTTTTATTCCGCCTACTTCCAGTTTCCTGAAGTCATGTGACCGTTCACATGACCATGATGTCCTGGAATGTCCTTCGGCTTCAGTAGTCACTGTTGTGCTGATTCAGGCCCTGCAGTATAGTGGAGACTGGTCCCTCTGCATTCGTGATGTGCAGATCAGATAAATCAGTGTTGTGCAGGAGAGAACTGTGCAGCTGTATAGTTTTATTATTATTATTATTATTATTATTTCTTTATATAGCGCCATTATATTCCATGGCGCTTTACATGCTAAAAATGGCAGACTAGGACAAGTAACATAGTAACAATAAATGTTGACAGTTCGGTTGTACAGAAACAAGAGGGGAGAAATCCTGTCCACAAAGTCTCAGTCTACGAGGGGCAGGTGGGGATACAGTGGGAGGAGGAAATTCCAGTCGTAAGGCGGTGTGGTGGACCGGGTCTTATTGCAGGTGGTAGGCTTGGCGGAACAGGTGGGTCTTCAGGTTTCTTTTGAAGGTTCCCAGGGTAGGAGAATGTCTGATGTGTTGAGGCAGTGAGTTCCAGAGTCTGGGTGAAGCACGGGAAAATCCTGTATGTGGTTGTGCGAAGAGGAGATGAGGGGGGAGTAGAGGAGAAGCTCTTGGGAGGATCGCAGGTTGCGTGAGGGTAGGTATCGGGAGACCATGTCAGAGATGTATGGAGGGGACAGGTTGTGGATGGCTTTGTATGTCATGGTTAATGTTTTAAACCGGGATCTCTGGGAAGTAGGGAGCCAGGGAAGGGCTTGGCAGAGGGGGGAGTCGGGGAGTAGCGGAGTTCAAGATAGATTGGAGAGGTGCAAGGGAGGTATTGGGGATGCCGGTGAGCAGGAGGTTGCAGTAATCGAGGCGGGAAATGATGAGAGCGCGAATAAGGGTTTTAGCAGTGTCGTGGTCAAGGAAAGTGCGAATCCTATAGATGTTTTTGAGCTGGAGTCGGCAGGAGGTGGCGAGGGCCTGGATGTGGGGCTTGAAGGAGAGGGAAGAGTCAAGGATAACCCCGAGGCACTTGGCTTGGGGGACTGGAGAGAGAGAGCAGTCGTTGACGACGATGGATAGGTCAGGTAGTGAGGGGGAGCGTCTTGGGGGGAAGACTATGAACTTGTTCAGCTTAAGGAAGCGAGCAGAGAAGAAGGATGAGATGGCGAACAGGCAGTGTGGAATTTTGGATAGAAGGGAGGCGATGTCAGGACCAGACAGGTAGATTTGGGTGTCGTCGGTGTAGGTGATATTGGAGGCCATGGGACTCCTTGAGTTGCCCTAGGCCGAGAGTGTAGATTGAGAACAGTAATGGTCCAAGAACCGAGCCCTGGGGGACCCCGACAGATAGGGGGTAGGGCGAGGAGGATGTGTGGGAGTGGGTGGCGCTGAAGGTGCGGTCCGTTAAGTATGAGAGATCCAAGAGGGGCAAGGTCCGTGATGCCAAGAGATTCCAGGATCTGTAGTAGAAGGGAGTGGTCAACAGTGTCGAAGGCGCTGACAGGTCGAGGAGAGGAGAACAGAGTAGTGGCGCTTGCTTTTGGCAGTCAGTAGGTCATTTGTGACTTTGGTCAGGCTTTTCAGTGGAGTGGAGGGGTCGGAAGCCAGATTGCAGGCGGTCAAAGAGGGCAGGAGAGAGGTGGAGGACAGCTCAGAGTGGACATGCTGTTCAAGTAGTTTAGAGGTGAAAGGGAGGAGAGATATAGGGCGGTAGTTGGAGACAGTTTGGGATCGAGGGAGGGTTTTTTGAGGATGGGTGTGATGAAGGCGTGTTTGAAGGCTGAGGGGAAGGTGCCGGTGGTGAGTGATAGGTTGAAAAGATGAGTCAGGGCTGGGATGATAAGAGGTGAGGTTGGGAATGAGGTGGATGGGAGCGGGTCGTGGGCGCTGGTGGTAAGGTGTGATTTTGACAGGAGGGAGGAGAGCTGGTCTTCAGTTAAGGGGGGAAGCAGTTGATTGAAGTAGAGGGCAGTATAGGTGAAAGGGGAGGCTGTGGGGACAGTGGATCAAAGCTGTCTCTGATTCTGTCAATCTTTTCTTTGAAGAAGGAGGCAAAGTCTTCTGCAGAGATAAGGGGAGAGGGAGGGGGAGCAGGCGGGCGGAGTAATGAGTTGAAGGTTTTGAAAAGTTGCTTGGGATTGTGGGACAGGGAGGTTATTATGGATAAGAAGAAGGTTTGTTTGGTGGCAAGTGCAGTCTTGAAGGCGATGAGGGACTGTTTGAACAGCGCAAAATGCTCAGTGGAACCTGATTTTTTTTTTTTTCCATCGCCTCTCGGCGACCCTGGATGCCCGTCTCAGGTCTTTAGTGAGGGTGGTGTGCCAGGGTTGCCTGATTAGTGCGTGGAGCGTGGTGTGTGAGGGGGTGGCTAGGTCGAGGCCTTGGTTAATGTGGTGTTGTAGAGGGTGGTGGCAGTGTCTGTGTCACGTATAGATGTTATGTTGGCGAGAGGGAGAAGGGATTCTGAGAGTGAGTGTAGATCAATGTGTTTTAGGTTTCTGCGGGGATGATCAAGTTTGCGGAGAGGAGGTGATGTAGTAGAGGAGGTGAGGGAGGAGAAGGTCAGCAGATTGTGGTCAGACAGGGTGAGGGTTGAGTTTGTGAGATTAGTAAGGGAGCAAAGACGAGTAAAGATGTGATCCAGCGTGTGGCCATCTTTGTGGGTGGCAGAGGAGGACCATTGGGAGAGCCCGAAGGAGGAGGTCAGGGAAAGAAGTTGAAGGCGGTTTGGTGGGCAGTGTCAATGGGGATATTGAAATCGCCCATAATGATGGTGGGGATGTCAGTAGAGAGGAAGTGAAGTATCCAGGTGGTAATGTGGTCGAGGAAGGTGGGGATGGATCCAGGGGGGCGTAGATGAGGCTAGCTGGAGGTTACAGGGGGAGAAGATGCGGACAGAGTGGGCTTCGAAAGATGGGAGAGTAACAGAGGGGGGTAATGGAATAGGGGCGAAGGAGCAGGTGTCGGATAGGAGTATGCCGACACCTCCGCCATGTTTGTCAGAGGGGCGGGGTGTGTGGGAAAGATTGAATCCGTCGTAGGATAGTGCAGCAGGGGAGGCCGTGTCGGAGGGGGTGAGCCAGGTCTCTGTGATGCCAAGGAATGAGAGTTCTCAGTGATTGGGATGGACGTCATATGAGTGCTTTCTCATTAACTCTAGACTAAGCTTCCAGGTGCCGTTTTCAGTAACATTTTTGTAGTAAGGTATAGTATGTTTGTTTTGTTTTTTCCTGACACGAGAAATTGTTCCCAAAAAGAGAACATGTCTTAAAGGGAACCTGTCACCCCAAATCACCTTTCTAACCTATTAATACCTGCCCCTGCAGCCTTGCAATACATTCTAACACATCCCTGTCTCACCTTTTTTTACTAACTACAAGTACAGTAATGTAGTTAGGAAACTTACAAAATTCTTGTCAGGTCAAGGCATTTTGACCGGTAGGCAGGTCCTCTGTGCTGCCTACCCCTGGCTCGTTTGCTCTAAACGCCCTAATGCATTTCAATATCGTCGCCTGCAACTTCACGCTGCGATGCGGTCATGTGACGCCGGGATCGCTGCGTCACTTCCAGTCGCACACAGGCAGACTTCAGCATGCAATGTCGCATGCGCGAATCTGCCTGTGAGACCTGCGACAGGAAGTGACGGGTTCCAGCGTCACATGGCCACGTCGCAGCGTGACATTGTGGGTGCGATATTGAAATCGTGCCCGCTCTCTGCATTTTGTATGGAGCCATGCTTATTAAATACACACCATGGGACAATGCCCCTAACACTCAGGGTTACATGGGCACATTGCATCATACTTTTAGGAAAAGGAAATAACATATTAGTGTAGTTAATCGATCGGGTAAGGCACATCAATTCATTGTCATAAATTGTCTTACCCAGATTTTTAGAGAAACAGATGTATAACCAACGTACTGTAAGAGGTATGCCAACAACATATGGGGTTTGGATTTACAGATGAGTTTGTGGAGCAGGGAAAAACATGTACAGTCTCAAGGAGGGAAGAGAAAACCAGCTGTAGAAAAGGAGGAAAGCACATGAATAGGATAAAAAGATCAGTATAGGAGCTCTAATGGTTCAGGGGCTAATGAATACAGCAGCCTCTTCGATACACATAGACCACACATCCAGCCTATATTACCAGAACAGACATTCCCAAAAGAGAAGAGTAAAAAATTTTGATGTGGCCCATTAGGGGACCTGACAATGTATATATGGATGAAGATTGTAGATGGAAACGTAGTGCTTAAAACTTATGGACAGACTGACTTCAGTATTTATTGCTAATGTACTGACAATATTTTGATGAAAGGGGAAAATGTATGAAGGAAAGTAGGGCATTTTTGTTGTTTCATCGCTGAGGGCCACTTTACACACACCAACTTCTGAACAACTTACTGGTTGCAGTGAAATCATGGACACATTGCTCCATTTTGTGACTGTGTACAATGGAGCAATGTGTCCATGATTTCACTGCAACCAGTAAGTTGTTCAGAAGTTGGACAGATAAGTTGGTGTGTGTAAAGTGGCCATTATAGTTCTGATGCACTTTAAAGCAATATTCTTGATGCACTTTAAAGCAATTTTCTCAAGTTGTCTCTTCAGCAGTTCCGAGCAATGCAATCTCCTTAGTCTCCTCACTTCCTAGTTTCTAGCGTGGCAGCTCTCCTACTCCTTGAGTCACAGCTCTGGTGAGCATTTACTCAAAAGTTGATGCACACATCAAGGAAAATGCAGAATTTGTTTTTAGCAAAAAATCTTATTGTTTTCTTGCTTTAGGCATAAAGGAGTATTCCCAACGTTTCGACTCAATGAGTCTTCTTCAGGGAACAATATTTTTTAACTATAAAACAAGACACAACATAAGCAAAATCAGACCTCTTGTCATTACAAAATCAATGTACAAAAATACGTCAAGCTGACATGTCATAGCTAGAAACAGATGCATACCTATGTAGAACAGTGTAGATTTTTTGTCTATAATGAAGCACATGAATTGTATAGAGTCCTGAGTATTTTTCTACAGGACCTCCTGACCCAGATCTCAGGTTTTGAGAACCAACTAGGCAAAAAGATAAATACATTGGTAACTGTATTCACAATAATATATAAGAAACAAAGGAACATCACATCTACTGTATTCTCCGGCATATAAGACGACTTTTTAACCCCTGAAAATCTTCTCCAAAGTCGGGAATCATCTTATACGCCGGGTACATGTGTATCTCCAAGGCTAACAGTATGTGACTGGAGATGCAGAAGCACCTGGTGGTCTAGTGTAGCTTTCAATTTCAGGTGTGGGGGAATTTGGGGGGAAGTTTGCCTCTCACCTTGCCCTGCACAACCTTAGCGTGACTGCAGAATCTGGTGGTAACTATCTACCGTACTCCTTCTTGCGGTCAGGTGACTAATTTGGGCCGATCATGTGACGCTGATACGTCACCACAGGTCCTTTAGCATTGGCTCCTGAGGACTGCAGTAGTTGAGACGCCTGCAGCTTGCTTCAGTTACGGTACACTCACCATCTTGGTGTACCGTAAGTGAAACAAGCTACAAGTGTCTGCGGAATGGAAAGCGAGAGTGGAACACTGCGTCTTTCACCCTTCTGGCCTGTCACCTCCTTCCCTGCCTTGCAGATCCAGGATGTTCAGGGGCGGGCCAGGTGGAGGGGCTGGTCAGGTGGATGAAAGAGGCCTGTTTTTCTGGGCACAGCTCATCACTCTAGGTACCGGTGGTGAAATACAAGGGAGCGATACCTCTCTGATAGAGACAGGAGGAAGGGCACAGAACAGGGAGAGCTGACCAATCCATACAGGATTTGTTTGAAACAATCAGTCAGTCTCTGATGTACATTACTGGGTACCAAATAACAAATACCACATACTGTACAGTACATCAGTTCCTGTTCATACAGTACGGTATACAAATGTGGAACAGTCAAACCCCCATCATGGCTCCACCAGCAAGAAGAAAAAAAAATGAGAAAACTTAAAGTTGTAAACTTTGCCATGGAACATAATAACTGCGCTGCTGCAAGACAATATGGAGTAACAGAAAAGATGGTTCGGGACTGGAAAGCAAATGAAAAAGCATTAAAGAGTATGCCAAGGGGTAAGTGTGCATTAAGAAGAGGCACCCCACATTAGCCATAACTAGAAAACATGTAGCAGACATGGTGAATGAGCATCGCTATAATGGTTATGTAGTGACACGAAACAAAATACGTTTGTTTGCACTTCAGTGAGCCAAATCTAACCCAGAGCACAGCAACAGATTTAAGGCCACTGTATCCTGGCGTGGTAGATTCATGGCAAGGCATAATATGGTACTGAGGCAAAAGACGAAAATTGTCCAAAAACTACCTGCAGATCTTAATGGCAAAGTAACAAGCTTCCATCGATACATTATACAACAGCGCTCTAAACATGGCTATGTGTTAAGTAGTATTGGAAATATGGATGAAACTCCAATGAATTTTGATATGGTTGGAAATAAAACTGTCCATCAAAAAGGTGAAAAAACAATTTTATTGAAAATAACAGGGCATGAGAAGTCCAGTTTTACAGTGGTGTTAGGATGCACAGCTGATGGCGCCAAACTGAGACCAATGAGAAAAACAATACACTAGTTCCCTGTTGGTTTTGTACATGTGAATGAAAAAGGCTGGATGGGATGACGAAGGGGTAAAGCTATGGCTTAATAATGTATGGAGCAGGCGACCAGGTGGACTTATCCCACACCAGTAGTCTAGATTTTTTTAATATGTTCAGGGCTCATTTAACTCGCAAGCCTTTGCTTGGTGCTGGAAGGGCCCTTTCACATCAGCGTTTTTTTTTCAAATCGCGGCAGATGCGGTGAAAAAACCACATCTGCCGCGATTACCGCATACCGGCTGCACTTGCGGCGTGGTTGCGGCTTTTGCCATGCAAAGTATAGGCGGACTTGCGGCAGGTGCGGCAGGTGCGGTTTTGCACTTGCGGCAGGTGCGGCCGCGAAAAAAACCGCGGCTGACCGCGGTTTTTTTCGCGGCCGCACCTGCCGCAAGTGCAAAACCGCACTTGCCGCACCTGCCGCAAGTCCGCCTATACTTTGCATGGCAAAAACCGCAACCGTGCCGCAAGTGCAGCCGGTATGCGGTAATCGCGGCAGATGCGGTTTTTTCACCGCATCTGCCGCGATTTTCAAAAAACGCTGATGTGAAAGGGCCCGAAGACTAAACACACATGTGGCAGTTACTCCTGCAGGATTGACATCGTTGGTACAGCCACTGGATGTGTGCCTACACAAGCCATTTAAAGATCGCATTCCAGAACAGTGGAATGAATGGATGGTTAGTGGAGAAGTCATTCACAAAAGGAGGAAACGTGCGTGCTCCACAGTTCGATGTTTTATGCCAGTTTGTCATAAAAGCCTGGAATGATATTGATGCAGAAGCAGTAATCAAGTCTTTCAAGAAGTGTGGTATATCAAATTCATTAGATGGTATGGAGGACGACTACTTGTGGCAAGATGAAGAGGAAGCCATCAACGCCATCTGATCCGGAATTTGATCCATATGATGACTGCCTTACCAATGTATCACAAGATTTCATTGATGTACTTATGATATCAGATGATGATCAGGAGGATTTTGAAGGATTTTAAAAGTAATCTGCCATACCAGCAAAACCTGTATAAATGGCTTGCAGTTATGATGAGCGTTGTTAACTCGCCATGGACTTGCCTGCACTTGCTCTCTATTGTTTGCATCTTCCTCCTATCATCATCAGTTCTAGTTTGGTTGACATCTTAGAAAACAAACAGCATGGTAGCCCCCATTGGCTTATTGTTTTATCCTTCCTTTCAGATTTACAGTGAATTAGGAAACGTTTAATCCACTAGCAACGTTTTATGTTTACGGTACATGTTTGATGACAAACAGCCTTATGTTTACACATCCGTTTTCCTTCTGAGTACCTGTATGTCATAAGCATTTGAATTAAACTTGCCATACTGAAATCCAATCTGATGTTTTTTTAAGTTTTACCATATGTGCGTTGTAAGAGGGGTAGTCTTATACGGCGAGTATATTCCAAACTCTATATTTTAACTGGAAAAGTTGGGGGTCGTCTTATACGCTGGAAAATACGGTATCTAAAATAGGCTAGATGTGGTAGTTGTACAGAAACTGTATACGCTTAGTGCTTCCTTGGCACTTAAGTCATCAATCGTACACCTAGTAGGTAATAAATAAAACCAAGGACAAAAAGGAAATTGTGCATAGAGAGGCTTTAGATTACAGAGAGACCAGAAAAAAAGATGTGTATTTACCTATAGTGTCTAACTTGTGTCACACTACACAGGGAACAACTTCCCTAGTGTATATCCCTTTCAAAATGGCTATAAGCGCTCTGTCATGAGGGAATACAGATGCTATAAAATCATGAGGTGAAAAAGGAATTGTACTTAACTTCTATGTGTTGGTCTTACAGCCTTAATCTGGGTATCCTTCTTTTGATAAATGGGATGGCTCCCTTATACCTAGGAACAGGGAGTGAGAACAGGATAAGGTGATGGCTTGATGCATAGGACTTTACACAGAAAGAGGCAGCAGTACCAAGCCTGATCCCTGAGACGGTATGCTGCATTTCCCATCTATAATACTTTGCATCAACCCATCACCTTATCCTGTTCTCACTCCCTGTTCCTAGGTATAAGGGAGCCATCCCATTTCTCAAAAGAAGGATACCCAGATTAAGGCTGTAAGACCATACTTGCATATACCACTTCATAGTGACCTTATGCTATTCTCATGTGGCTCCAGGACAGCAGTGTTCCTTCCTCTCTGGCTGTGTGCAGGCGCCCCTCCCCCCTCCAGAGGAGACAGGATGCAGGAGGGAGAACTATTTTTTTTCTTCTGGTATGCTAAGAATTAACCCCTCCCCAAGAATGTAATCTGTACACTCAAGTGGCTGAGCTCCATGGAAACAAGCTGTACACTATCAAAGAAAGATGAAATCTGTAGGGGCGTGGCCTGGATGCTTGTGGTGCCGGCCGCATAATCCCCGCAGCTCCGTGCGAAATCCTTCTTGGGATGCTTTCACATAACATTTTTTTTCCTGTCCATGGGATCCTACTTTTTGTAGAACCCCACGGACAGGAAAGAACATCACAGGGGGTGACCTATTCTGTGTCCGGGTCTGTGATTATCACGGATCCGGACACAGCGGGGCACTTTCACTTCCGCAATGTATATTACACATTGCGGAAGTGAAATATAAAGAAAAAGTTAAAAATAAAAAAAACTGTATTCTCCCATATCTGCGATCCACCGCTGCCTCCAGCAAGGTCCAGATGCTTATAGGACCTGCGGTGACGTCACAAGCTGATCAGCTGATCGGGTCACATGACCGCAGTTACCACAGTAACTGATGACGCTGCCGGGTTGTGATGACCTGATGACGCTGCTGGGTTGTGACATCACCGCAAGTCCTGTAAGCATCTGGACCTTGCTGGAGGCAGCGGTGGAGCGCGGATGGGTGAGAATACAGTTTTTTTTTTTTTTTTTTTGTTTTTTGTTGTTTTTTAACTCTTACTTTTACTTAATTTCACTTCTGGAATGTATGTATATACCTTGCAGAAGTGAAATTAGAGGGTTAGGAGCAATTTTAGTGTACTGAGCATGCTCAGTACACTAAAATCAGGTCCGAGGAATGATCAGCTGTTTCCTCAGACCCGCACTCGTAGGCCCCCATGTTAAACCCCCAGAATCGGATCGGATTTGGGCTAATTGACATCCGATTTTGTGAGATCCAATTTTTTTTTTTTTGCTGTGCCCAAAATCGGAGCAGTCTCCGATTTTGGGCACAGCAACAAAATTGGACACAAATCGGATGGCAATTAGGCCAAATCCGATCCGACCCCCATAGGATAACATGGGGGGCCAAATCGGATCCGTGGCTGTCCTTTGTAAAACGGACAGCCACGTATCCAACAAAATCATGATGTGATAGCACCCTGACCAGCAATTAATGTCACTTCCTGACCACAGACCCTTTCCCTGCAGACCGGGGACGCAGGAGGCAGCTCGATAATGCCAAGGCGGTGCACAGGAGCCCAGAAGGTCACAGACTTCTTCTCAGTGGAGCGTCAGTCTGCTTCTTCGTAGAACATGGCGCCAGCTCCACGGTCCCCTAGGACCTCACAGCACACTTCTCACAGCCCTGCGGACAGCCCAGAGAGTGAGGAGAAGGACGCTCCTGTGACACAATGCATGCTACATACTCTCCTGGGATCACTGAGGCGCTCGATCCAGAATGAGTTAGGAGGTATGCTGGCGAAGGCTGAGAGTCTCTCTAGGGGAGCGCAAATCGCACATGGAGGAGGAAATGGCAGAGTATGTCTCCGCACACAATAACTTGGCAGATGACTTTGCGTCTGCAGACAGTAATGTGGAGCACCTAAGCTTTAGAATGTGGGACTTGGAGGAAGGACAAGCTGAGCAAGTGCAACCTTAAGACCCAGTTACACGGCACGACATCATTAACGACATCACTAATATGTCATGGGTTTGGAGGCATCCTAGCTATGTCGTTGTAACCTCTTTGCAAGTGACTGGCAAGTTGCAATGAAAATTCGTTGTCGGAGTTTACAGGTTTACCAACATGTTGGTAAACCTGACTATCTCAACTCCATCAACCTGCTGTATCGTTCTGTGTGACACCGCGATAACTGTCATGGACGACTTCGCCCATTCATAGCAATGAGCAGGGATCGTTTGCGGGGTTGGCGAACGATATCTGCTCACAACATCGTTGGTGAATTGTTCACGATATCTAGACGTGTGACATTTCACCAGCGATGTTGAAATGATGTAAAAACCGATCGTGCGCCCACGAGATCATTGGGACATCATTCCAACGTTGTGCCGTGTAACGGTACCTTTAGAGTGAGGGGCCTGCCTGAAGCTGTGGCTGATGAGGATCTCTCCTCTAATATAACGGTCTTCTTCCAACATGTCTTACTAGATACTCCTGTATGTGAACTGGGGATAGAGAAACTCTACAGACTGCCCAGACCTCCCCACATTAAACAGTCTCTCCCCAGAGAGGTTTTGGTCTGCATGCTCTATTTCAAGTCCAAAAAGGCTATTCTCAAGCTATGAGAAAGCATCCCTCCCTCCCTGAGCCTTATGCTGCTTTCTCAGTGAATCCATACCTGTGTGCTGGTACTCTGGCCAAAAGAAGGGAATTCGCTCTGTTTTGCCGAATCTTAATAGAGAAAGGAATCTTCTACAGCTGGGGTTTTCCCCGTCATGGTGCGGTTCTGATATAAAGGAGGCAACCAATCCTTTCAATCCCCCAAGCTGCTCAGGAAGGCGTTAAAGACTTGGAGCATACTGCCAGACTCGGGAGAGTCCTCGCCTCACCCTGAATCATCACAGCACAACCCCAAGACTTCCCAGGAATGGGAGAAAGTCGCCTGAGCCACTTCTCCAGCATGTTGGCCCTTTCTCTTGATGGAGCCCAATGGCATTCCTGAAACAGCTCTGCAACTGGCCTTCTCTGCAAGCCCCCTTTAATGACTATTATGGTTGGCTTCTACTTGCACAAGAATTTCGTCCATGGGTCCCCACCTTATCTCAGCACATCATCTGGACCGTAACCCTGGCGTGCTGATAGCGCATTAATGCTTGGTTTCATTTGCCCTCGCAGGCGGTTTTCTCGCCGGTTTACTTCGGTTTACATGTGTTCTTTTATATGTTTTTCAACTGTATGCTGTTCTTTTCTTCCTTACCTGTTAGGGCCCTTTCACATCAGCGTTTTTCGTAATTCGCGGCAGATGCGGTGAAAAAACCGCATCTGCCGCGTTTGCCGCATAACCGTTCCACTTGCGGCACGGTTGCGGTTTTTCCCATAGGAAGTATAGGGGGACTTGCGGCAGATGCGGCAAGTGCGGTTTGCACTTGCGGCAGGTGCGGCAGCGAAAAAAAACGCGGTCAGCCGCGGTTTTTTTCGCTGCCGCACCTGCCGCAAGTGCAAAACCGCACTTGCCGCATCTGCCGCAAGTCCCCCTATACTTCCTATGGAAAAAACCGCAACCGTGCCGCAAGTGGAACCGTTATGCGGCAGATGCGGTTTTTTCACCGCATCTGCCGCGAATTACGAAAAACGCAGATGTGAAAGCACCCTTATTCCTACTTTTCTGTCCCCATGCTGGTCTTTCTGTGCACCTATTGATTGTAAGGTTGTATAGATTACTGTCCACCTATGATGAGTGTAAAATTATTATCCTTTAATGTGTGTGGGCTGAAGTCCCCGACGAAGCAGTCTTTATTCTGTCGAGAGGCTCTTAAGTCCAAGGTGGATATTTTATGCGTACAGGACACCCACCTGCTACAAGAGGACAACCACAGACTCTGCCACCAACGTATCTCCACTGTTTTCTTTTCGAATTCCTCTGCAAAAAAGGCGGGTGGATGCATTCTAATTAAGAACTTTGTCTTCATGCTCTCAGTCGATTGTGGATCCCTCTGGTAGATATATTATACTTTTAGGCTCTCTCGACGGGGTAGAGGTAACTATTGCAAATGTGTATGTGCCTAATTGCTCCCAGGTGAAATGCCTAAAAGGTTTCTTTAAAACAGTGTTGGAGGTGGCCCGTGGTATGAAAATAATCTGTTGGTATCTGAACATCATGATGTCCTATGAGTTAGCCAGTTCCATTAGGTCTCTTGGTAGCAGAAGGGAACTCGGCCCTCTGCCGGATGATGCACCTGCATGATATATGGCGATATCTCCACTCACAGGAACGTGATTACTCCTTTTCATACAGACACAGGTCGTACTCTTGAATAGACTCTGTTCCCGATTGGGGTCCCTCCAATGACAAATTTACAGCATGAGTATCCCTTCACCTGGGCTCCAGAGGGCACCCCCCATTTGGGTATTCTCCTGATTGCATCGCATGTGGCCGCATCTCGTAACATTGAATTGCTCATAAAATCTATTGTTAAAGATATGGACTCCCATCTCCTACATAGTCTTTCGTGGATAGCGAGGATCCACCATTTAAGATGATCTTCCTTCTGAAAATTATATACTGCTTTTGCTGCCTTCCATTGTATATCCCTAAATATCTGATGAAACTCCAAAGGATAGTATATTCCTATGTACGGGCAAAGAGACATCCCCGGGTTCCCCATAGGGTGATGTTCCTTTCCTATAGGGAGGGAGGTATGAGAGTCCCGGACATAGCTGCATATCATAAAGCTATCGTGCTAAAGGAAGCCAAACTGTGGTGGGATGACTCTCCAAGGTGGGATGGGCTCAAATAGAATCTAATATTGCTTTGGAGGTTTCCTTGAGGGGTCTACTTGCCTCTGAGGTGCTGTCCCTGGGAACGGCTACGCCTCAGCTTGCCTCCTTGCGTATTATGCTCTCCTATTGCAAGGAGTCCTTGGGACATTGGATTTCCCTCTCTTTGAGGGAGCTCCCTGTTAGAGCCCTGCGTGCACTCCTCTTGAGTGGTTGGGAGGCAGCGGGGCTGAGCACCCTGGATGATCTGCTACTCGGGGGTGAGATTCTCCCCTTTGAGTCCCTCCAGTTGAAATTCCACATGCCTGACAATACGTTCTACCAATATTTACAGATAATATATTGTTTGTCTTCTCTTTCCCTATTTGAGAGGGTTGGGGGCTCTGCAGGGTGCTCCCTCGGGTTTTCATTCAGACTTGCCTTATGGCAGATCCTAGCCGCGGGAAAAGTCTCTCAATGTTGTAAAGAGACATGGATCTGCCTCAAAGCTTAGCTACATGGACAAATGGGTGGCTGACTTGGGGTTTACAGCCACATGGGAAGAATAGTGCGCAGCTATGGTGGGTGTCCAGAGAGCCACTAGGTGTGTTAACCACATGGAAAATTTTAAGAAAATACACCTCAGGTGGTATCTAGCCCTGACACAGCTGGCTAAATGTAATCCTGAGGTCTCTCAGCAGTGCTGGCGACATTGTCGTGGCAAAGGTACGATCTCGCATATGTGGTGGTCCTGTCCTAAAATGGCCGGACACTGGATGGTGATCAAGAGCCTACTTGGCTCGGTAAAGGGGGTAAGACTAACAGTTCAGCCTCAGCTAGCCCTTCTAAATATTGGCATAGATCAGACACTAAGAGATCTAAGAGGGGTGGTTTCTTACACACTAATAGCTGCTAGATTATGTGGCAGCAGTCTGGAAGTCATGCTCTCCTCCCAACCTGAATGATGTTTGCTGTAAAGTTAATGACATTATTCAGCATGAATATTACCTGGCATTACGTTTGAAGTGTTCCACAGCGGTGAGGGGCCGCTCACCTGTTCTGTCAAGGTTCAAACTGCTGTGTTGCGTTGTTAAGGTACCGTCACATGGGGAGACATCGCTGGTGACGTAGGGGCGTGGCCTAATTGCGGTAACATCGCCGGAGAGTTGCCTCATGTCACAGGGCAATATTCGGGCGATATATCGCTTGAGTGATTACCAGGTTTCACTGCCGTGACGTGAAACCTGGCGATCAATCTCAGGCGATGTGAACACATCGCCCTGTGTAACATGGCAACTGTGATGTTACTGGTGACGTGAGCCATAGGCTCCCATTGTAAGGATTGCTGCCAGGGTTCTGATGAACCCTGGCAGCGATGTCGCCGGCGATATCGCTGTGTGTAACAGCGCAACGGCGACTCTGGCAGCGCGCCAAAAAAGTGCACGCTCCCGTGAGTTGCCGGCGAGATGGAAGCGTTTGACGGTACCTGTAGACCTATTCCCCTTCCACCCACCACCCTTTTTTTTTCTCTTGCTGCCCACCTATACATGATCGTTGTATATTTGTAAGCTCATATTCTGATATTTGTCATTATATGCTATTGTTTAAAATGTAATAATTTATTGGGAAAAAAATATATACAATCTGTCATTGCATGTGAATGACTGCATACTTTCTTACTTTCAGGCTGCCTAATTTAAAGCACTCTAAGAACTTGAGAATCCCCATTTTAAATAATGAAATCCGCAACTTTTCCTAGTTTTTTTTAAATTTTGCCCAATATTTTATTTCATTTTTGATATTTAGTTGTGTACTTTTCTTAATGGCACTGTGCCAGCTTTTAATAAAATCAGAAATTAAATTTAAAGAGGAGCATTTTGCAGATTATAATTATTTGTTCTGTTTTACCTTCATAGTTACATTTCTCATAGCCTCTCACAGCTTCTCAGACCTCCCTTTAGCCTAATTGCAAGCAAAGCATATGTTTTTGTGAATAAAATCATTGATTGTACATGTATTTTTTTTTTTCCTTCCTTTCTTCCAGACCTTTTGGACAAGCCCTCCGTCCTCTCCTGGATTCTGTTCAAATTCAACCACCTGGAGGGAACAGCTTTAACAGGCAAAATGGACCAAGCTAACCAGGATACACTGCTCTCCAATGTGGGCAGTGACCTGCTTTTTAGCTTAATATACTTTTAATTATTTAATTCTGACCCTAATTTTTCCTTGTTTTATTACATTCGCCCTTTGCAATAGGACATTAGAATATATTCTGAATGTTCCTCGTTGTTAAAATAGCATCATTAACCTAACATTACATGCAAACCTAAATCTGTATATGTGGTAGAACCCACAGGTAGGCTATGTTCACTGGTGCAGGTTCAGTAACATTTAGTGATGCATTCAAAGGAATCTGTCATTAATTTTTTGCCGCTTAATCTGAGAGTAGCATAATGTAAAGACTGAGACCCTGATTCCAATGATGTCACCTACTGGCCTCCTTGCTGTAGTTTTGACAAATCACCACTTTATCAGCAGGAGATTATCACTAGAGGACTAGTAAATCTACATCAATGTAGTCCTCCATATTCCTGAGGCTTGTATAACTAACTCCAGCACCACTATTGATTGTCAGCTTTTTGCTTATGTATTCTGAAAGCTGCCAATCATTTGGGCGGGTTAGACAGAGTTCAACTTTCAGAGAATCGGTGGATCTGCAGTATATAAAGCAGCTCAGCAAGTGACACACCGCTGGAATTCATGTCTCTGCCTCTACATTATGCTGCTCTTGGATGGGGTAGCAAAAATCTAGTGACAGATTCCCTTTCAATGCTATTTTTCCCTTTTGAAATGCCTGACGCCTCGCAAGTCCAGACAAAACCGATTTTAAGTAATTGTGGTTCGTTAGGCGCTGCTGGTATCTGTCAATCTTTATAATTGTGTTGTGGTGTCCCACAGAACCTTAGTTAGGGCCCTTTCACATCAGCGGTAATAGCTGATCGTGGCAGTTGCGGTGAAAAAAACGTATCTGCTGCAGTTACCGCATAACGGCCGCACTTGCGGTTCACCTGCGGCAAGCCCCATACAGTGTCTATAGGCTTGCGGCAAGTGCGGAACAGTTGCAGTTTCGGCACTTGCGGCAGATGCGCCGCGAAAAAATCGTGGTAAACCGCTGTTTTTTTCGTGGCTGCATCTGCTGCAAAGTGCCAAAACCGCACTTGCCTTACCTGCCGCACGCTTACCGCAAGCCCCATAGACATTGCATGGGGCTTGCCGCAAGTGAACCGCAAGTGCGGCCGTTATGTGGTAACTGCGGCAGATGAGGTTTTTTCACCGCAACTGCCGCGATCAGCGTTTTACCGCTGATGTGAAAAGGCCCTTAAAGGGGTTTTTCACTACTCAGACAAACTCTTCAATCCTGGTTTCCCCAACGTAAAATAACTACTCACCTCTAGTGCGGGCATCATTTCAGTGGCGTTGACGCTGTCTCTCCTGGGGATCTTGTGACACTGTCATGCGATCCCTGTGGGGCCAATAAGCTCTGGTTTCATGTTCCTGCCCTTCTAATGTAATTGACAATTGGAGGCAGTGAAAGAGCAGCAGCAGCTCTCGCTTCTGCTGGATGTCTGGTTTGCCTGAAGGACCTCATAATGTCATACAGTCCCCAAGTGTGCCAGTGAAGGCACCACAGGAATGGCATCGGAGATGATAGATTATTATTTTACTGTGGGGGAACACTGGAATGAGGAGGGGTTGTCAGAGTGGTGGACAACCCCTTTAAAGCAGACATCCCACAAAGTTCCTGGTTTTGTCATCTTGTTACATTACCATCTATTCTCCTTTTTTGGAAGCCCACTACACAAAGGCTCAGCAATTTTTGTTTAGTTTGTAATGACTTTGATATTTTGAGATGAACAAGGACTGTCTTTTGTACAGTTCTCCACTGATTTTGGGATAACAGCAGTTCCCACAGATACTGCATAGCATGTGATCTTGTGTTGGGGACAATAGGTGATACAGTATAGTTCAGGCCATGACACTAGGCAATATAACAGAAGACTTGGACAGGTGTACACGCAAACAATCCTGTTTTTTCACTCCAGTGTTTTCCACGTTGCGACTGCACTTTTTCATCTTGGCCATTGAGTATTTGAACTTTGCTCTTTCATTGTTCTGTAAAGACAGAATGACAAAGTGCACTAATACTGTCTTGCAGTGTTTTTTTCCTCATATACAGCGCAACTTGTTTTTCTGCAGGTTAATTTTTAATGTAAGTTAGCTTTGTTTTGTTTTCACATTTATTGGCATTGAGTTTTTACATGATCTCCATGCTATACCCCATCATGTGCCAGTATTTCTCACCTGTGCTGTGTATGCCATCTTAATGAATTGGCTCAGACCTAACTTTGCCAACACTTTTGTATAAGGCTACATTCAGACCGTGGTTTTGATCCTTTTTTGCACTGCACAAAACAGGTCACTCCAATGACACCCCTCAAAGTCTATGGGTTTTCATTTTTGCCATTCAGACTGTGCTCTTTTAAAGGATCTGTTTTTTCACTTTAGGAGAGCTCCATTTTGGAAAATGACATCTCCATTTCTGTAGTGTTTTTCTCCTGTGTTTTTCCCATAGCAGCCCTTCAAAATGGGGAAAAATCGCAGCAGTCAAAAACAGATTTAAAAAGAAAAAACAAATCCTTTTTTTGGGTGCGTTTTTTTTGACAGCTCTGTTTTGCAGCAAAAAGGAGGAGGAAAAAACGCCCTGTCTGAATGTAGCCTAAAAAGTTTGATGGATGAGTTTCACATGGTACAACTCACAACCTACATTTGCCACTATTTTAATCTGTTAAACACCTGAAAACTAGCATCAGATGGAGATTCCTAATCCCTCATATGTGCTCCCAGAGGAATTATGCAATTTAGCTTATGGACATAAATGGCTGTAAAGACATTTTATGAAGATTTCCAAATGGCAGGTTTGATTATTTATGTGGTCAGATCAGACTAGGAAATGTTTTGATTAAGTTCTTTAAAAAGCATTTAGTATCTGTGCCAAATATAGATGTCAAAAACCTGGTGACAGATTCCTTTTAATGCTAATTTGAGAGCAGCATGATGTGGAGACACTGATTCCTATGATATGTCACTAACTGGACTGCTTGCTGTAGTTTTTAAAAACTTCATTTTATCAGCAGGAGATTCACTAGAAGTCTAAAAAAAACCTGTTGTCAAGTAGTCCTCCATATTCATAGCTTTGTATAACCCTACCACGTACGATCAGTGGTGTGGGTATGGCTATACACAACTCGGCATTCAAAGAACTGCTAGATCTGAATCACAAAAAACAGTCAAACAAATGTGTAAAAATACTCTGCTGTAAAAAAAAGTGAAAAGCAAGTTCTGCTGAAAAAGTAGTAAAAAACAGGGTGTTTAGTTGATACGTTTTTTTTCAAAAAAATGTATACTAAGCCGCTCTACCACTTCAAGGTAACCTGTATCAGAGTAGTCCCTGTCTGATGTATTTAAAACCTGACCATGTGTATTGGTACCTAAATGAGCAGGATTCAGGCAGGTCCAATGTCTGACTTGGACTGACTGCAGAAGACAGCTTTTTATGTGCAGGGCTCAAAGGGGAGGGGGGGAGCCCTGCACATCTTTTGGTGGTGTGAACACTGTCCTACAGATGTGTTCACTGTGTGCATGGTTCATTAGTTTTTTTTCTAAACTGCTAGCAGGGATTTTATCAAAATGATGGCAAGCAGTCCAGTAAGTGTCACATCACTGGAATCAGGGTCTCTGTCCCTACATCATGCTGCTTTCAGGTATGGTGAAAAGAAAATTGGTGACAGATTCACTTTGTGTGACAACATAGCACAGGTGTGGGAACTAATACACTGTATTCATCAATGGGTTCCAGCTAAACGATCTAGTGTGAGGCTACGGTTGTCATGTACACTGTCCGATCACACAAGATACAGGATTTGATTAAAGTTATCTGCACTAAAAATGAATTTTGATACACTATTTGCTTTTACATTTTCTTCTCGCCTCTGTGCTTGTAATTTACCTTGCCTAAATTAACCCTGTGTTCAATGTTGTGTTTGCTTGGACCATTCAAAATAGTTGTGCTGAGCATATGGCCAGGTTATGCAGTTGTGTGCCTCTAGCAAATATATACAGTTATATAGAAAGCGTTGTTAATGATATGGAATTACAATGTATGTTGACCAAACGTGTGGTCTGCATATGGCCTTTAAGGAGAACCTTTCACGTCCCTTTGCCCACCCAAACTGCTGTATACATTAGGGACGTCCCTGTTATCAGGTTATTTTTTAAGGTTGACCCGTACTCTATCATTTTGATGTTTAAGCGTGGTATTCTCACTAGTGTTTGAGGAATGAAGCAGCAGTGCTGTGAATAGTATGGTGAGGACGGTGATGTACAGCAGGATGGGGTGCATGTGTCGGACTTGGTTCAGCACATCATGAAGGCGGTGAAATCTCATCATAACTACACCAGACTCTTCAGAAGATGGGAACGCACATCGACTCCTAACAAGTCATTTGCATATGGCACAGTTTGCGATAGACTATAGAAGATATAAGGAGTGCCTTCTGCTGTTGTAGAACCTGTTTTTCTTTCACTGCACATGATCGCTGCAGATTGGGTGGTAAAATGGACATAGAAGGTTCCTTTAAGTGTATACATTACTGTTTATACTGGTTGATCAAGTGTGCTCATTAACCTACAACACAACTTTATTAATTTCATTGAAGTCGTACAGATCCACAATACATAGCCATAAATGACTCTGTGTTATTGTATCACCTCTTTGCCATGTGCATGAGGCCTTAAAAAATAAAGCAGCAATTCCTGTTTCCTGGCTGAAGTCTTCAGTAGCTGCTGGAGCGAACGAACTTTGCACATCTCTCAGAAACTCTGGCCGCAGCCTTAGATGTAGCTGCTACACTCTTACCCTCTTCCTATATTGAGAAGTAGATATTATTGTGAATTTAAACCTATTTTTTTACAATACTAGATCAGCATACATGCTAACAGATGTCCTCTTTCTTATGTACTAACATAAGTAAGGCTCCATTCACACTGTGCGGTTTTGGTCTGTTTTTGTCATCATCAGTTTTTTAGCCAAAACCAGGAGTGGGTGATAAATCCAGAAGTGGTGACATGTTTCTATTATACTTTTCCTCTGATTGTAGCCAAAACCAGGAGTGGAGGAAAAACTGATGAGCAAACACAGACCAGAACGCACAATGTGAATGGAGTCTAAAGGTTATATACTCTTCTAAACATTTATACCTCTCTGTGTCATATCCTTACAATGTAACAGTGGATATATTACATCTTGCATGATGTAGTATGACGTTTTATACGTTGTTTGTAATATGTTTTATTTCAGTATCTGTATTATGAACTCATTCCTTATGTATTTTTCCCATGGAAATATGGGATTTGAATGTATAATAAATATAATATGTTTCACTATCACAATATATTTTCCATTCTTTGCCAGATAACCTGTACAGGGCTGTTAGAATCTTTCAGCTAGGCAGTATGGAGGCTTACATATTGAAGGGAATCTGACAGCATGTTTTTGCTATGTAAGCAGAGGACAGCATACTGTAAGGGTTAAAGAACAAAACTCAATGGTGCCTCTCATCAATGTGTGAGCTATTGTTTACTTAAATTAAAGGCTTTATCACTTGGTCACCATTACTGGACTACATTGTCACATACTTGATAGTCTCCCCCCTGCTGTGATGCACGCAAATATCAATGCACAATCTCTATAGAGACCCTGGTGGGGTGGGTGCAGCTCTGCTAAGTCTGATGTGTTACTAAAACTAAATGCTTAGATTGTCAGAACAGCTGCAGCTGGTAATCTGTGATGCATCCGTTGATTCAGGGGTTCTTTGCCTACATTACCTTGCTGTCAAATGAGGTAACAAAAATCTGCTGACTGATTTCCTTTAAATAAACCGTCCTCTACTTTTTGGTGACTGTACTCAATAGAACACATTTCTGGATACCATTCTATCTCTGTACCTGTCCTCTAGCCCATGTTGTAATCTTCTAAAGGGAGCGGGCATTGTTGAGGCAAGGAGTGCATTCTTGCATATATCTAGTCCTTCATCTACTATTACGTTGCTTTCATCCCCAGCCAGCCTCCTTAACTACACCATGCTTGGCCATACATGTCACCATACAGGAGTGACTAGGACAAGACCGTGGGCCCATCATATGAACATTCATTATGAGAGCCAGAGGGTTAGATGCCAGCTCTTCAGATCCTTTTGGAATGAATTGAATGAGTTGGTAGATGAGTGGAAAAAAACTTGGCTGAAAGGGGTTTTCTGGGCTTTTTATAAAATCTTAAGTGTATATCTAGGCTGCAAAATGCTGACAGTTTGTAGTTTACACCCTGTCCTGGAGCTCAGAAGTCGGGCTACGTGAAGCAGGGGACACTGGTCACATCGGAGCAGCTTCCATCCAGGCTTTCACGCATCATGAACACACATTCCTTTTTCAGTGCATCCTGACAGGACACTGAGTGGAGCCGGGTCAAAAGAGAAGACAAAAAGCTTTCTTTAGCTGACTAAGAATGAATATCCAGCTCAGTCAGCCTGACCGTTTGAGTGCATCTGTCTTCACAAAGTCCATCCTACTGTTTGTCCTGGCTTTTGCCATGTTTAAAATCCTGACAGAGTGCACTAGATAATACCTTTTGGCTAAATAAAGGTACTTGGAAAAATGCATCCGCAGGACCAGAGTGCTGTTAGCTGAAGGTGAAGCCACAGGAAGGTATGTATATGACAGAGAGCTTGCATATAAAGTGCCACTCCTTTAACAAAAAAAAAAATGCTGTGTATGTGTTTTAAAGGGACCCCGTCACTTCGTAGAATGCTATTTACCCCAAGATATAGAGTTAATGAGCAAGTACATACCATTGAAATGCTGCCAGACTGCTGTACTAAGTGCGGCTACAGGGAGAAAATAAACTTATTTCTGCTTGGTAGCTGCTGGCTTTCAGGTTTAGTCTGGAGGCACACTGTCATGCGAGTGTAGGGGTGTTTTGGGTGAGTGTGCATGGCTGTATGCATGTGAGTATGCTGTGTAAGTGAGTGTGTGATGCTGTCCACGGTCCTGAAGTTTGGTCGCCAGGATTTCTCAGCATGTAATCCCGCCCACCAAACTTCTGTACCGTCGACAGCATTTACTGGCATTTATTTGAAATTGACGGGTTGCCGGTACAGTAAGCAATCATCTTTCACTGCTGTGACAGCAGTGGTGAAAGATGATTCATACAAACACAACTGCTGTCCACAGTTTGAATTTCTGAGGGTTACCCTGCATATTAACTCCATCTGCAGTCTTAATACATCAGGACCATGGCCAGCTCCCAGCTTTAACCAGCTGTGCACTATAAAGCTGCCTTCACATTGCGGGTCTCATCCGATCCGAGGCTGTCCGTGTAAATCGGACAGCCCCGGACCGGATTTTGGCCCCATAGTATACTATGGGGCCGGATAGAAGCCAAATGGCAGCTCTCTAACATCCGGTTTCTATCTGTCCGGGACAATCCGGGAGAATTCAGTATTCTCTCACGGACATAAAAACGTTGCTTGCAACGTTTTTGTGCCCGAGAGGAGAATACCTCCTCTAATTGCCTGCTCCCGGATTGACCCGGATTCTCCCAGATCCTCCCGGATACGGGGCAATCCGGCGCACCCTAACATGGGAGCTTATGTGGCCGGATTGCCCCGATCCGGGAACCGGACACCTGCGGCTGCACGCTGTTGTTGTTTCAAGACCGCAGCTTGCTCCCTGCGAGCCGCTGTTCTGATTAATCAGTGGCGGCAGCTGTGTGCGGCAGCACACCGGACCAGAGGGCATATTAGCCCTCCGGTTCTGTGTGCTGATCCGGTTCGGGGCTGTCAGGTTCACCCTGACAGCCTCGGATTGGATCTGACCCGCAATGTGAAGCCAGCCTAAGAGAGTGAAATTTCAGAACCTTGCGATCTTATAGTACAGTAGCATGGACAGATACTGAGTGCTGGAGCCGGCCAGCAAATACAGTAATTTACTAAATAGTGCTAATTGCCGGCTTTTCCTAATAAACTTCATTAACCCCTGGTGATGCAGTGTGTGAGGTCAGCTTGTGTCTAGGGAGTGTGAGTTTGAAGCCATTTTAATATTGCACATGTGTGACTATTGCACAGTGTGCTGTATGGGTGTGAGATTTTGTTGCACCATATACTTACATTGGCCACTTGCGCTGGGAAATTGCGTTCAAGCGCAGCATGTGAGTGTAATGCAATGAAATTGCTGAGCTCCAGCTGTTTTGCAAGGAAGAATGTGCAAGAATGTCAGTCTCTCGATGTGCTAAACTGATAGAGACATACCCCAAGAGACTTGCAGCTGTAATCACAGCAAAAGGTGGAGCTACAAAGTATTAACTCAAGGGGGACGAATAATATTGAAAGCCCCACTTTCAGTTTTTTGTTAGAAAAGTTTAAAATAACCAACACATTTTGTTCCACTTCACGATTGTGTCCCACTTGTTGATTCTTCACAAAAAAATAAGAATTTCTATCTTTATGTTTGAAACCTGAAATGTGACAAAAGGTTGAAAAGTTCAAGGGGGCGAATACTTTCACAAGGCACTATATAATAAACATGGCTATGTATTGCTGTACACCTGTTGTACAAACCCATAGTATAGCAGTGTATGCAGTCTTAAGGCCACTTTACACACACAGATATGTGACCAACTTCTGAACAGATCTCTGGTTGCAGTGAAATCATGGACACATTGTTTCATTTTGTCACTGTGTACAAATGTAACAATGTGTCCATGATTTCACTGCAACCAGAGATCTGTTCAGAAGTTGGTCGCAGATATCTGTGTGTGTAAAGTGGCCTTTACGGAGATACACCCCTGCTGGCACACAGCCCCCCCATCGGTATACAGAGGCCCCCCTGCTGGCACACGGCCCCCCCTTCGGTATACAGAGGCCCCCCTGCTGGCACACGGCCCCCCCATCGTTATGCAGAGGCCCCCCTGCTGGCACACGGCCCCCCCATCGGTATACAGAGGCCCTCCTGCTGGCACACGGCCCCCCATCGGTATACAGTGGCCCCCCTGCTGGCACATGGCCCCCCCTTCGGTATACAGAGGCCCCCTGCCTCCGCATTGATCTCACCCTCCGATGCCCGCAGGCACCCGGTGTCCTCCGTCCACTCTCCTCGCTGTATGCCGGGTTTGCTGAGAATGGCGCAGCAGGGATGACGTCATCACTGCGCTCGGCGGTCACATGTAGAACCCGCCGGCATACAGCGAGGAGAGTGGACGGAGGACCCCGGGTGCCTGCGGACATCGGAGGGTGAGATCAATGCGGAGGTAGGGGGCCTCTGTATACCGAAGGGGGGGGCCATGTGCCAGCAGGGGGCCTCTGTATACCGATGGGGGGGCCATTGCCAGTAGGGGGGCCTCTGTATACCGATGGGGGGGGCCGTGTGCCAGCAGGGGGGCCTCTGTATATTTATACATAAATTTAAATGGATAAAAACCACTGTTGCCAGATATTACATGCACAATTGTTTGACAGAATTCCTTTTTAAATAGGATTTTAGCAAAAATATCAATCAGTGAAAACCTCTCTTGTATTTTTTTCATTGCAGGCCTGTGTTGTTTAAGGCCCCTCTCACATCAGTGTTTTTCGCTGATTGCAGCAGATTTTCCGCATCTGCTGTCTAATGGCTGCACTTGCAGCACCCTTGTGGCTAGCCCCTTGCATGGTCTATGGGCTTGCCGCAAGTGCGGTTGTGCTGCGATACGGCAAATCTGGCAGTTGCGGCCGCGAAATAAAACGCATCTAGCAGTGGGTTTTTTTTTTTTGGCTGCTGCAAGTGCTGGGTCTGCCGCATAGACAATGCATGGGGTTTGCCGCAAGTGCGGCCGTTAGGGCAGATTTACCGCATCTGTCACCTATCGGCAAAAACCGCTGATGTGAAAGGGGCCTAACGATGAAACAATTGTGTCCGCACAACTTTTTTGCCAACAGATCGCTGCAGGATCCGATCTAATGGATGACTACTGGACTCAGCCTTACAGAGCACCGTACACGCTCATTCTATGTAATAATATACATTGCTGAGAATTCTATCGTTCCCATAAGTTTTGTGTAGGGTTATGGCCCAGCGGTGTATCCGGTCAGTGACTGTCCTGTTCGGCTGGTGTTGTTACATGATGTAGGTGTAAGGTCAGAGGCCTCTCCATTTCTCTGACTTTTAACCTATTTGGCTTTGGTGTTTTTCTGACATGCTGCAGGGAAGAAGACTGGGCTTACTGATGAGTATCTTGTTTACCCTGACCATGTGACTCTGCGGCTCATTGTAATTGGCCACCTAGGCCACCTCGCCTCCCATCCTCCTGAACCAGCCCCTGACACTCCCTCCATACTCCCATTCATTGCACACAGCAGGCCTCTGCAGATGGGGAGGCAATGGCAGAGGCAAGGAGCCAAAACCAGAGGCACATTCTGTGTCTTTTTGATGTGGATGGGACATTAACCCCTGCACGAAAGGTATGTGCCAAGCATGGAGGTGACAGTACTGTGACATGTTAATCCAGCTATAGGTTCAGTGACATTGTCCGGATCTCATTCACATTTCTAATGAATTGTCAGCACAGATTGCACTATGAATATTGAGATATTCTTGGACATCTTTTATCAGAGTACCTTTAAATTGTCTTCCCTAATTACTTAGACCTTATGTGCCTGAAGTTTAGCACCTGTAATAAGCCTTCGAGCTAACATCATTCATATCTATGAAGCCATTATTTTGAGAACTTACGGAGTTAACGAAAGGCTAAAATATTGTGGCGTTCTGACCATCTGAATAATTTCTAACTTTCTTTTCCATTGGACTGTTGTCTTCGTTCTTATGGAAATGACAATAAACCACTTGATCTCCTTTGAAGATTTATCATCATAGGATATTATGGAGTTTGTATGTTCTGTTCTGTGAAATGTGAGACGTTATCATCAGATTTCCACACTTCAGTGTTTTGGTCTTAGTTTGGCTCTAAATTACTTCTCAGGATACTGTACTATGAAATGACAGTAAACACATACAGATCCTTGTTTCCTATGAAATGACCTCTGGTGTGTATGTTTGTGTTTAAAATTAGGAACTTGTGGGCAAAGATGGATGTTATACAATAGACAATGTGCAGGTAGCACTACGTTCATTAGATGCACTACTGATCGTGGAGGCACCTTTCCAGGAGCAGACCACCTGGCTCATCTTGAGAACGATACTGCAGCAATTGATGGGACAAAAGCAAACAAATTGGCAATAAATATGCTCCCAGAACACTAAGGCTGCATACTCAAGATCCGTATAGCAGCATTTTGGACTTGTAGAAATCCCATGTCCACTATGCTTAACCTGACCCCAACTTTTTGACAGCTGCGGTGCAAGTTGCCGGCATCCCGCTCTTCTGCAGCATGTTCATTTCACACTGCGGAGTCTGAAGCGACTTACATCGGGTGCACGCAGGGAGAAGCCATCCCGCACATGGCTACTACATGGCAGCTGCTGTCTCCCTGTGGCCACCCACAGGTTCACTCAGGTCCGGAGGAGCTGTGTGTTAGACGCAGCTCCTCCGTACCGTGAGCACATACCCTTAAAGAGGACCTCTTACCCCGCTCCGTCTTATGCTGCATACATAGAGCAAACCGGGCACAAGTGCTGACGTCAGGGCGGAGGGCGGGAGGTGGGACAGGAGCGCGGGACCGACACTAACAAGACCTCGCTCTGCGCCTGCATGAAGTAACACAAGGAGGCAAAGGCAAAGATGGATGACAAACCATCAAGGAGGTGGCGAGCACAGGGAGGAGGGTGGAACGGAGACGCAGGGGGCGGGAATAGCCCCTGGGAAATGAGCTGACTGCTGCCACTGGTAATGCCCTCTTGACTTTTACTGTGAGTTTTGAAAAGGCTATATTTGGGGGTACAAACCTCACAGACATATGGGGGACCCCTTGTCTAAATGCAGCATACATGCTGCATTCAGTGCTGCTATTAGATTGAATTCCAGGAGGGGGTGACAGGCCCTCTTTAAATTTAGTAATCTTTCATTCAAATCCAAGTTTTGTGCTGCATGTAGGTGATAAAAATGTAGAATACAGCAACATTTCAGGTGTTATACCGTCAGTCAGGCAACTATAGAAGTGGTCCGGCATGTAACTGGCAGTGGTGTGGCTGAAAGTGTTGACAATTTCCTTACAGTGCTGCATACATTTTTTAAGTCTAAGAAAATGGCACATACTGCTCTAAACTGATCAGTAAGGGTGAGTGCCCATGGTCAGGATTACTGGCATTCTGGATGCAGCGTGCTTTTGTGGCACCCTGCGGTACAGGAAGCCACAGGAACACCTAGGGCATGGAGGGATTTCCACAACAGGTAACCTACACACTCAACAACTTCTACCCCAGACCTGTAGGGGGAGCTCCACTTGCCTGTAAGCAAGCTCCCCTATAAATACTGGTGCTGGGGGCGGAGTTAGCCAGTTCAGTACAGAGCTGTACTGAGGAAGACGACCTGGCGTCGGGGCCATGTTAGACCCGAGCCAGAGTACTGCCTTAGTGTCGAGCCCCAGGCCCTGGTGTACTCTGGTATCAGGCTCGGTGGGATGCTTGGGATGTCACGGGTGGCAGCAACTGAGCCCGTGGCCTGGGTGACACTTCAAAAAGGGTGTATTTACAGGGGATAAGAGTTTGTGTCATGTGACACCACCTGTAGTACCTGGTGATGGGTCACCATCGCCGCCACAGTCCGCCAGAGGTAGATGGTAGTGCGACTGAGTTGGCAAAGCCCCCTACAGGTAGGGCTGTTCCTCCGGGGCAGCGTTCCTGCAAAGGGAACAAGTTGATGTAGGAAAACACGTAGACTAAGTCACTTTCTCCCGGTACTTTACTGTCAACTTGTAGCAGCATCAAACAAAGTTCACAGTCCAGTATGAGATGTTACAATAACAGGTAGCTCTACGGGTGGCTGCAAGTGGATCCCAGGTGGTATGGTGGAACCCGTTGTGTACCTTAGTTGACTAACCTGTGTCCTTCCCCGCCTAGGATGGGCCAGTACCCAATGGCTCCGTGTAGATAGTATTGGGGGTCCTCTCCCTTGTGGTGAGGAAGCAGGCTGGCCGCTCCGTCTGGCAGGGTGCTGTGGCGATATACGGACCACAGCAGCTGGTTGCCGACTGCAAAGATGAACTCTGGCTGGATCCTCGGGCCCGACGTTCCCGTGGTGGATTGGAGATTCCCCTGGATTATGGCCTCTCCACTCTGGGGATCTCCCTTTCTCTCTAGGGCCCGGGCTTCTCACGTCGGGCGCCCTCTTTCAGGATCTCCTCAAGATCCCTTCTTTTTTCCTCTGGATAGGCTTGAAACTGTCCAGGTAGACCTTCCACCTCGTTCTACACTCTTTCTTGACTCCTCTCCTCCTCCTCCTCCTACTGGCCCTTCTGCTGACCACAGCCCAAAGACCTCCCTGATCCCCCTAGAGGTGAATATATCCCCTCCCAGGTAACCTCCCACCGCTCAGCTAATTTGGGAGTGCTGGGAATGGGTCCCACCCACCAACCTAGTGTCCACTTGCAGCTGGGGAAATTACACCTCTTTTACGGGTGCAATATCCCTCTGTGCGCCCGACCACGCGGGGCGCCACATTAGCTAGTGTCAGGAACCCGAGAGTGAGGGTCGAAGGCAAGGCGAGGAAGTAACAAAAACCAGAGTAGATTGGGAGCAGAGGAGCCATACCGGCTCACCCAAGGAAACAACCAGGACACTGGAGTCCAAGTCTGCTAAGGAGCATGTAGCCCAGCAGAAAACACTGTTTTTCCGAGGAGATTCTAGTCTCCCAGATCCCTGTAACAGTAACCAAGCAGAGGGCCAGGACCCGCAGAAATCCCCTGAGGTAGCGGTAATCCAGAGAAGGTTCTTGCCAACTACAAGGACGAGGAGGCCTTCTAAATCACGCACTGTGGAAATCCCTAAGTGTCTCCAAGACCACCTGGAGTTTACCCTGGATAGTGCCGATTTGTCATCAGTAAAGGTACAGAGAGCTACTTCATGTATGTGTCTGTTATTACAGCCCTGATCCTGTCCCGTCCAGAGACTGTAAATACCGCCCGCCTGCAGAGCCACAACCCTGTACCCACGCTCCATTCCCTCATCACAGCCTCGGGGGCCCCGCTCCACCTACAGGAAGCTACAACACCCAGCTGCTCATCCATCACCCCCGGATGTCTGTCACAGTGCTGGTGCCTTCACCAGACTCCATAGGTGGCGTTGCAAACAATACAGTCAATTTAATTATTTTATTTCAAGCACCAGGGCCACAGACTCGGGCATCGACCACCAGTGACAGCACCCCAAATCAACGTCCGAGATCGGAGTACCCCTGCCTGGGTGAGTCACTTTCACTGCACCCAAACTGCTGCATTGTACAGTACAAGCATCATGGATGGGATTGATAGAAATCTCCTGCCCACTGTGCTTTTTTACACAGAGTTAATTGAAATGTGGTGTGTAGTGATGAGCGAACATGCTCGCCACTACTCGGTACTCCGCACAAGTATCACTGTACTCGGGCTACTCGGTGAGCACCGAGTAATCTCGCGATATTCGTGCTGTGCTCGTGGTCGTCATCTCTGCATATTGGCGCTCTTTTGAGAGCCAGCCCACGTGCAGGGATTGGCTGGCAGACCACTGCAATGCCACAGCCCTGTTAGTTGTGGCATAGCAGTGATTGGCCGCCCTGCACAGCGTGACCGAGCCTTTATAACTCCCGGGCGCTGTGCTCGGCACACAGCCATCCAGGCAGTCAGTGTAGGGAGAGTGTCTGCTGCTGCTTAGGGACAGATTTGCGGCCCTTACAGGTAGATCCGGAGCAGGGCTGCAAACTGCTGCTGACCACAACAGTCCTTCTCAGGACTAATCTAGGAGGATATAGGCAGGGTGATCCAGATCGGAGTCCAAGCTTTCCACTGACCAGAACAGTCCTTCTCAGGACTAATCTAGGAGGATATAGGCAGGGTGATACAGATCGGAATCCAAGCTTTTCTGTGACCATTAGAGTCACCACACTCTTGTACTTACTACCTTAATACAGGTTAGGGACTAAAATCCTCTCCTGAAACCATTACAGTCACCAGACTGGTGTACGTCATACCTTGATACAGGTTAGGGACTAAAATCCTCTCCTGAAACCATTACAGTCACCAGACTGGTGTACGTACTACCTTAATACAGGTTAGGGACTAAAATCCTCTCCTGACACCATTACAGTCACCAGACTGTTGTACGTCATACCTTGATACAGGTTAGGGAACTAAAATCCTAATCTCTTGTGATCTCAACAGTCACCAGACTGTTGTACGTCATACCTTGATACAGGTTAGGGAACTAAAATCCTAATCTCTTGTGATCTCAACAGTCACCAGACTGTTGTACGTCATACCTTGATACAGGTTAGGGACTAAAATCCTCTCCTGAAACCATTACAGTCACCAGACTGGTGTACGTACTACCTTAATACAGGTTAGGGACTAAAATCCTCTCCTGACACCATTACAGTCACCAGACTGTTTTACGTCATACCTTGATACAGGTTAGGAAACTAAAATCCTAATCTCTTGTGATCTCAACAGTCACCAGACTGGTGTACGTCATACCTTGATACAGGTTAGGGACTAAAATCCTCTCCTGAAACCATTACAGTCACCAGACTGGTGTACGTACTACCTTAATACAGGTTAGGGACTAAAATCCTCTCCTGACACCATTACAGTCACCAGACTGTTGTACGTCATACCTTGATACAGGTTAGGGAAACTAAAATCCTATCTCTTGTGATCTCAACAGTCACCAGACTGGTGTATGTCATACCTTGATACAGGTTAGGGATTAAAATCCTCTCCTGAAACCATTACAGTCACCAGACTGGTGTACGTACTACCTTAATACAGGTTAGGACTAAAATCCTCTCCTGACACCATTACAGTCACCAGACTGTTGTACGTCATACCTTGATACAGGTTAGGGAACTAAAATCCTAATCTCTGTGATCTCAACAGTCACCAGACTGGTGTACGTCATACCTTGATACAGGTTAGGGACTAAAATCCTCTCCTGAAACCATTACAGTCACCAGACTGTGTACGTCATACCTTGATACAGGTTAGGGACTAAAATCCTACTCCTGAAACCATTACAGTCACCAGACTGGTGTACGTCATACCTTGATACAGGTTAGGGACTAAAATCCTCTCCTAAAACCGTTAGTCACCAGACTGGAGTACGTCATACCTTGATACAGGTTAGGGACTAAAATCCTAATCTCTTGTGATCATGAACAGTCACCAGACTGGTGTACGTCATACCTTGATACAGGTTAGGGAACTAAAATCCTAATCTCTTGTGATCTGAACAGTCACCAGACTGTGTACGTCATACCTTGATACAGGTTAGGGACTAAAATCCTCTCCTGAAACCATTACAGTCACCAGACTGGTGTACGTCATACCTTGATACAGGTTAGGGAACTAAAATCCTAATCTCTTGTGATCTCAACAGTCACCAGACTGTGTACGTCATACCTTGATACAGGTTAGGGAGCTAAAATCCTAATCTCTTGTGATCTCAACAGTCACCAGACTGGTGTACGTCATACCTTGATACAGGTTAGGGACTAAAATCCTCTCCTGAAACCATTACAGTCACCAGACTGGTGTACGTCATACCTTGATACAGGTTAGGGACTAAAATCCTCTCCTAAAACCGTTAGTCACCAGACTGGTGTACGTCATACCTTGATACAGGTTAGGGACTAAAATCCTAATCTCTTGTGATCTGAACAGTCACCAGACTGGTGTACGTCATACCTTGATACAGGTTAGGGAACTAAAATCCTAATCTCTTGTGATCTCAACAGTCACCAGACTGGTGTATGTCATACCTTGATACAGGTTAGGGCCTAAAATCCTAATCTCCTGTGACCTCTACAGTCACCAGACAGTTGTCGCTCTATACAGGCAAAATGCGCAAGGGCGTTGGCAAGGAACAAGGAAGTGGATGGACGTGATGGTGGTGCAGGCAGAGGTCCGAGGTCGTGTGCAAGCACTAATTTCGCAACAACAAAGGGCCACATCTCCTCGCTCGCACGTCCTGTCCCAAATTCTTGGGGCCCGCAGCAGTACACCACTGTTGAACCAAGACCAGTGTCAACAGGTTGTTACTTGGATAGCGGATAATGCTTCAAGTCAGATGGGCACCTCCACAAACACCCTGTCTTCCACACGGTCAACTGTCAGTAGCCGTGATACTGCACCGCACATTTCCCAACCTGATCCTCCTTCCTACCACCTGGCCGAGTACACGTCCACGGACATTACTGATCCCACACTAGGACACTCGGAAGAGCTGTTCACGTATCCATTCGCAGAATCTGGCCTGTCGCCACCTCCTCTTGAAGTGGGTGATGAGGAGATGGTATGTACAGATGCCCAAATATTTGAGCAGCCACGTTCTCACGAACGGAACGTTGCCAAAGTGTCTCAACAAGGGGTGGACGATGATGAGACACAATTGCCAGGAAGTCAGGAGGAGGATCAGGGTGCGGAAGAGGAAGACGACGTTGTGGATGATCCAGTAGCTGACCCAACATGGCAGGAGGATATGCAGAGCGAGGACAGCAGTGCACAGGGGGAGGGAGGCGTAGCATCCCAACAGGCAGTACGAAGCAGGGTTGCGTCCGCAGGCAGAAGGCAGGCAACCGTTCCCCGGAACAACAACACGACTCAAGGTGCCTGTGCAAATGTTCGGTCTTCCCGAGTCTGGGAGTTTTTTAAGTTGGCTCCAGAAGACTCTAAAAAGGCCATTTGCCACACCTGCCATGCCAGTATCAGCAGGGGTACGAAAACTAGCAGCCTGACCACCACCAGCATGATCAGGCACATGTCAGCCAAGCACCCGACCTTGTGGGAAGTACAACAGAGTCGAGGAGCGGTGCTTGCTGATGTCACTGCTACGTCTTCGCCTGTTGTGCGTGCGAGCCAATCCCCTGTCCATGCTGGCCGCGAACAAGCCTCCGGCCCTGCACCTGAAGTTGCCCACGCACAAATTACACCACCATCAAGCACGTCCTTGTCCCAGCACAGCGTTCAATTATCCATTCAGCAAACATTTGAACGCAGGCGCAAATACGCTGCCAACGCCCCACATGCCACAGTCCTGAATGATCACATTTCGCGACTCATAGCGCTAGAAATGTTGCCTTTCCGGCTGGTGGAGACGGACGCATTCCGCGACCTGATGGCGGCTGCTGTCCCACGTTACTCGGTCCCCAGCCGCCACTATTTCTCCAGATGTGCCGTCCCTGCATTGCATAACCACGTGTCCAACAGCATCACACGTGCCCTGAACAATGCTGTTTCAGCCAAAGTCCACCTAACAACAGACACGTGGACAAGTGCTTGTGGGCAAGGCCGCTACATCTCCTTGACGGCACACTGGATTAATATTGTGGAGGCTGGGACCCAGTCTGAGCGAGGGACGGAACACGTCCTTCCCACACCAAGGATAGCAGGCCCTACCTCTGTCAGGGTTTCACCGACACTCTACAGCTCTGGAATGTCATGCTCCTCAGCCTCCTCCTCCTGCGCATCCTCATCCACTGTACCCTCCACACCAGTCCCATGCTGGAAGCACTGCAGCACTGCCTCTGCAAAGCGGCAACAGGCTGTGCTGAAGCTAGTCTGCATAGGTGACAAACCCCACAATGCAGAAGGTGTGTGGACAGCTCTGAAACAGCAGGCAGATCACTGGCTCACACCTCTGAACCTAAAGCCAGGAAAGGTCGTGTGTGACAATGGCCGGAACCTGGTGGCAGCTTGGAGGCGAGGCCAGCTGACGCATGTTCCATGCGTGGCCCATGTGCTCAACCTGGTGGTTCAGAGGTTTGTGAAGTCATACCCAGAGGTGTCTGACCTGCTGGTAAAAGTTCGGCGTCTGTCTGCACATTTTCGCAAGTCACCTGCTGCTTCAGTCGGCCTTGCCGGCTTTCAGCGCCGTTTGCGTCTTCCGGCCCACAGACTGGTGTGTGATGTCCCCACGCGTTGGAATTCAACTCTGCACATGTTGGTCAGGATATGTGAGCAGAAGAGGGCAGTTGTAGACTACCTGCATCACCTAAGCCGTAGGAAATGGGTCAAACTCCACACATAACACCTGAGGAGTGGAGATGGATGTCGGACCTATGCACCGTCCTCCAAAACTTTGAGGACTCCACCAAGATGGTGAGCGGCGATGACGCCATTATTAGCGTCACCATACCACTACTCTGCCTTCTAAAACGGTCTCTGCTGAAAATCAAAGAGGATGCATTGCAGGCCGAGCGCGATGACTTTGAGCAAGAAACAGTAGTGGGTGTGGGTGAAAACACACAGCCCAGCCTCATCTCATCACAACGTGCAGTGGAGGACTATGACGAGGAGGAGGATGAAGACATGGAGCAACTCTCTGGCCAAATTGAGGATATGACATGCACACCAGTCATACCCTCGATTCAGCGTGGCTGGCCAGAGGACAGGGGAGATGAGGAGGAGGAGGAGGACAGCATGTTCAGTCATCGTGTTGGTCTGGATACTGAAGTGATGGCTGTTAAGAGTCTGGCGCACATGGCTGACTTTATGGTAAGCTGCCTGTCTCGTGACCCTCGCGTTCAGAACATCTTGGCCGACAATCAGTACTGGTTGGCAACACTGTTAGACCTACGCTACAAGGAGAACTTTATGTCTCTCATTCCTGAGGCGGAGAGGTCAGCCAAAATGCAGCAGTTCCACAGGGCCATAGTCACGGAAGTAGTGAAATCATTCCCCTCACAAAACGCTAGCGGCATAGGTCAGGATTCAGTGGACAACCAAGGCGTACGGCCGAGAGGGGCACAAGTCCAATCCGCCAGAGGTAGGGGAACTGTCTTTACGATGTGGGACAGTTTTCTCAGCCCCTCACGTACCACAGCCCCTGAGGTGCGGGGTAGTGCCACCAGAAATGCTAAGTTTGGGCAGATGCTGAAGGAGTACCTTGCAGATCGAACAACTGTACTGCGAGATTCCTCTGTGCCTTTCAATTATTGGGTCTCCAAGCTGGACACGTGGCATGAATTGGCTCTCTACGCCTTGGAAGTCCTGGCCTGCCCTGCCGCTAGCGTTTTATCAGAGCGTGTTTTCAGTGCTGCAGGTGGAATCATCACTGATAAACGCACCCGCCTGTCAACTGAAAATGCTGACAGGCTGACTCTGATCAAGATGAACAAGGGTTGGATTGGGCCAGACTTCACCACACCACCAGCAAATGACAACTGAATTAAAATTTTGTTATGTGAATTTGCCATGTACCTCCACTCACCCATGGGTACACACTTCAGGACTTTGGCTAATCGCTGGACTGCTCCTCCTTCTCCTCATGTGACACCATGATGACCGTTACAATAGTTAGGCTGTTGTTTGAGGTATACCCGCAGTGGTAAATTTTTTCGCCCATTCTTTTAGAATGGGCATTACAACGACAGGAGACCCGCTCCTTTTCAATGGGAAAAATGTTTTGAGGCCCTCCTGCACGTCTCTATCCAGGGACAATGTGGAGCCTCCCAATTTTTGGCTACCCTGCCAAAGGGCAATACTACAATACACCCACTTGAGGGTTACAGGCCCTACTACATGTCTGTATGCATGGGTCATTGTTGAACCTCCCAATTTTTGACTGCCCTGACCAAAGGGCTATACTACAATACACACACTTGAGGGTTACAAGCCCTACTACATGTCTGTTTGCATGGGTCATTGTTGAACCTTCCAATTTTTGGCTGCCCTGGCCAAAGGGCTAGACTACAATACACCCACTTGAGGGTTACAGGCCCTACTACATGTCTGTATGCATGGGTCATTGTTGAACCTCCCAATTTTTGACTGCCCTGACCAAAGGGCTATACTACAATACACACTTGAGGGTTACAGGCCCTACTACATGTCTGTATGCATGGGTCATTGTTGAACCTTCCAATTTTTGGCTGCCCTGGCCAAAGGGCTAGACTACAATACACCCACTTGAGGGTTACAGGCCCTCCTGCACGTCTCTATCCAGGACAATGAGGAGCCTCCCAATTTTTGACTGCCCTGACCAAAGGGCTATACTACAATACACACACTTGAGGGTTACAAGCCCTACTACATGTCTGTTTGCATGGGTCATTGTTGAACCTTCCAATTTTTGGCTGCCCTGGCCAAAGGGCTAGACTACAATACACCCACTTGAGGGTTACAGGCCCTACTACATGTCTGTATGCATGGGTCATTGTTGAACCTCCCAATTTTTGACTGCCCTGACCAAAGGGCTATACTACAATACACACTTGAGGGTTACAGGCCCTACTACATGTCTGTATGCATGGGTCATTGTTGAACCTTCCAATTTTTGGCTGCCCTGGCCAAAGGGCTAGACTACAATACACCCACTTGAGGGTTACAGGCCCTCCTGCACGTCTCTATCCAGGGACAATGAGGAGCCTCCCAATTTTTGGCTGCCCTGGCCAAAGGCCTATACTACAATACACCCACTTGAGGGTTACAGGCCCTCCTGCACGTCTCTATCCAGGGACAATGAGGAGCCTCCCAATTTTTGGCTGCCCTGGCCAAAGGGCTATACTACAATACACCCAGTTCTTCTTTACAGGCCCTCCTGCACGTCTCTATCTAGGGACAATGTGGAGCCTTTCAATTTTTGGCTGCCCTGGCCAAAGGCCTATACTAAAATACACACACTTGAGGGTTACAGGCCCTACTACATGTCTGTATGCATGGGTCATTGTTGAACCTCCCAATTTTGGGCTGCCCTGGCCAAAGGGCTATACTACAATACACCCAGTTCTTGTTTACAGGCCCTCATGCACGTCTCTATCCAGGGGCATTGGTGAACCTCCCAATTTTGGACTGCCCTGGCCAAGGAAGATACTACAATAGACCCAGTTCCTCAAAATGGGCACATTATTTCAAGACAGGGCTTCATGTTCGTCTCTTCTCAGGGTCATCGGAGTGCCGCACAATGTTTTCACGTAAAATGTTTCATGTACTCACAAAAAGTAACATACCCAATAGTGAGATACAGCTGGTGTATGTGCCCTTAACATTTCCACCCTAAATATTCATTTTGGTGTCATTTTGGAAGGTTTTCTGGAGACTCCGTAAAATTGGCGTGAAACTCGGACAAGATTGTTCACAGCTGTGACTTTTGAGTGAGAAATACTTCCAGGGGTCTTGCCCATGGTGTTGCCATGTCATTTCAGCACTCTTCTGAGACTTTTGTGACATTTTTAGGGTTTTTTCATGCTGCCGGCAGTCATTTCATAAAAATACTCGTGTCTCCCATAGGATAACATTGGGCTCGGTACTCGGGCCGAGTACACGAGTATCTCG
Organism: Allobates femoralis; assembly: GCA_033576535.1. Classification (NCBI taxonomy): domain Eukaryota; kingdom Metazoa; phylum Chordata; class Amphibia; order Anura; family Aromobatidae; genus Allobates; species Allobates femoralis. The sequence continues at coordinate 38,979,108 of JARQOC010000007.1, forward strand.
GGATGCTCGGCCCGAGCTTCGAGCACCCGAGCATTTTAGTACTCGCTCATCACTAGTGGTGTGGCTTATCGAGCCGCAGCATGTCAATTTATTTTTGCGGAGATGCAAGTGTTCTCAATTGGAGAACACAGCAAAATATGCTGCAACAGAGAAAAAAAAACTATCCAGATTGTGGGCACTTACCCTAAGGCAGGAATAGTTTTCATAACTCACTAGAAAAGTCTTTTCCTTACAAATGTTACATTTTTATTTTCAAAATTCGCATTTTCACTGGAGCTTTTTCAGTAAAATGCTCCAGTAGCTACTAGATATTGGACTTGTTAACCGAAGCTCCCAAACATGTTGTCCGCTTCATTTTCCAAACAGCTCCTGAGAAATGAGCTGGAATCACTTTTGAACAACTACTGTACCTTTTCCTTGAGTTAGTTTTGCTGAATATTCACATTTTACAGCTTGACCACAAAGATCCACCTCTAAACAATTCATGTATAATAACTTGGAATCATTTTAAAAATGCAACTGCTGCAAACTAAAGCGTGATATAGTGTTATATGGTGTGTCATGTGAATACAATGATTGCTATTATACCAGGCTCTTCCCCCCCCCCCCCCAAAAAAATAAATCTCACTTGCGAATGCAGCGAGGACAATCACATTGCAGTGTAGGATCACAGTTCATCCTATTAAAATCCTTTTTTTTTTCTGTGTCTCTCCCATATCCCTTGTTCAAAGAGTTTTATTGGTTTTATAATAACGTTAAGGTTATACAACATAAAGACATAAAATTTTGGACTGTACATGCATCAAAAACGTTTAAAATATCTGGGGATTAATAATTTACAGATCTGGCCGAAATCAAGTTAAAATAGCACGTGATATTGTCTGAAGTGTAAGACAATCCAGAGCTTCTAAAAAGTGAATAATTTTGTACATTAAGGATAGAATCTTGACAAAATACTCAAGAAACAGACAACAAGGGATTAACAAGATTAAAGAAAAAGTGAGGGAGGGGGAAGGAAGTGGGTGGGAGGAAAGAGGCAGAAGAGTTGGTCTCTTCGACATGTCATGTAACGAGTACTATTATGTGCAGGTGTTAGGAGTATAGGCTGTTTAGAGGGAAAGAGACGATTCCACAGAAGCCATTTATTATGGTATTTTTTTTAGTTTATTTCTTATGGCAAAAGAGAATTCGTAAGCGTTATGTGTAGCTATTCTTTCCAAGAGAGCAAGAAATGTGGGTGGTTGAGTATCCCTCCATATTGAGGCAATGAGAGTTTTTGCTGGGAGTATGATGTGGGTAACAAAGGTCTAAAGTGAGTAGGTATCGAGTCTATTCCAATAAGGAGAGTGACCAACTCTGGGGTGAGAATGAAAGTACATTCCATGCAATCTGTAAGTAGCAGTTGGATCTCACTCCAAAACATCTCGAGGCATTTGCCCTGCCAGAAGATACGCAAAATGTTTCCAATCTCGAGGTAACATCGCCAGCACAGCGGTGATATCTCTTCCTTAATCTGGTGGAGTCGTTGAGGGGTATAGTACCACCGAGTGAGAACCTTGTAGTGGGTCTCGAGTAACGCAGAGCATGGTATCATTTTTTGGAGTTTAGAGAGAGTGTCACTCATGAGTTCAGTGTTAATGGAAATTCTCAATTCCTTTTCCCAAGCATTCAGGGTCGACGTCTTACTCAGAGACTAGTCTAGGTTGATGACTCTATAAATATTTTTGGTGGTCCAAAACAAAGGGTTGTGATACAAGTTAAACAACTGTGCTATGGTCAATGGTAGATGAAAGTTTGGTTTCTTTTTGGTCACGAAGTTTTTGATTTTCTCCCATGTCAAGAGATCTCTGTCTTGTAATTTGAAGTTTGAGCATAGTGTGGAGAAGGGAAGCAGCTGGTTGTCCCCGTCCAAGACGTCAGATATCTGGTTAATGCCCAAGCTTGTCCAGGAATCTAAGTGTAGATTTGGTATTAGTAGTTTCAAGAGTTCAAGAGGAATCCAGTCGGGGGATGTATTAGAGGAAAGTTCTGTCGCCTTAATTGCTAGGTGCTTCCATGATTGTATCGTAGTTTTAATTGTCAGGTCTTTAGGTAGATCGTTTCGATCTATCACACAAATGTGAAAGTAACAGGAGGTTAAGTTTGTGTCTGGGGTATCTTGATTCTTCTAGTGAGAGCCAGCTGGGCCTCAAAGTTTCACTCCACCTGGTCTTGCTTAATTTAATTATGGTCGAGTTATAGTATGCTGAGAGATTGTCGCCTTGCTCTTCTCTAGAGTACTTTTTGCTACCCTTGGCTTTTTGTGTCCCTAAATGAAAGTCATAAGTTGGGATTGGAGTTTTTTAGTCCAATGTTGTTTAATAGGGATTGGGAGAGAGCGAAATAGATAGTATTTTTGGAAGTATTAACATTTTGTACGACTCAATTTTGCCTATCCAGGACAAATCCGCTTTTGAGATGTGCGTTAAGTCGGTTTGAACAGTTTTAAATAAGTCTGTGAGGTTCTTGTCTAAGATGTTAGAGGTATGATCGGTAATTTTGATACCTAAATAATCTAGTTCCTTCTTGTCCCATGTAAGGTTATTTTCAAATGTAATTGCGGTTAGAGTTTCGGGGTCTAAGTTCAAATGTAAAGCTTAGGTATTGTTAAGATTAAATTTGTATAAAGAGGCACTAGAGAATTCTTCAATAGTCAATAGTAAGTTTCTCAGGGAGTTCAGAGGGTCAGAGAGAGTTAAAATAATATCGTCGGCAAAGAGACTGATTTTATATTCCTTGGCCTTGGTATATATTCCTCTAATGGGTTGATTACATAGTAGCATAGTAACATAGTTTTTAAGGTTGAAGGAAGACTTTAAGTCCATCTAGTTCAACCCATAGCCCAACATGTTGATCCAGAGGAAGGCAAAAAAAACCATGTGGCAACATTAGCTCCACATTGGGGGAAAAAATTCCTTCCTGACTCCAGATATGGCAATCAGACTAGTTCCCTGGATCAACGCCCTATCAAAGTATCTAGTATTCATGCGGATTTTTCAGCAAGGCGCTCGATAAAAAGGTCAAAGAGGGATGGGGAAAGGGGACACCCTTGTCTCGTACCGTTCGATAAAGGGAAAATTTCAGAGAGCATATTGTTGGTTAGGATATTTGCAGTTGGGTTGGAGTAAAGTGAGTGGAGGGTATGGAGAATGTTACCTTAGAAACCGAATTTCCTCAAGGTGTCAAAAAGGAAACCCCAATGGACTCTGTCGAACGCTTTTTCAGTGTCGACAGAGATCAGAATCGCTGGGATCTTATTATTCTGGACAACAGGTTAACAATTCTTTGGGTGGCGTCGGCTGAACTTCTATTTTGAACAATGCCGACTTGGTCACTGAGAATTAATTTCGGGATTAGCTTTTTAATTCTTGTATTATTGGTCTTGGTAATAATTTTGAGATCAGTATTAAGCAGGGAAATAGGCCTGAAGTTAGATACATTTTCCGGGGTCTCCTTTATTTTTTGGAATCATTGTGATGGTGGCTTGTAACATTTCCTTAGGGAGCTGTGAATTGGGGTTGGTAAGAGAGTTTATCAGTCTAGTTAGATAGGGTGATAGAATTTCTCGATAAGTGGAATAGTATTCATTTTGAAACCCATCGGGTCCGGGGACTTAAGTTTTTTAGAGAATTAATTGTGTCTAGAATCTTTCAAACGGTGAATGGTGAATTTAGGAACTCTATATCTTCATTGGAAAGAGAGGAAAGTTCTACGGAGTCGAGGAATGCAGAAATTTTGGATTGAGTGGGAATTGATTCTGCCTGAGATTCGTTTAAGTTGTAAAGAGCCCTATAGAATTCAGCAAATTGCTTGCAGGAGTTTTTGCAGGATATTTTGCTTGTTTTTAACTTGAGAGATGTTGGTCTTTGCTCCGTGGATTTCTATAAGCTTTGAAAAGAGTTTCGAGGGTTTATTTGAGCAATTGTAAAAGTTGGACTTACTTAAACGGGACATTTTATCAAAGTCAGATACGAGCAATGATCTAAGTTCAATTCTTAGTTTAAGTATTTCTTTCATAGTTAGTTCACTAGGGCGGGTTGTAATAGATAGTTCAAGATCTCTAATTTTTTGAACTAGCTTTTCTGTGTTCATAAGTATAGATTTTTTGTGTCTAGAGTTTAGCTGGATTAAGAGACCTCTTGTGACCGCTTTGTGGGCAGTCCAGATAGTTGAGATTGAAGTCTCTTCAAGGTCATTTTCATTAAAATAGAATTGTAAAGATTTTTCTATTTCTAATTTGTAATGTGGGTGGCTGAAGAGAAAAGAATTAGCCCTCCAGACATTTCTATGTTTGGGGGAAGATCCTTGTGCAGTTACAAAAATCACTGGCGAGTGGTCCGACCATTATCTTGGTAAAATCGTAACTGATTTTATGCACTGAAGAGAATGATGTTTGTAAGCATTAGATCTATACAGGCCAGTGATTTGTGCACGTTAGAGAAATGCGTATACTCGATCGAAGAAGAATTGATGCATCTAAATGCGTCGTATAATTCCTCTTTTTTTAGTAGGGGATCTAGCTAAGCGTTTTGGTTTCTGCTTTTGTTTGAGGAGTCGAGGTTGGTATTTGGGACCGCATTGAAGTCGCCAAAGATGTACAAGACACCTTCTTGTTTTTCCCTAATTGATCGTAGGAGTTTTTTAAGGAATGAAATTTGTCCCTTATTGGGGGCATAGATATTCACTAGAGTATGAGTGATATTGTCTAGTAAGCATTTAAGGATGATGTATCTACCATCGCTATCGCATATGACCTCTTTCTTTTCAAATTTAATTGTTTCTCTGATCAAAATGGCCACACCCGATTTTCTTTTTTTTGAGGAGAGAAAAATGTGGGGATATAATTTATTAGAGAATTTCGGCTGATTTTGTACACTAAATCTTGTTTCTTGTAATTCGACTACATCGATATTGTGCTTTTTTAATTCCTTCCAAATAAAAAACGTTTATGTGGAGAATTGAGGTCATTTGTATTAAGTGACATGAATTTATGAGTCATGACTGTTGAGCAAGAAGTAATTAAAGAGTTTAATGAGAGACACTCTATGGGTAAAGGCCCTGTCACACATAAAGAGATGGCTAACGAGATCGCTATTGGGATCGCTGTTGCGTCACGAAATCCGTGATGCAACAGCGATGTCGTTCTGTGTGACACGCACCAACGATCTGGCCCCTGCTGTGAGATCGTTGATCGTTACACACTGCTCTGGATCATTTCTACATCGTTGTGCTCCTGCTGGGAACACTATATCGTTGTGTTTGACATGGACAATGAGCAACGATCTCAATACTACGCTATGGAGAGAAGATTGACAACGACCTCAGTATAATTCTGGATCGCTAGTGCGTTGTTTTGCACATCGCTGGTAAAATGCCTGTTTGACATCTTACCAGCGATGTGTAAACGACGCACCAGCGATCTCTGCACATCGTTATCGGGATCGCTGATGCGTCGTTATGTGAGACTGCAAAATATAAAAAGGGGGGGGACAAGAGGCGCAATAGTGCCCTATCACTAGTGACACTAGTGTAATATGGTGGTGCTGTGGAGCCACTCACCTGGTCCAGTTGTGATCCCCACAACTGGTTTGAAGGTGTTTAGGAAACAATGTTCCAAGCTACTGCAGGACCTCCACCTACCACTGGACAGTGGTATATTCCAAGAGAGATGATGGGAGTGATGGTGTGCCACGGTCCGCGCTGCTCTGGGTTAAAAAACTCACCAAGGAGCCAAACAACTTTTCATCCTGATTTATTCCTCCTACGCGTTTCAACGCCACACCCGGCGTCTTCCTCAGGGAGTATACACTCCCTGAGGAAGGCGCCGGGTGTGGCGTTGAAACGCGTAGGAGAAAGAAATCAGGATGAAAAGTTGTTTGGCTCCTTGGTGAGTTTTTGAACCCAGAGCAGCGCGGACCGTGGCACACCATCACTCCCATCATCTCACTTGTTATGTGAGACTGGGCCTTTAGGAAAATTAAGATTCTGAAATCTGTCCATCCTAAGAAGTAAACAAATCAGTGTTGGATTTATAAGTTAGGCCAGACAGACCCGAATCTGATTTTGCCCCCCATGTATCCCTATGGTGCCGGATGCCTGTTGTTTGCCATCCGGTTTTGTGCTTTTTCAGGAGGATCTGGTTCTTTTTGTTTTTGGCACTGGACACAGAATTGGAGTCTGCATCATTTTTGGTGTCTGATGCGAAAAATGAAGAGAACCAGATCCTCCCAGATCCGGGGCGATCTGGCGACCATAACATGGGACTCTATGGGCTCCGGATCCATCAAGAAATCGTACCGGTTCCCAGACGCCTGGTGCTGACAGAGAGGCGGCTGTGAAATGTTGCCGCGCTCGTTCAGCAACATGGACAGCGCAGCATTTCACAGCCACTGCTGAAGTTCAGCATCTGGACAGCTCCACAGCCGAAATTTCAGCACCGCGGGCAGCTCCCCTGCACCAGCGCTGCTGAAATGTCAGCACTGGACAGCGGCACAGACGTGCAGAAGTGATTCCTGTTTAAAACAGGCATATGTTCCCTTAGTTTCTGCAGATCTGGGGATGTCAGGTCCTGCAAAACACCGGACACAACCTGACAGCCGAAAATCGTGGTGTGAAGCCGGCCTTAGTCCAGTGCTGAACATTTCCACATCAACAAAAGAGTGTGGCAGGTGACATGATGTCTGCTGGGCAACATGTGTGATCGGCAATAACAACAACAACACAGTAAAACTGTCACAACATCTTCATAGGGCTGTAAAGTGACAATCAATCTGCAGTGAGCAGGTCTGTTGTGATCACCTCGGTCCAACCTTTAGACTCCTCATTACTTTGTTTTTGTTATTCACCTTGTAATCTGGTAAAGGTGTGGTCTCCATGACTTGTTCACTGTACATACAGAAACCTATTAGTATTAAATAAGTCAATAACTTTTTAACCACACTGAAATATAGGCTTGGCATTGAAAATATTTCCATACAACTGCACACGGATATTTTATGAATGCCATGCCTTGTTTCAGCCGGACATTAACCAGGGTTGGCAAAGAATTTCATGGAAAAGTGGTAAACAGTTCAGACAGCTGTGAATAAGAAACTTAACTCCAAAATGCTTCCAGTCTCTATATATCTGTCATCTATTAATGATTTTCTAGACATAAAATATATATTTTTTCAAATAAGGCGTGTTGCCAGTTTTTTTCATATTGGCGGAGAATATGTTTTAGTCAAACAAGTCTGGTAAATTCTATTTCTTAATGGTCATCTCATAAAGGCAGATACATAACCTGAGCATAAGGAGAGCCAATCAGAAGTTTCATTTCAGAAGATCCAATAATCACAAGATGGCGGGTCATTTCAATGATCCTTCATGATATTTGGTTCCTCTCCTGCCACTTACATTGTCAGCAGCAGATATGAAAGGTGCACTCCACATCAATCCTGCAGCTTTTTTATTTCTTATTAGAAGGATGGCCAGGTTTATACTGTAATGATTAGAACACTTGTCTGGGGCCTGGACACATAATTAGATATTTTTGCCAGAATCTAGAAGTAATGAATGTCTAGAGAGCTCTTGCATTAGACAAGTTGGGTTTGTTTTTAGAAGAAGGCAGCCATGTTGTTCATATTCCTTTCTGCTCTTCAACGCTATCTCCACATCATGTTTGATGCCTGTGTTTGGCATATATGTGGGGAAAAGCTCTTGGCATATAGTCTGAATGTATTCAAAGTGTGCCATTCACCCAACAGGGCTCAAATGAGTGTCCTTGTGGCCTTGGTTTTGTCTTCATACCCTGTAGCTTTGTTAACATTTTTGTAATAGATGTAATAGACAATATGAAATCCATACAAGGGTGTAGCACTCTTTATGTATTCTTCTGTATACGTAGCAGGGTTCCATAGTAGATACACTTTTGGAAATCTTCCTATTATTACCTCGGGTATAAGTAATGTGACTACTTCAGAGCACGGCTGAGAAACACAGCACACGTTCATGTTCTCTAATAGAAGCAGGACATTCCATTACCGCATGACTCCAAGGTTATATGTCTGCCATGAATGCTGATTAGCTGCACATCACCATATTGTACACATATAATGAGAGTTATGACTGGATTAAGGAATTCCTCTCATCCATGAGAATCGGATCCCACTATGCTGATAGTCGGATCATAGTCTGATCAGATTGGAGTGTCATTAGCATAATTGATCAGATTCTCTCATGTGAACCTAGACTTATACCAACCTCCAGAGCCAGCGCCATACCAGTTGTTGGCAGTGGATCTTTGTGGACACACGTGACATGATATTGGAGCTGCAACAGCACTGGCACAGGAGGCGAGTATAAGTGTTATTCTATGAATCTACTATAATAAATTAGGATTTTACAATAGATTTTCAGAAATTAGCAGTGGAAAAACTCTGACATAATGATTTACACTTTGGGTTTTCTTCAAAGATGCCTGTATTACACTTCATTAGCTTGTATCTATTATATAAAGCCCGAAGCCACTTCCGTAGTGTTGTGGTCGGATATTCGGCCAGCTCCACCCGCACAAGGTGGACCAAGATGGCCGCCCTATGAGGGAGGATCGCGGCGAGCCAGCCGGGAGACGACCGGCCTTAGCCGGTCGTCTCCCGGGTGGCGAGTCGTTGCAGCCGCGGTAACTCCGGCACGTAGGTCCATTGCGAGTTTCCCGCCCCGGCGACGACCGACGAGAGCCGAGCGCCGTGGCCGAAAATAGAACCAAGGGCCCGGCCATGCATAGCTCTAAAGACCGCTATGTATCTCAATGGGAAGTGAGGCGCTATGCTCATTGGTCGCCGCAGCACACAGCGACCAGTCAACATAGTGCCTCACTTACAGCGGTAAATTTGAAACTCAAAGTCCTCCATTATATCTCAATGCGAAGTGAGGCGCTATTCTCATTGGTCGCTGTGTGCTGGCGCCGACCAATGAGAATAGTGCCTCACTTACAGCGGTAAATTTGAAAGTCAAAGTCCTCCATTATATCTCAATGCGAAGTGAGGCGCTATTCTCATTGGTCGCTGTGTGCTGGCGCCGACCAATGAGAATAGTGCCTCACTTACAGCGGTAAATTTGAAAGTCAAAGTCCTCCATTATATCTCAATGGGAACTGAGGCGCACTTCCCATTGAGATATAATGGAGGACTTTGAGTTTCACATTTACCGCTGTAAGTGAGGCGCTATTCTCATTGGTCGGCGCCAGCACACAGCGACCAATGAGAATAGCGCCTCACTTCCCATTGAGATATAATCTATTTCTATCTATCTATCTATCTATCTATCTATCTAGATACAGACATTGGCCAATGCTTGTACTAAGAACTTCAGAATTAAAAGATAGATTATTGAGTTTTTTGAAAAAACGTAAGTTTTTAAACTTTTTCCTCAAACACATATGGCTTGTAGCACTTGTACAACATTGGTAGTAGCTGTGTGCTGCAAGGATTTTTTTCATGTTATTTGACTCTGCATCTTTGCTTGCACCAGTTCACACTAGTCTGTTGAGTGCTGTGCAGTTTTTCTTGTTATTTATTATATGGAGTTGCAGGCTCCTTTGCTGCAATGTGCACCCTCATTAACCTACAGGTGATCGAGGGTATAGATGGTGTCTGCCCACTGAAAAGTGGGGGGTGGACAAGGAGAATAGGGATATTAGAGTAGGACTCATCATGCCTGAAGTCACTTTGTCGCAGTTGATGAGCAAACAGACATTGGCCAATGCTTGTACTAAGAACTTCAGAATTAAAAGATAGATTATTGAGTTTTTTGAAAAAACGTAAGTTTTTAAACTTTTTCCTCAAACACATATGGCTTGTAGCACTTGTACAACATTGGTAGTAGCTGTGTGCTGCAAGGTTTTTCATGTTATCTATCTTTATCATCTGTTATCTATCTATCTATCTATCTATCTATCTATTATCTATCTATATCTTCTATCTACTTATAATCTAAAATAGAAAATGCTAATCCAATGCCATAGAAAGCCAATAAAGGCTCGCAGCCGCAATGCCCGCTGCTCGGCCCTGAACACCGCCAGAAGCCCCACGTACACCCCGCGCGAGCTATGCCCGCGAAGTGGCCATTGCTCGGCCCTGCACCCCGCACCGCGAGCAATGCCCGCGCAGCGGCCATTGCTCACCCCATGCGCACAGATCACACACTCTCGTCCGCACCGGGAATGCAACAGGTCGGGTTTTCGGTGCAGGACGGGAGTGTGTGATCTGTGCACATGCCTCCGCCTTCGCCATAGATCAATCATGGCGGGCAATGGGAGCGCACGGCGGTCTGCAAGCATCTGCAGACACCGTGCGGCCCATTATAAAGGATAGGGCTGCGGTCTGCATGCAGAGGCTTGCAGATGTCCTCCGCAGAACGCTGCGGCGCATCTGCAAGTGTGAAGGCAGCCTAAACTAATCTGCAGTTCATATCTGAAACCACAACATGTCAATTTCTCCAGTGGGTACACTGAGGTATGTGTGCAAATTTTACCCCTAGAATTGCATAAGATGTGTTTTTTATCTGCTGATTTTCCACATATGTGGAAACGCACTAAGGCTACGTTCACACATAGCGCTTTTTTTTGCGCGGGTGCTTTTACCGGTATTTTTTACCCGCACAAAAAGCAGTGCTGTTCAGACAGCACGCTTTTTTACGGGCCGCGGGAGGAGTGATGTCACAGAGCCATTGCGCTGATGTCAGAGGGGGCGTTCCCACGGCTGAGTTGACACCTCGTGTGGTCATGTGATACCGTGACATCACCACAGGTCCTAGCAGGGCAATTCCAGCGACGGTTCCTGGCTCCCGGACACCGGAACACCCGTCGGAGAGGCAAGTATTTAATTCTTTTTTATTTTTCATACATTTGTCTTTATTTAACTTTGATTTTTCAGTGTATATTAATACACTACAAAATCAAATGGGCGGTCACAGGTGTCACAGAGGGGAGGAGGAAGCAAGATTCTTCCTCCCTTCTGTGACGTCAGATGCAGCAGCGCCGCCCCTATGGGAAAAAGCGCTGCGTAAAGAATTGACAAGGTCATTCTTTTTATGCAAACTGTTGCTGGGAAAAGGTGTATCACGGTCCGCGCTGCTGTGACACGAAGGATCACAAGGAAGACAATGCTTCAAATTAAAACTTTCTTTATTCTTCCTGTCCTACGCGTTTCTGAGCCACCTCCGAGCTCCTTCCTCAGGGATATCAAGATTACAATGAGCACATTCCATATGTAACAAGGAAAAGGCGCCAAAAAAGTGCAATGTAATGCTGGCCGTGACGTCAGCAGACAGGGAGGATCCCTGTGTGACGTCACTGTGTTTGTACACAATACTCCATAAGCGTTATCTCTGATCTAAGTGATGGGCACACAATTAAAAACATATATAAAAACAATACAACATCACACATTACAATTAAATAAAATCATCTCAGAAACAATTATAATATTCTATTCTTAATAGCACATATGAATACCCGATGTCATGTGGGCTAGAACTCATAGAGTACAAAAAGCAAGGGTATATATGCATTCAAATATATATATGTGATTAGACTGCGTCTCTATATGTCCAGGGTATTTCTAATCCATCATTGTAGAGGGATTTATCATAGTTCATATTGATAAGCAGTAACAAATAAACTGTAATTGTCCACTCTGATTTGTGGTGTCAGGCGGATATACACATAATGGAAAGAGGTTTACCAAAATTCTGCTGCAAATGACAATTTCCATTTCCCATCATTATAAAATAAATATTAAACTCATGTTATTAAAATTATAAAGATTAAAAAAAATTATTATTATTCAATTAAAATATAGGTACTTGTTAACAATAATATAGGTATATGTTAATTGAATAATAATAACGAAGCGAGCAAAGAATGGATAGTAGAGCTGGAGCAGAGGGTCTCGCAACTGGAGGGTGCTAACATACAGCTCTCCTTGCAGCTGAAAGAGACAACTGCGGAAACAAACTGCCTGTCTCAGACAGTCGAGGACCTGGATAACAGGTCAAGGCGCAACAACCTAAAGCTAGTGGTGCTCCCCGAGTGAGTCCCTGCAGCTGAACTACAAAGACTTTGCGAAAGAGACCTGCCAATGGCCCTGGGAATTAATTACGGTTGTAGTGTCAAAAGGTTCACAGAGTTGGGCCAGATCTACGATCTCACAATCAAGGATCTGATGACCGGATATCCAGACCACGTCAAGTAATCATGAAATTCCTGGTCTATAATGATAAGTTTGACATGGGAGCATATAGAAGATGTCCCCAGCTAGTGACTTTGAGGGGGATGAAAGTCCTATTATTTGCAGACTAATCTGCGAGGTGGCAAAACGCAGGAGAGCCTTTAGTAAATTATGTGCAGCACTCTATCAAGCAAAGAAAAGTTTTGCACTACAATACCCTGCGACACTGAGGATTTTACAAAATGATGGTGATAAACTCATCTACAAATCGGTAAGCAAGGCAGAGAAACATAGAAAAAAACTGCGCAATGCAAAAAGCAACTAACGAAGAAGAGGTCATGAGGAAGACCGCTTCCCCTCAACACCAAAGCCCCAGTGGGCATCTGGCCGACACATGGACTGCATCATATACATCTGCTCTTGATGGGTCTTCCCCCCCCCCCCAGACACTTCTTCTACAACAAGATAGTGTCTCCCCAAGGTGACTGGATGCTGTTGGTAACGTGTTGAGTACTGCCAATTGATATATGTTGTGCCTTAATGAAGATGGGTTGTGGAGGGAAGTGCCCATCTGCCCGTTATTTGGGGAAGGGACCCGGGTTCTGGAGGGGTGGAGAGCAAAGAGTTATGCAAAGGTATGGATAGGATGGAGGAGAAGATGCAGATGTCATTTTGACAATTATTTATAATGTGTGGTTTTGGTAGCCCTTCCACAGAAAAAAAAGTGAAGTCCATATTAGTGGTGTAAGAAGCTAGAAATACACTACAGCGTATTGAGAACTCACTGTTTATTTGATTTAAGGTTTTAATCTCTATCCCCTTTTATGTCCTTAAGTCTTTTTTCTTTCTTTTCTACTCTTCTCTGACCACCTGTGGATCTTCTTTTAACCACTAGAACCCTCATAAGGAAAACAAAGCAAGAGGTAACAGGCTGTAATGACAGGGACTATGAAGGTCATCTCTTGGAATGTGAAAGGCCTTAGATCCCCGAATAAAAGAGTAAAGATACTGAGACATCTGAAAAGGTACTCGCCCGATATTGTATTGCTTCAAGAAACCCATCTGAAGGAAGGGGATTTTTTTAGGCTCATTAAATTGTGGGTGGGGAAAGTCGTGGGCTCGTCAGCTCAAGGTAGACACGCAGGGGTAGTGATACTGTTCTATCGTAATTTTGTATTTAATCTGCTGTCCCAGGAGTGTGATGATCAGGGGAGATGGGTTTGGGTCACCTTAGAGCATGGAGGAGAAGTCTATTCAATCTACAATGTTTATGGACCTAGTGGTTCAAACAGAATCTTTTCTTTGATGACCTGGAGAGGAAGATTGTCTTTGAAAACTCGCCTCTGATAATTACTGGAGGAGACTTGAACACGGTTCACAATGGGGAGGAGGACAGAAAGAGCCAGAGCCTGACTCCTCCATAAAGAGAGACTCTTCTCCCCTCCTTCCTTGAACAAACTGGATTGAGGAATGTTTGTCATTGGTTACATCCAGAGGATAGAGAGTTTACCCACTTCTCCCATGCACACCAATCCTGGTCAAGGATAGACTATCTGCTGACCTCGGAGAGACTATTAAATAGAATGAAGTCGGTGGAGATCTACGACCTGGTCATATCCGACCATGCTCCGGTGGGTATAGAGCTGGTGGATAACCAGATAAAAGGAACACATTACATGTGGAAATTTCCATCTTATGTTACAAAAGATAAAGGTTTTAATGACAACTTACGGGGCTAGTGGGAGGAATTTGAATGGGACAACATGGAACATACAAACCAACACGTGTTGTACTGGAATACGGCGAAAGCGGTGCTAAGAGGCAAAATTATGATGTTTGTGACCTCACTCAAGGAAAGAGTAGCAGAAAAATACTCAAATTGTAGTACAAAGCTTGCAAATATATATACAGCATTCCTGCAGAGCCCCACAACTCAAAACAGGGAAAAATGGAAGCTCGCCAAACAAGAGTTTGAAACCTGGATTGATAGGAGGGAAAACATGTACTGCTCTAGACAGGAGGTTGAATTGCTGAGATATGGGAACAAAACGGGGAAATTGCTGGCAAGACTGGCAAAAGGGCGTCTGCAGGCAAATCCAATTGGTAGACTACGAGACGGCCGGGGAAAATCAATGAAATACTACAAACCTTCTACAAAGAATTATATAAACCATTATATACTAATTTGGCAGAAGGTAAAAAATTCCTCCAACAAGTCACTCTTCCAAAACTAACACAAGAACAAGATGCAATCAATGCAGAAATAACAGAAGGAAATGTGAGACAAACCATAAGTCATCTCCAAAATGGGAAAGCACCAGGCCCAGATGGATTTAGCGGGGAGTTTTATAAGGCCCTCAGGAAACATACCTCCCAATTGCTAACAAATTATTACAACACCATCCTCTTAACAGGGGCCATAGCAGAAAGATCTAAAGAAACATATATTAAAGTCATACCCAAGCTAGGCAAGGACTCCCTGGAGGCCTGCTCTTAAAGGCCCATCTCCCTTATTGATGTAGACCAGATTATGTAAAAAATAATGGTGGACAGATTGGCAGCAGTATTACCCCAACTGGTGAACCCTGCACAAGTAGGATTCGTTAAAGGCAGGGCAGTGGTGAAAAACATATGAAAGGTACTAACTGTGTTGGATGGGGTGGGTCGCCGCAGCCAGTCGAGAGGGAGATCGGCTTTGCTGGCTCTGGATGCAGAGAAAGCTTTTGATAATGTTAGCAGGGACTGGCTAAAGGCGACTCTGGACTCGTTCAGCATAAAGGGCAACTTTAGAATATACCTGGAGGGGGGTGTATAGGGACCCGACAGCTAGAATACATACATCAGGCTTCCTCTCTGAGCCATTTCACCTATATAAAGGGACCAGGCAGGGTTGCCCGATGTCTCCATTGCAGTTCAACTTGGCATTGGAGCCCTTTGCTCGGTACATAGAAGAGTCGGATCTATTTGAGGGAATCAGGGTGGGTGCTAGCAAAACTAAAATAGCATTATTTGCAGATGATATCATCTTGTTTTTGTCCCAGCCACTGGAGCAATTAGGAAATATGTTTAAGTTTATCCAGAAATACGGGGAATACTCAGGCTATAAGGTCAATATCACCAAGAGCCAACTCTTAGAGTTGGGGGAAAAACGCCTGCGAAACAATGGAGGAAACTAGGCCTAGAATTACATATTGCAAAGACACACATCACCTATCTGAGAATTAAGATAGGCAGGTTTCTGGCACAACTATATTCACTAAATTATACACCTCTGATCGAAAAAATATTGGGAGAACTTTGGAGATAGCAGAATATGCCACTATCTCTTCTGGGAAGATGCCATTTAATTAAAATGAACAGCTTTGCCAGACTCCTATACCCATTAGGCTGGTTTAATATTGCGATTTTTTTCCTGTCCGTGTGGATCCTGTTTTTTGCAGGACCTGACGGACAGGAAAGGGCAACATTGGATGTGTGCCCACAGATGCCAATTCTGTGTCCGGGTCCTTGACTTTCACGGATCTGGACACAGAGGGCACTTTCACTTTTGCTATGTATAATATACATTGTCGAAGTGAAGCAAGGGGTTAAAAATAAAAAAAAAAGATCCTTACCTCTCCGGCGTGTGTCTTGCGATGTGCGCCATCTATCCTAGCTTAAGGACCTGGCGTGGTTCCCCGATGAGCTGATCGGTCAAATGACCGCATCAGCTGAGTGGTTTAAATCTCCTGCCCACCGATTGATTTTGGAGGGCGGGAGATTTAAACCGCTCAGTTGATGCGGTCATGTGACTGATTAGCTGATTGGGTAGCCCCGCCCCGCCAGGTCCTTAAGCTGGGATAGATGGTGCGCATCGCGGGACACACGCCGTAGAGGTGAAGATTTATTTTTTTTTATTTTTAACCCTTGATTCAGTTCATTTTACGTTCGCAATGTATGTATATACATTGCGGAAGTGAAATTAAACTGAAACACAGCAGTTTGTGTACTGAGCATGCTCCGTACACTAAAATCGGGTCCGAGAAATGATCCTGTGTTTTTTTCGGACCTGTGCTCCATAGGCCCCCATGTTAATGGCCGCGGATCATGTCTGATCCGATTCTGTCCGATTTGGTCCGCTGTGCCCTAAATCGGAGCAGTCTCCAATTTTGGGTACAGCAAAAAATCAGACAATCAGATCTGTCACAAATCGGATGCCATTAATGGCAAATCCGTGCAGATCAGTTGCCCATAGGGATACATGGGGGTTAAATCTGATCCGTGGCTGTCCGTTTTACAACAGACAGCCACGGAGTGCAAAATATTGCAATGTGAAACCAGCCTTACAGACATTACCTCTGATATTCAAGCATCTAAATATAAACAAAATAAATAGAGCTTTCACCCATTTTATTTGGGCAGGTAAAAGGCCCAGAATCGTATTGGGAAAACTGATGCTAAGGAGAAGTGAAGGTGGGATCAATTTTCCAAATGTCAGAGCCTACAGCATAGCAATGTGAAACCAGCCTTACAGACATTACCTCTGATATTCAAGCATCTAAATATAAACAAAATAAATAGAGCTTTCACTCATTTTATTTGGGCAGGTAAAAGGCCCAGAATCGTATTGGGAAAACTGATGCTAAGGAGAAGTGAAGGTGGGATCAATTTTCCAAATGTCAGAGCCTACAGCATAGCAAGTCTTTTTAGACACGTGATAGATTGGCTACAGGAGAATAACTGCTACTCTAATATCCAATTGGAAAGACAGTTGGCGGCACCGTGGGAATTAAATGCTCTCTTACATAAAAACAGGCCAAACTCCCACAGAACATAAAATAATCCCTACTGCTTGGGGATACCATCGTATGCTGGAAGATAGTAAGGAAGGCATTTGGCCTTCCCTTCCAGATCTCTGAACATATGCCAATATTTGGTCACCCAGAATTTCCCCAGGGAAAGGAAATCAAAAAAGCAATAGGACAAGCAGGTGATAACATGAGGAAAGCAAGGGATATGATGCATATGGAGGTTAAACGATGGCTGAGCCCACAAGAAATCATGGCCAAATTCCATATAGAAAGCAGACACTTTCTACAGGTCATGAAAGTCTATTCTTTTTGCCTATCTAAACTTTGCAGGTTATTTAATGAAGTGGGAATACATAATCTAGATAATAGAGTAAATCTGAACATCCACAATGCAAGCATATCCTCAATATACAATACTGTAAGACATAAGTTCCTGAAGTTAAAGCAGAACAAGCTGTTTAAGACGGGGGAGAAATGGACTGGGGATAAAGATATTGCAGAGACAATTCTACAGGGGTGGGAACAGGTGAAAAATCAATTCTTTGCGCACAGCATAATATGGTTTCAATATTCCATCCTCTCCTAGATTCCCTGACAGAATTACAGCGTGCCCTAAGTGTGGAATGCCTTCAACAAATCTCTGGCATGGGGTGTGGGAATGCAGGGCATTTAAAAAGTACTGGACACAGGTTGGGGAACAGGTTCAATCATGCTGGGGAATCCAACTCCCACAAACACCACAAGCCATGCTCTTTCATCAGTTAAGACCCCCGGAGACTCAACCCACAGGACATAAAACAGAGATCCCTAAAAATATTCACACATTCTTAGTTGTATCCCTACGCGGTTTACTAGGCGAATGGCTTAACCCAAGCATCCCATCGATAGTGATGATAATATCCCAGATGAAACACTTACTGGGAATTGAATTAATAGAGGCAGAAAGGAGTAAGGAAAAATCTGCAGGGAAAGTATTTCCGCTGTGGAAAACATTTATTGATTTTCACTATAGCCCTCTGTCACGTTGCCGTTGGACTCGGTGGCTGGTGTTCCTGCCTCGACCGCTGGGAGGTGCTGGACTCCTTTGGCTGGTGGTGCCGGTGACAGGAGGGCTATGTCCGCATATGGACCTGTTCCCTTGACACCTGCCTCTTTTGCTGGGCATTACCGTGTTTCTCCTGTGGGTGATGTTGGTAACAGAAGAGAGGGCCCTGCAGAGGCGCCTGGTAGGCACATGTTTCATTTTTCTATCTGAAGTGGGGTGCTTGGTGCCAGTCATGCATCACCATCTGGCCTGGTTCTAGTGGCGGTCCGGATGAGGACATCAGGCTATGAGCTCCAGCCTATGGGTTGGAACCACGCCCTTCAAATACCTTGGAGCCTGTTCTGCAGGCCGCCAGATATAGTCTTGGTTTCCCCAGAGATCTAGTGTGTGTTTGTATTTTGACTCTGACCTTTGCCTAGATTATTGAACCTTCTACTGCCTAGCGATTTTATACCTTAGCTGCCCTCCTAGTTTTGACCCTGACTCCTGACTACGCTTTCAGATTTTGTATAATATTAATTTCCTGGTGACCCTCCTGCTCCGGTCTGCTACTCCTCATATACCAATAGATAGATCAGCTGCACACCACATTATTTCTTTAAAGGGAATGCCAAAATGGCTGTGTGAATTTATTGCATTATATCATAAGAAACGAAGAAATATTTATACAGCTACTGAAAGCTGGCCCTGGTCTAAAAGATAAATGTGAAAGCATTAGTTGATGTCATAGCCATGAAATCATAAGCCCAGTAACTGTTTACAGAGTTCTTTCACTAATACTGGGTCCTAATCTCACCCTCAATGTCTGCAACCTGGAAATGTGAATGGGAAAATGCCCTGTGCAGTTAAAATCATGGTCTTAAAGGGAATGTGTCAAGACTATGTTAAAACCCTGCTTTTAAAGGGAGTGTGTAACACCTGTGTGAATGTTCTCACATTAGTCACTGGGCGGGGTGCTGCTCCAAAGATAAATAACTATATATATTACAGTATGGGCGCACACCTCTTATTGTGGGTGCAAGCTTCAAAAAATATAAACACTTACCAATAGATAGATCAGCTGCACACCACATTATTTCTTTAAAGGGAATGCCAAAATGGCTGTGTGAATTTATTGCATTATATCATAAGAAACGAAGAAATATTTATACAGCTACTGAAAGCTGGCCCTGGTCTAAAAGATAAATGTGAAAGCATTAGTTGATGTCATAGCCATGAAATCATAAGCCCAGTAACTGTTTACAGAGTTCTTTCACTAATACTGGGTCCTAATCTCACCCTCAATGTCTGCAACCTGGAAATGTGAATGGGAAAATGCCCTGTGCAGTTAAAATCATGGTCTTAAAGGGAATGTGTCAAGACTATGTTAAAACCCTGCTTTTAAAGGGAGTGTGTAACACCTGTGTGAATGTTCTCACATTAGTCACTGGGCGGGGTGCTGCTCCAAAGATAAATAACTATATATATTACAGTATGGGCGCACACCTCTTATTGTGGGTGCAAGCTTCAAAAAATATAAACACTTACCAATAGATAGATCAGCTGCACACCACATTATTTCTTTAAAGGGAATGCCAAAATGGCTGTGTGAATTTATTGCATTATATCATAAGAAACGAAGAAATATTTATACAGCTACTGAAAGCTGGCCCTGGTCTAAAAGATAAATGTGAAAGCATTAGTTGATGTCATAGCCATGAAATCATAAGCCCAGTAACTGTTTACAGAGTTCTTTCACTAATACTGGGTCCTAATCTCACCCTCAATGTCTGCAACCTGGAAATGTGAATGGGAAAATGCCCTGTGCAGTTAAAATCATGGTCTTAAAGGGAATGTGTCAAGACTATGTTAAAACCCTGCTTTTAAAGGGAGTGTGTAACACCTGTGTGAATGTTCTCACATTAGTCACTGGGCGGGGTGCTGCTCCAAAGATAAATAACTATATATATTACAGTATGGGCGCACACCTCTTATTGTGGGTGCAAGCTTCAAAAAATATAAACACTTACCAATAGATAGATCAGCTGCACACCACATTATTTCTTTAAAGGGAATGCCAAAATGGCTGTGTGAATTTATTGCATTATATCATAAGAAACGAAGAAATATTTATACAGCTACTGAAAGCTGGCCCTGGTCTAAAAGATAAATGTGAAAGCATTAGTTGATGTCATAGCCATGAAATCATAAGCCCAGTAACTGTTTACAGAGTTCTTTCACTAATACTGGGTCCTAATCTCACCCTCAATGTCTGCAACCTGGAAATGTGAATGGGAAAATGCCCTGTGCAGTTAAAATCATGGTCTTAAAGGGAATGTGTCAAGACTATGTTAAAACCCTGCTTTTAAAGGGAGTGTGTAACACCTGTGTGAATGTTCTCACATTAGTCACTGGGCGGGGTGCTGCTCCAAAGATAAATAACTATATATATTACAGTATGGGCGCACACCTCTTATTGTGGGTGCAAGCTTCAAAAAATATAAACACTTACCAATAGATAGATCAGCTGCACACCACATTATTTCTTTAAAGGGAATGCCAAAATGGCTGTGTGAATTTATTGCATTATATCATAAGAAACGAAGAAATATTTATACAGCTACTGAAAGCTGGCCCTGGTCTAAAAGATAAATGTGAAAGCATTAGTTGATGTCATAGCCATGAAATCATAAGCCCAGTAACTGTTTACAGAGTTCTTTCACTAATACGGGGTCCTAATCTCACCCTCAATGTCTGCAACCTGGAAATGTGAATGGGAAAATGCCCTGTGCAGTTAAAATCATGGTCTTAAAGGGAATGTGTCAAGACTATGTTAAAACCCTGCTTTTAAAGGGAGTGTGTAACACCTGTGTGAATGTTCTCACATTAGTCACTGGGCGGGGTGCTGCTCCAAAGATAAATAACTATATATATTACAGTATGGGCGCACACCTCTTATTGTGGGTGCAAGCTTCAAAAAATATAAACACTTACCAATAGATAGATCAGCTGCACACCACATTATTTCTTTAAAGGGAATGCCAAAATGGCTGTGTGAATTTATTGCATTATATCATAAGAAACGAAGAAATATTTATACAGCTACTGAAAGCTGGCCCTGGTCTAAAAGATAAATGTGAAAGCATTAGTTGATGTCATAGCCATGAAATCATAAGCCCAGTAACTGTTTACAGAGTTCTTTCACTAATACTGGGTCCTAAAAAGGGAATGTGTCAAGACTATGTTAAAACCCTGCTTTTAAAGGGAGTGTGTAACCAGTGACTAATGTGAGAACATTCACACAGGTGTTACACACTCCCTTTAAAAGCAGGGTTTTAACATAGTCTTGACACATTCCCTTTAAGACCATGATTTTAACTGCACAGGGCATTTTCCCATTCACATTTCCAGGTTGCAGACATTGAGGGTGAGATTAGGACCCAGTATTAGTGAAAGAACTCTGTAAACAGTTACTGGGCTTATGATTTCATGGCTATGACAACAACTAATGCTTTCACATTTATCTTTTAGACCAGGCCAGCTTTCAGTAGCTGTATAAATATTTCTTCGTTTCTTATGATATAATGCAATAAATTCACACAGCCATTTTGGCATTCCCTTTAAAGAAATAATGTGGTGTGCAGCTGATCTATCTATTGGTAAGTGTTTATATTTTTTGAAGCTTGCACCCACAATAAGAGGTGTGCGCCCATACTGTAATATATATAGTTATTTATCTTTGGAGCAGCACCCCGCCCAGTGACTAATGTGAGAACATTCACACAGGTGTTACACACTCCCTTTAAAAGCAGGGTTTTAACATAGTCTTGACACATTCCCTTTAAGACCATGATTTTAACTGCACAGGGCATTTTCCCATTCACATTTCCAGGTTGCAGACATTGAGAGTGAGATTAGGACCCAGTATTAGTGAAAGAACTCTGTAAACAGTTACTGGCTTATGATTTCATGGCTATGACATCAACTAATGCTTTCACATTTATCTTTTAGACCAGGGCCAGCTTTCAGTAGCTGTATAAATATTTCTTCGTTTCTTATGATATAATGCAATAAATTCACACAGCCATTTTGGCATTCCCTTTAAAGAAATAATGTGGTGTGCAGCTGATCTATCTATTGGTAAGTGTTTATATTTTTTGAAGCTTGCACCCACAATAAGAGGTGTGCGCCCATACTGTAATATATATTGCTACTCCTCATAGGCAGCTATCTCCTGGGCTCCGCTATAATTCCAGATCCCTGTATAGGGGTAAAGGGTCTTGGGGTTTCTCAGGGTGCTGCCTTACCAGCAGCTCAGCCTCGTAGTGGATGGTCGTCACACCCTCACGAATTATCAAGAATGATCAGTCCCTTCCGCCACACAGAATGGTATTGTCTGGAAGATCTGAGTGGAACATTAGGGGCCTTGGGAACTAACCCAGATGTATAAGGTCTGTTAAATATACAGCATATATTACCACAGAACAACACGTTTGACTATGCAAAATACAGTAAGGGCCCTTTCACATCAGCGTTTTTGAAATTCGCGGCAGATGCGGTGAAAAAACCGCATCTGCCGCGATTACCGCATACCGGCTGCACTTGCGGCGCGGTTGCGGTAAACGCCATGCAAAGTATAGGCGTACTTGCGGCAGGTGCGGCAAGTGCGGTTTTGCACTTGCGGCAGGTGCGGCCGCGAAAAAAACTGCGGCTGTCCGCGGTTTTTTTCGCCGCCGCACCTGCCGCAAGTGCAAAACCGCACTTGCCGCACCTGCCGCAAGTACGCCTATACTTTGCATGGCGTTTACCGCAACCGCGCCGCAAGTGCAGCCGGTATGCAGTAATCGCGGCAGATGCGTTTTTTCACCGCATTTGCCGCGAATTTCAAAAACGCTGATGTGAAAGGGCCCTAAAAGAGATTCTCTTCCTTCCCCTATTACCTTCTAGGCATTCAGCCTGTCTCTTCTTTCTCTCATTATTTCCCCAAAATTTGTGTTACAGGGCATTAACTGAGATCGATTTATGTATCTATATACTAGTGTATTTTAAATGCTACGTGGACATTTTGCCTAAAAAGAAGGATTTGCATATGTACTTTTTGTAATCTACAGTGTCATTGTGGATGTTATATCCTATGCTATGTTATCCTATCCATGTTATGTTCTAAAAATCCAGTAAAAAAAAAAACAGCTTTATTTTAAAGCAGCACTCAAGTGTGCTGTATGTTTGGGGGGAGATTCAGCACAGAAGTGTTGCGGTGCTTCTAATCTGAGGTCTCTGCACCTGGTCTTATTCTCAGCCGTTGGTGTCTTCACCTTTTATCAGCGTTGTTCCTGTCCTGCAGTGACAACTTGTGCCCGTAACTTCTGACTGGCCGGAAGTTATGTCCACAAGCATCTCAATACAGCTAAATGAGAGCCAGTACAAGGCTCTCATAGACTTGTATTGAGTTGTGACCTCTGGGAGGCCTGGTGGAGCGATCCAGCAAGTTACATCTGACCTAGACAGACAGGAGCAGCGCCGGTAAAAAGTGAACATGCCGGAGATTGAGTATAAGACCAGGGGCAGGGATCTTAGATTAGAAAAAAAACCCACTGTAGAGTAGTTCTTTCAAAACATGACATAACAAAAAGAGACAAAAACAACAGTGCCAAAAACGCAATAAAAATGCATGTTAAAAAAAGTACAGAAAATCTGCAACATCAAATACTGATGTGAAAGGCCAAAAGAAGATTCCTTCCCTTCCCTCATTACCCATCTAGGCATTCACATGTCTCTTTTTCTCTCATTTTACCTTCCCCAAAATTGTGATACAGGCATTAACTGAGATCGATTAATGTATCTATATACTATGTATTTTAAATGCTCACGTGGACATTTTGCCTAAAAAGAAGGATTTGCATATGTACGTTTTGTAATCACAGTGTCTATTGTGGATGTTATACCTATGCTATTTATCCAATTCCCATTTTATGGTTCTAAAAATCCAGTAAAAAAAAAAACAGCATATTACAGTATGGGCGCACACCTCTTATTGTGGGTGCAAGCTTCAAAAAATATAAACACTTACCAATAGATAGATCAGCTGCACACCACATTATTTCTTTAAAGGGAATGCCAAAATGGCTGTGTGAATTTATTGCATTATATCATAAGAAACGAAGAAATATTTATACAGCTACTGAAAGCTGGCCCTGGTCTAAAAGATAAATGTGAAAGCATTAGTTGATGTCATAGCCATGAAATCATAAGCCCAGTAACTGTTTACAGAGTTCTTTCACTAATACTGGGTCCTAATCTCACCCTCAATGTCTGCAACCTGGAAATGTGAATGGGAAAATGCCCTGTGCAGTTAAAATCATGGTCTTAAAGGGAATGTGTCAAGACTATGTTAAAACCCTGCTTTTAAAGGGAGTGTGTAACACCTGTGTGAATGTTCTCACATTAGTCACTGGGCGGGGTGCTGTTCCAAAGATAAATAACTATATATATTACAGTATGGGCGCACACCTCTTATTGTGGGTGCAAGCTTCAAAAAATATAAACACTTACCAATAGATAGATCAGCTGCACACCACATTATTTCTTTAAAGGGAATGCCAAAATGGCTGTGTGAATTTATTGCATTATATCATAAGAAACGAAGAAATATTTATACAGCTACTGAAAGCTGGCCCTGGTCTAAAAGATAAATGTGAAAGCATTAGTTGATGTCATAGCCATGAAATCATAAGCCCAGTAACTGTTTACAGAGTTCTTTCACTAATACTGGGTCCTAATCTCACCCTCAATGTCTGCAACCTGGAAATGTGAATGGGAAAATGCCCTGTGCAGTTAAAATCATGGTCTTAAAGGGAATGTGTCAAGACTATGTTAAAACCCTGCTTTTAAAGGGAGTGTGTAACACCTGTGTGAATGTTCTCACATTAGTCACTGGGCGGGGTGCTGCTCCAAAGATAAATAACTATATATATTACAGTATGGGCGCACACCTCTTATTGTGGGTGCAAGCTTCAAAAAATATAAACACTTACCAATAGATAGATCAGCTGCACACCACATTATTTCTTTAAAGGGAATGCCAAAATGGCTGTGTGAATTTATTGCATTATATCATAAGAAACGAAGAAATATTTATACAGCTACTGAAAGCTGGCCCTGGTCTAAAAGATAAATGTGAAAGCATTAGTTGATGTCATAGCCATGAAATCATAAGCCCAGTAACTGTTTACAGAGTTCTTTCACTAATACTGGGTCCTAAAAAGGGAATGTGTCAAGACTATGTTAAAACCCTGCTTTTAAAGGGAGTGTGTAACCCAGTGACTAATGTGAGAACATTCACACAGGTGTTACACACTCCCTTTAAAAGCAGGGTTTTAACATAGTCTTGACACATTCCCTTTAAGACCATGATTTTAACTGCACAGGGCATTTTCCCATTCACATTTCCAGGTTGCAGACATTGAGGGTGAGATTAGGACCCAGTATTAGTGAAAGAACTCTGTAAACAGTTACTGGGCTTATGATTTCATGGCTATGACATCAACTAATGCTTTCACATTTATCTTTTAGACCAGGGCCAGCTTTCAGTAGCTGTATAAATATTTCTTCGTTTCTTATGATATAATGCAATAAATTCACACAGCCATTTTGGCATTCCCTTTAAAGAAATAATGTGGTGTGCAGCTGATCTATCTATTGGTAAGTGTTTATATTTTTTGAAGCTTGCACCCACAATAAGAGGTGTGCGCCCATACTGTAATATATATAGTTATTTATCTTTGGAGCAGCACCCCGCCCAGTGACTAATGTGAGAACATTCACACAGGTGTTACACACTCCCTTTAAAAGCAGGGTTTTAACATAGTCTTGACACATTCCCTTTAAGACCATGATTTTAACTGCACAGGGCATTTTCCCATTCACATTTCCAGGTTGCAGACATTGAGAGTGAGATTAGGACCCAGTATTAGTGAAAGAACTCTGTAAACAGTTACTGGGCTTATGATTTCATGGCTATGACATCAACTAATGCTTTCACATTTATCTTTTAGACCAGGGCCAGCTTTCAGTAGCTGTATAAATATTTCTTCGTTTCTTATGATATAATGCAATAAATTCACACAGCCATTTTGGCATTCCCTTTAAAGAAATAATGTGGTGTGCAGCTGATCTATCTATTGGTAAGTGTTTATATTTTTTGAAGCTTGCACCCACAATAAGAGGTGTGCGCCCATACTGTAATATATATTGCTACTCCTCATAGGCAGCTATCTCCTGGGCTCCGCTATAATTCCAGATCCCTGTATAGGGGTAAAGGGTCTTGGGGTTTCTCAGGGTGCTGCCTTACCAGCAGCTCAGCCTCGTAGTGGATGGTCGTCACACCCTCACGAATTATCAAGAATGATCAGTCCCTTCCGCCACACAGAATGGTATTGTCTGGAAGATCTGAGTGGAACATTAGGGGCCTTGGGAACTAACCCAGATGTATAAGGTCTGTTAAATATACAGCATATATTACCACAGAACAACACGTTTGACTATGCAAAATACAGTAAGGGCCCTTTCACATCAGCGTTTTTTGAAATTCGCGGCAGATGCGGTGAAAAAACCGCATCTGCCGCGATTACCGCATACCGGCTGCACTTGCGGCGCGGTTGCGGTAAACGCCATGCAAAGTATAGGCGTACTTGCGGCAGGTGCGGCAAGTGCGGTTTTGCACTTGCGGCAGGTGCGGCCGCGAAAAAAACTGCGGCTGTCCGCGGTTTTTTTCGCCGCCGCACCTGCCGCAAGTGCAAAACCGCACTTGCCGCACCTGCCGCAAGTACGCCTATACTTTGCATGGCGTTTACCGCAACCGCGCCGCAAGTGCAGCCGGTATGCGGTAATCGCGGCAGATGCGTTTTTTTCACCGCATTTGCCGCGAATTTCAAAAAACGCTGATGTGAAAGGGCCCTAAAAGAGATTCTCTTCCTTCCCCTATTACCCTTCTAGGCATTCAGCCTGTCTCTTCTTTCTCTCATTATTTCCCCAAAATTTGTGTTACAGGGCATTAACTGAGATCGATTTATGTATCTATATACTAGTGTATTTTAAATGCTACGTGGACATTTTGCCTAAAAAGAAGGATTTGCATATATACTTTTTGTAATCTACAGTGTCATTGTGGATGTTATATCCTATGCTATGTTATCCTATCCCATGTTATGTTCTAAAAATCCAGTAAAAAAAAAAAACAGCTTTATTTAAAGCAGCACTCAAGTGTGCTGTATGTTTGGGGGGAGATTCAGCACAGAAGTGTTGCGGTGCTTCTAATCTGAGGTCTCTGCACCTGGTCTTATTCTCAGCCGTTGGTGTCTTCACCTTTTATCAGCGTTGTTCCTGTCCTGCAGTGACAACTTGTGCCCGTAACTTCTGACTGGCCGGAAGTTATGTCACAAGCTCTCAATACAGCTAAATGAGAGCCAGTACAAGGCTCTCATAGACTTGTATTGAGTTGTGACCTCTGGGGAGGCCTGGTGGAGCGATCCAGCAAGTTACATCTGACCTAGACAGACAGGAGCAGCGCCGGTAAAAAGTGAACATGCCGGAGATTGAGTATAAAACCAGGGGCAGGGATCTTAGATTAGAAAAAAACCCACTGTAGAGTAGTTCTTTCAAAACATGACATAACAAAAAGAGACAAAAACAACAGTGCCAAAAACGCAATAAAAATGCATGTTAAAAAAAGTACAGAAAATCTGCAACATCAAATACTCATCGTGGGGACGTAGCCTGAAGGGTTTTCTATGATCAGCTTTCATATCTCCAAATCTCCATATCTGGTCTGTGTGTAAAACATCAAAAACACTGATAATCTCAATATCCCTGGGTCCACAGCCAATTCTCTACCAATGCTCCTCTTGTTTACTGACTGCAGGGGTGATGTCACGACCATAATACACATGACTATTGCAGCCAATCACTGAGCTCAATGGCTCTGCAGAGGCAGAAAACATAACAGCTCAGCTCAGTGATTGGCTGCAGTGGTTACGTGTACTGTAGTTGTGATGTCAACATTGCAGCCTCTAAACAAAGGCTAGAGTAGTGTTAAAGAGCTGACACTGGACCTGGGGAGGGTGAGCACAATCTCTATGTTGTTTTAGACTTATACAAGTATTTGGGAACACAAAAGCTGCTCATTTCAAAGCTGCTTCTTACGGTTTTCGTATTTATACAAAATTACAAAATTTGGTATAGCAGGAAAAAATGTTGAATACTTGTCTGCATCTGCACCAGAAATCTAAAATTGAATTGATATTTGCATCTGCCCTTTTGAGATTATGATTAAAAAGATTTACATAACATTTCATTTCTATTCTGTAATAGAAAGTACACCCCGAGGTGGACCAGTTTTTACAGAAACTCCGGCAAAGAGTAAAGATTGGTGTGGTGGGTGGATCCGATTATTCTAAGATTGCAGAACAGCTTGGAGACAGAGATGAAGGTAATGTAGAAAACAGAGCTGCTAACACGAATATGAGACCTGGGCCCCACGTTTTAGGATTTTACAGATATAGAATTCACTTTAGTGTAAAGCATTAAATAGACATCATGTATACAAATGGACAAGGTTAGTTAAAGGCAATCACTGAACCAGATCTGTAGAGGGTATTTCTGCTCGAGATGTATGGACTTTAGTGCTGGCCACTCCGTGGATCTCGATGACAGATGAGGAGGAGACAGTGACATATTGGCTGGCCTTCATAGCTTAACAGTGGTGCTCCATGGTAGGGGATGCCCTCCCAACAGTAGTAGGACATGCAGCAGTACTCTCAAGATTTAGGTTTTATTGATAATTACATCGAGATATAGGTTGACAATAGACACCAGTGCATCAAGTTCAACCCTTCTTTACCAGTTATACATTCTCTACACTAGATTATTTATATAACTATTATTAGTTATATATGAAAAAAACGGAACAGCACCAGATATTACCAAACTTGTGCAGCGCTTTTTCAACACCGGTCAAGTGTCCATGTAAACAATCCAAAAAAGGAAAAAGCAGCACCAAATAGATATCAAGTGAACCTTTATTGCCAATGGCGTGGCGACGTTTCGGACCGGAGGCAATAAAGGTTCACTTGATATCTATTTGGTGCTGCTTTTTCCTTTTTTGGATTATTATTAGTTATATATATACGGTAACCCAAAATGTCATTTGTTTTGAGAAAAGCATCCAGTCCTTTTTTCTATGAAAGCTCTTAGTGTTTTCCATTACAACCCTCTACAGTCCAACTGCTCTAAGGGACCTTTCACATCAGTGTTTTTTGCTGATTCACTCAGATCCAGCAGATTTACCGCATCTGCCACGTAACGGCCGACTTGCAGCAAGCCCCCATTCATTCTCTATGGGATTTACAGAAGCTGCAGTTTTTGCCGCTATCCGACAAATCCGGCACTTGCGGCAAGTCAAAAAAAACGCAGCAGTTTTATGACATGCCGAAAGTGCCAGATTTGCCTGATCGCAGGAGAAACAACACTTGCCGCACCTGCCGCAAATCCCATTGAGAATGAATGAGGGCTTACCAGATCTGCCGCGAATCAGCAAAAACGCTGATGTGAAAGGGGCCTAACTGTAAAGAATCCTTTCCAATTTAGCTGCTGGAATCACCTTTCCCCCATGCAAAATAAATGCCTCCTGGTCCTTTGTAAGGTCTGTGGGAGGAATAAGTAATGTGCACGTCGTTTGCATTGATCACACATGAATACGTACATATAAATGAGATCTCCTCTGAAATTTCGTTTTCGTAAGCTAAATAAGCCAAACGTTTCCCACCTCTCATTAGGAGAGACCTTCCATCCCGAGTCGTGGCCGAGCTTTGAATGGCACAGGCTGCTTAGTGCAGAAGCTCCAGCAGAGATCGGCTTGAACTCTGCACAACAAGGTGAAAAACCGCTCTGGGAAGCCCTAAATAAGTTACCTGGTGACCTGAGGACACAGTGTTTCCAATGGTGTGTGGCAAGTTAGCGAGAAGGAGATCTCCAAGGAAGGTGACTGAATATTTGTCTAGAGACCAGGTACTGAATACAACCTCTAAATTGGCTGCAGCTTCTCATTCCCCAACTCTTTCTTCCTGCTCTTCACAATGTGTCTCACATATGACAGTCTCAGGCTGGGGAGGGGAAGAGGGGGAGGGAGCTGAGACAGATATTCCTCTTACACAGAAAACAGTGGAGACTTTGCTTAAGTCCCTCAGGCAAAAACTCCAAGCTGGTTTGAAAATAATGATAGCTGTGTTTTAGGTCGAGTTCAGGGAGAATTACAAGAGATGGGCACTAGAATGAATCATTTGGAGCATAAGCTGGCAGAGCTTACTAAATCTCATAATGAACTAATGAGATGCCAATGAGGCTTTAGAAAAGGAGGTTTCTCAAATCCCCAACAAAACCCTGGATTTTGAAGATAGATTCAGAAGGAATAATATTCGCATTAGAGGGATTGATGAATCTACTCCTGACAAAAAAATTGCCAAGTTTTCTGCAAAGCTTCATACACACAGTGATTCCTTCTGCAGACAGCAAGGACTTAATTGTGGATAGAATACACAGGATTCCGAAACCAAAAGGCCTCAACCTAAATTTACCACAAGATGTTATTGCCCACATTCATTTCTATACAATAAAGGAGACTTTTATGGCTGGTCTCAGGAAAAGGCCAAAACTTCCGGATAACTTGGCTCAACTGAAGGTATTCCCTGACTTGTCAGTAGGTACTTTAGCTCAGAGGAGGGAGTATGTGCTGTATACTACAGCTCTCAGAGAACAAGGAATAAAGTACTACTGGGGGTTCCCCATGAAATTGAAAGTCTTGAAGGACAATTCTATATTTGTCTGCCCATCCCCAGAAAAGATGAGAGATTTATTGCTAAAATGGAAGATTCAGCCTATATATCCGAATGACAAAAGAGCTCCTCAGGCACAGAAAAAGAAAAAACTGGACCCAGACTGGTGTACGGCATTATTGATTACTGCAGACCCGTTCTCTGCTTCCTGCTTTCTACTCTTTGTCTGGTGTCTCTATAGCGATGTGGAAACCAGGTAAAGTTGCCCACAGAGTGTCTTTTTTTCACTCTCTTTCAAACTTTTTTTTTTCACTTTTTACCTTTTTCTTTACTGTTTGCTTGATTTTGGAACTGTAAGGGGACTTCCTCTTATGATGAAGCAAAAATTTAGGTTTGATAACCCTTCATTTGTTTATACAAGCAAATTTGTTTCCCTGTCCATCCTCCCCCTGTCTGTCCTCCCCATGTTTGTCACTCATCTTGGAGCAATGGTTTCACATAAAGCAGTATATAGTATTAACAATGCATATTAAGGTTATATCCATAAATGCCAATGGTTTGAACTTGTCAGGTAAAAGATCCATCTTCTGGGGGAATATTTGCAAAGAAACTGCCGATGTAATTTGTATTCAAGAAACGCACTTATTGGCGCAGGACAAAGCTCGGCTAAAGAACCCTCGATATCCGCATCAGTTTTTTGCAAACGACAAGACTAAAAGAGCTGGAGTGGCTATTTTTATAGGAGACTCCCTATCCTTTAAATTGTATGCCACTACTAGTGATCCAGAGGGGCATTTTATTTTCCTTAATTGTTCTTTAAACACTAGGTACACGATTGTATCTCTATATGGCCAAATACACACCAGTTTTCATTTATCAGACAAACACTTAGGAGACTTCAGGTGTTCTCCAAAGGGTTTAAAATTGTCTGTGGAGATTGCAACCTCCCCATGTCTGCCATGTTAGATTACTCAAACAGATGTACCACTAGGGGAGAAATGAAATCACTGGTTTCAGAATATAACTTGCATGACATCTGGAAATATCTCCACAGCTCTGAGAGAGATTACTCCCATTTCTCCCCTAGATTTAATTCCTATAGCAGGATAGACTATATTTTTGTGGGTGATAAAATTCTAGGTTGTGTGCTTGAAGCAATGATAGGTGTGATCTCGTGCTCCTGTCTCACTCACCATATCTGATAGGGACTCTTCGATCAAAGCTAATAGGTGGCGTTTAAATTATTTTTTTACTGACCAGCAAACAAGTCATTGAATAGAGACCAAATTAAAAGACTTCTTTGACATAAATGATGATAACTCCACCTCAGAAAAAGTGGTTTGGTCAGCCCACAAGACATACATGAGAGGTATTTTTATTAAGATGGCAGCAGAAGAAAAGAAAATAAGAGAGGCAGCAGTGTCAAACTTATTAACTCAAATTAACAATCTGGAACAAATCAACAAGAAAAACGCCACCCCACAGTTGTCCCAAAAAAAAAACCAGAACATAGAATAAGGCTGCGTGCTCTACTTTTATTCCAGTACGAAAAGCACTTAAAAAGTCCAAAAGAAAATATTATTCAATGGATGATAGAGCAGGGAAGATTTTAGCTAGGAGAATATAAAAAAAGAGAGATAAGAAATAGCATTGCATACTTGAATAAACCTGATGGGTCTAAAGTACTAAACCCGATCTACATAGCTAAAGAATTTAAGCAATTGTATTATTCACTGTACAGCCTAAAAGTGGATCCCCAAACAGTTCAGCCTAATCCACAAGAAATTGGTAACTTACTAGAAAACATCTCACTCCCCAAAGTATCAGCGGCTCAGCTAAGTGATCTATATACTCCCATATCTATCATTGAAATAGAAGAAATAATCCGTTCTACTAAAATGTCCTCTGCTCAGGGCCCAGACGTTTTTTCTATTATCATTGTTTCGTCAAAACTTTAGCTCCTTACCTCCTAAAAACTTTCAATTTTTGGAAATATAGCTCTTCATTAAGCCATGAAAACCTTGAGGCAGTAATCACAACCATTCCTAAACCCGAGAAACTGCTGAATATTCCTGGTAATTTTAGGCCTATCTCCTTAATAAACTGTGACCTAAAAATATTCTCTAAAATCTTTGCAACCAGATTAATGTCTGTCCTTCCCTCTCTGATAGCACCTGACCAGGTTGGGTTTGTCCCTGGGAGACAAGCCAAGGATGGTACTAGAAGAGTAAGGGTAAGTGCACACTGGCCGGGTTTTCGGCGGTTTACCAGTGTAAACCGCCGTTTTGTTTACATTAGTTTTATGTTAATTTATGTTAATCCAAACCGGCGTTTGGATTAACATTAAAACTAATGTAAACAGCCCAAGGCTGTGCACACACCGGCGGTTACCCAGCGTCATCCGTTGCTAACCCGCAGGTTTCCCAGCGGGTTAGCAAAGAATGACCATGTTCTAAAAACCGGCGGTTCTGCAGCGGCTGCAAGCAGAATCATGTGCTGCTTCCAGCCGCTGCAGAATCGCCGCCGAGAACCCGCTGGGCAGCCGCCGGATACCGCCCGCACATACCCGCCAGGAAGCCGGTGGACGGCGCCGGAGCTTCCTGGCGGGTCCCGCCCAGCCGCCGCCGACCAACCCGCCGGGTAATGTGAACTTACCCTAATAGATTTGTTGGAGAGAATGGAGACTAATAAACTCCCTGGTGTACTTCTGTCTCTTGACGCCAAGAAGGCATTTTGTTAACCCAAATAGATTTTTATTGAACATCAATCAGTTTATAACATTCAGGTTAACATTTTCCATTGTACAAAAAGTTTTAAACATACCTTTCACACCTCCCTTGCCCCCAAATCCAAACTTCAGATTAACAAGTGTTCATCCAGGGAGCCCATAGGTTATCAAACAATTTCTCTTGTTTCTTTTTGTGATAAATAATTTTTTCCAAATTTATAATACATGCACCTTGGTTTAGAAATTCGCCCCTAGTTGGGGCCTCCTCTGCTATCCAATGCTTCGCTATCAGTCAATGGGCCACATATATTAGTCTAGCGATTACAGTCTTTCGTACATTGCTAATTCCTATTTCCTCTACATAGCCCAGTATGCATATTAAGGGATCTCTATCAATAACACACTTGTATACACCTTCTATTTTGTTTAAAACAGTGGTCCAATAATCAGATAATCTAGGGCACATCCACATCATTTACATCAACTCTGCAGGTTCTGTGACAACGGGGGCATGCAGAGTCCGAACGAAGTCCATCCCTACACATCAGCTCTGGAATTTTGTAAACCCTATGAATGACAAATAGCTGAGACAGTCTCCCTGGTTCACTTAAAGACAGCCGAGGCACATATTCCAATATTAATTCCCATCGGTCATCCATGATCCCACTCATCTCCTGCTCTCAACGCTGTCTAGCCTTAATCGGGTGTTTAACCAAGAAGGTCTGCATCAGGTTGTGGTATATGCTGGAGATGACACCCTTAGTTTTCCCCTGTGCGTCTATATAGTCCAGTAGAATGTCTTTCTGTATCATCAGGACAGTCCTCTTTTTTTGGGCTCTATACGCATTTTAGATTTGTTTATACTGAAACCTACACTTTTCCGGGATCCCAAATTCCTCCCTCAACATCTCAAAAGTTTTCAGTGCATCATGACATGTCAAATGAGCCACACACTGCACCCCCCTTGCAGTCCAGTTAACCAGGTTGCCCATTTTCCCAAATTCTGGAAGATCCTCATTCCGCCAGATCGGGTAGTAGACCATAAGATGTTGCACCCCTCTAATCAACTTAACCGTTTGCCATACCTTATGAATAAAACCCAATGTAGGATATTTCTGTCCTAGGCCCTTGAAACATCCAGCCTCCAGGCCCTGAAATAGAGACCTCCATCCCACCACTATCTCCAAGATATTCTGTATGGACCCATCCTTCCCTTCTCTGCTCCATTCTCTCAAGTGTTGACATTGTACTGCGACATAGTACACCCAGGGATTAGGAAGATCAAGTCCCCCCTCGTCCTTCTGTCTCTGTAAAATCTCCATCTTTATTCTTGCCTGTTTTTCACCCGAAACAAACTCACCGAAAAGAGTCCTAATCCTATAAAATCTTCTCTTAGGCAGCCAGACAGGGGCATTGTGAAGTACATAGAGTAGCTGAGGCATGAGAATCATCTTGATAAGGTTGGTACGGCTCACTACAGATAAATGCAATTTACATCACGACCCAACCATAGCTTTAAATTTCTCCAGAAGCGGGTTCAGATTGAGATCTACATACCTAGCTAGTGGGAGAGCGACCTGTATGCTGAGATATTTAAACTGAGTCACCAATCTAAGTTGTCTTCCTTTCTCGGCTATCACACTAGGATCTAACACTGCATCCACTGCCATAATAGTAGACTATATCTCACTAAAATTCTCCACTATCTCCATAGCGTTTTTCAAAGACTCTCCAGGGTTTTCAAGAAATAAGAGAACATCATGAGCATAAAGCGCTATTTTTTATACTATGTCACCAAATTGAAATCCCCCTAACCCCGCCAGAGGCTCTAATTTTACCCAGTGTCTGCCCATAAAGCCTACAGTACAGAAAGATGTATTGTCCTTCTCCATCAATGCATACCTCTATTTCTTCAAATGGCGTCCCCTGGTGAATTAGTATGGACACCCCCTAGCATAGGCCAAATACGTAGCGTGGTATGCCTTCATGATCCATTTCCTTTCAACACATCCACGTTATCTCTCACTAAGTGTGTCTCCTGTATACAGGCTATCGAGGGACCATATAACTTAATATGGCCCAAAACAGCTGCACGCCTCATCACATCTGAGAGCCCTCTGAGGTTCCAACTAAGAATTTTTAGTTTACTCCCCATTGTGAATCTCTATCCCAAGTCCCAGATCCCACATTGGCATGAAATCTTCACCCTAGAATAAACACAATCCAAAACAAACCCCAAATCCGACACTCCCCCATCCCCCCCATCCCTCATAACTGTAACAGATAACAAGACATGTCTCCACCATAGTCGTCCTTCTCTGTGCTCAGAGCGTGGTAGTACTCAAGCTTAGCGCCCCACCAACACACTTGAATAGTTCTTATACCTAAACAACAAGAATAGTACATGCATTCCTCCCTCTGCCGGTTTCAGCAATTGAGATCCCCCCCAAAAAAAGACACAGCAATATCGTCTCTTGCATATTCAAAATAAGTTTTCTTTCACAGGGCACCGGTCTCTACACCAGAGTTTGCCTGGAAAATAGAATCAGACACACGGTCATCCAGGTTCATTCCTTCATTTCATCCCTCTCGGCCCTCAGTTTCTTGTTATTATGTTACAGCCATTTCATGATGTTCTCTGGAGCCAAGAATGTGTTTGACAGAGTGCACTGGGGTTATATGGGTGAGGTTCTGGATAAGTTTGGTTTTGTGGGAGATATTAAAACGGCTATATTGGCCCTATACTCTAATCTGAACGCACTGGTGAGTGCATCTGGCTTCACCTCAGACCGATTTATAATAAATAATGGCACCCGGCAGGGCTGCCCTCTCTCGTCGCTTATCTTTGGTTTGTTAATGGACCAGCTGGCAGAGGCTCTTAGAACTAATCCAAGCATACATGGAGTTCATTTTGGAGATACGGTCCATGTGGTGGGATTGTATGCAGATGATGTGATATTATCTCTCATCGGCATGGAGGGATCCCTGGTGGGTGTCATGGACACCCTGGCTGAGTTCTTCAAAATCTCATATTACAAATTAAATGCCACAAAGTCTATCATAATCCTCATAAATATTACACCTTTGGTAAAGGATAAAATACTACAGCATTTTCCCTTTAAGTGGGTGGAAGCAGGATTTAGATATTTAGGAATTAAAATTACAAAATTTGTAAATCTAATTAAGTTGAACTGTGAATCACTGATTTCGGACGTTCGTGGGAACTTGCAAAGGCAGACCCTTCTCCCACTGTCCTGGGTTGCCAGAATACAAATTGTAAAAATGATGTTGCTGCCTGAGATTACCTACATGTTCAGATGTCTTTCTCTAATTCCCATCTAGATGGATAGGGCTCCTACAATCCCTACTTGGTAGGTTTATTTGGAAAAACAAAAAAACAAGAGTGGCGGTCAAGGCTCTACGTTTCCAATATTCTCATGGTGGAATGGATATACCAAATCTTTGTACCACAAGGCGGCCATACTTGAGGCTGCAAAGAATTGGTGTCAAAGTTGTTATCTGTATTTCAACTGTAAGGCCAGGTTCACAAAACTGGGGTGCGGGCATTGGGCAATCATATGTACCCACTGTTAAAAGAAAATAAATATTCACTGCTCACCATACCCATTATGGGCATGGGGAGCAGTGAATATTCAGGAATGGCTTTACATAAGGCAGGAGCAATAAGCCAATGGCTGTAGTATGTCGGTGCCACACTTGTCTTCAGCATGCCAGGCAGCATCAACATGTCTTGGCCTCACATTAATGCTTTCTTCTGGCCCTGCTAAAATCACTGCAGGCACGCTAGACAGGAGAAGCTGTGCGGTCTCCCATCCAGATCACGAGCTGCAGTAATGTAATAAAGAGGCAGGGCTGGGGGACTGCACACTCTGCTGTGCTGCTCTCGTCCTGCCTCTTCATTATATCACTGCAGCTCGTGATCTAGATGGGAGACCGCACAGTTCTTCCTGTTTCGTGCAGTTTTTACCACCTAATCTGAGAGTAGCATAATGTAGAGATAGAGATCCTGATTCTAGTGATGTGTCATTTACTGGGTTGCTTGCTGTAGTTTTGATAAAATCACTATTTTATCAGCAGATTATCATTAGAGGACTAGTAAAACCTGCTGCTATGTAGTCCTCCACATTTATGACTTCTGTGTAACCACGCCCCCACCAATAATTGGCAGCTTTCTGTGTACACTGTACATGGACAGAAAACTGTCATTCAGTGGTGTGGGCAGAGTTATATACAGGGTGGGCCATATATATGAATACACCTAAATAAAATGGGAATGGTTGGTGATATCAATTTCCTGTTTGTGGTACATTAGTATATGGGAGGGGGAAAACTTTTCCAGATGGGTGGTGAGCATGGCAGCCATTTTGAAGTCGGCCATTTTGGATCCAACTTTATTGTTTTCAATGGTAAGAGGGTAATGTGACATACCAAACAGATTGAGAATTTAATTAGAAAAACAATGGTGTGCTTGGTTTTAACATAACATTATTCTTTCATGGGTTATTTCAAGTTGATATTACGAACCATTCCCATTTTATTTAGGTGTATCCATATAGATTGCCCACCCTGTAGAACTAAGAGAACTGCAGAAATTGATGAAACAATGATTTTAGCAAACCTACACAAAGCAGCCAATTAAGTGCCACATCACTGGAATCAGGTTTTCTGCCGCTACATTATGATGCTGTCAGATGTAGGTTGCAAAAACATGTTAACAGATTCCCTTTAAGAGGAGGAAATTGTTTTTTCACACCAAACGTATTAAATCTATGTCGTGTAGACTGTGAGCCCTCGCGGACAGGATCCTCTACCCTCCTGTATCAGTACGACTTGATTGTCCATTTATATTGTACCTGTCCTTGTCTACCCTTTCCATATGTAAAGCGCCATGGACTCTGATGGTGCTATATAAATAAATAAATAATAATAATGTACCTTTTAGTCTGAAATGCATTGCTTTACGTTTCAAGACATCTCTCATTGTGAATAATAGAAAAAATGTGATAAGATGTAAACGGGACAAAATATAGTCCAAAGACCATTTACTTGTGTATTGTCTCCATATGTATCTGAATAATATGGAGTTTCCTTTGCATTGTCGGCATAATGTACTGTATGTGTGAATCTAGCCTAATCAGTGCTCATGGTAGAAGGCTGTAAGCACAAACCTTATTCACCACACCCAGATATACTGTACATGCTTCCCTCCTCCT
Source organism: Allobates femoralis (assembly GCA_033576535.1). Taxonomy (NCBI): domain Eukaryota; kingdom Metazoa; phylum Chordata; class Amphibia; order Anura; family Aromobatidae; genus Allobates; species Allobates femoralis. Next base: position 39,017,959 of record JARQOC010000007.1, read on the forward strand.
TCATTACTGATAATGACCATCATCTGCACTTTGTGTCTTCTCATTTAGTGATTCAAAAATTTGATTACGTCTTTGCTGAGAATGGAACAGTTCAGTATAAAGACGGCCAGCTCCTTTCAAGGCAGGTAAGGATACAATATGCATTATTTTACAAGTACTGCTGTCAGTTAGATTTATTCTAGATGATCTCTTGTACATATGATGTATTTGAATGTACGATCTTTTATTTGTCCCATCGCTAACATACATTCATGGAAGGCACAATTGTCTACATAATGAAAAGAGTCTCAAACAAATGGCAGAAAGTTAGAGGTTTTCCATTACTAATGTGATCCCCTTTCATTTGTCCTAACTCTTCCTAACTAAAGGGTATGTCACATGCGTCGATATCGCTGTCAATGTCACTCATGCGTCACGGATTTTCAGTCGCTCAAGCGACGTAAAAGTGACGTAGGAGCGACATTGAAGCGTGTGACCAAGCGATGCAACCAGCGATATGTCGCTGATCGCAGGTTTCACTGCCAGATGTAAAACCTGTCGCTCATCGCTCAGTAGACCTTGTGCATCGCTGTGTGTGACACTAAACTCAGCGACGTATTTTCTATTTTGACACTGTACAAGCGACTAAATAAAATCGCTCGCAAGATGGCGACATCACCGCATCGCTGGGTCATATTGACGCGTGTGACATCTTACCTGCGATAATTCCACATCGCTCAGGCGAGGAATAATATGTGACGCATGAGCGATATCGCGGGCGACTGACACGTGTGAACACTTTCCCAATATACTTCTGCTTCCAACCCTGCTATTGTAAGCTTGTTTCTCTGCAACATGTATATGTGACGACATGGATTTATTTAATGTATAGCGTGGGATAAATTTCTTATATTAGTCAGACCTATTGACCCTTTGCTTGTTATTTCATGTTTGCTGGGGCATTGTTTCTGCCAGTCTCCTCGCAGTCCCTCCATTGTCCAAAAGTTGTGTTTATTAATGTAATTATCTCACCCCTCTGCCAGAGAAGGTCATGACACAAAGAGAATTAAGCATGCAGAGTCTTACTTTGTTCAAAGATGTGTATTGCTAATTCAATGTAAATTACCTACGCCACCATTGTATTATTTTGTGAATTAAAGACTAAAGGGGGTGTCACACGCGTCAATATCGCCTGCACGATATCGGCTGCACGTGACGTTGCAGCGATATTGACGCGTGTGACATACTGCATCAACCAGCGATAAATCGCTGGTTGATGATCGCCAGGTTTCAGAACCAGCTCTGAAACCTGGCGATTGTCGCCCGGTGGACACGCAGCATCGCTGCGTGTGACACCGGGACTAGCGATATTCCAGCTCCCAGCGCCTGTCACAAGCGCTGGGAGCTGGTATCCAAGGTACACTGCGGGTAACTAGGCAGCGCGCGCTGCCTAGATACCCGACGTGTACCTTAGTTACCAGCCTCCTCCGCTCACCCGGTGAGCGGAGGAGGCTGGTAACTAAGGTACACGTCGGGTATCTAGGCAGCGCGCGCTGCCTAGTTACCCGCAGTGTACCTTGGAGACCAGGCTGCTCCCGCTTCCAGCAGGCTGGCAGCGGGAGCAGGACATCGTGGAAACGATATTTAAATCGTTTCCATGATGTCACTGGTCAATTGATCGCTGGTGAGTCTGTCTGTGTGACAGCTCACCAGCAATCAGCCGTCAATGTCGTCAGCGATCAGATCGCTGACGACATTGACGCGTGTGACACCCCCTTAATGTAACTAGTCTCAGACCCTTTCTGTCCACATCATTTAAATCTTCATTATCCAGTCGAATTGAAATTCATGCAATAAAGCCGGCGTCACACATGTCAATGTCGTCAGCGATCTGATTGCTGGCGACATTGATGGATGATCGCTGGTGAGCTGTAACACAGGTAGACTCACCAGCGATCATTTTACCAGCGACATCGTGGAAATGATTGTTCTTGATCTTTGTTCTGCTGCTGTAATACTGTAATTTCCTCCGGGATCAATAAAGTTTATCTTATCTTATCTTATTTAAATATCGTTTCCACAATGTCTGCAGGTTGGTATCCGGGGTAAACTGCGGGTAACTAGGCAGCGCGCGTTGCCGAGATACCCGATGTATATCTTAGTTACCAGTCTTCTCCGCTCACCGGCTGGTATCTAAGGTACACAGCGGGTAACTAGGGTCCCTAGTTACCCGCTGTGTACCTTGGATACCAGCCGGTGAGCGGAGAAGGCTGGTAACCAAGGTATAAATCGGGTATCTAGGCAGCGCGCGCTGCCTAGTTACCCGCAGTTTACCCTGGATACCAGCTCCCAGCGCTTCCTGAGAGGCGCTGGGAGCTGCCTGATCGCATCTGCAGGTGTCACACGCAGCGATGCTGTGTGTCCACCGGGCGACCATCGCCAGGTTTTCGGACCAGTCCGAAAACCTGGCGATGATCAACCAGTGATTTATCGCTGGTTGATTCAGCATGTCACACGCATCAATATCACTGCAACGTCACGCGCAGCAGCGATATTGACAGCGATATTGACGCGTGTGACAGTCCTTTAAGAGAGCAGCCTTTTACATGCAATCTTAGAAGAACACAATCTATCCGGGGGTGCGGGCTCAGGGTATATAAGGGGGCCTGTTGATTAGCCATGAGTGATTTTGCTATATGGCTTCAACATAGGATCTACGGATCGGGTTGGAAGGCCATAGACCTGGCCTAGACACTCCGGCACCAGCTAGTGGGTCAGAACCTGGATTATATTACGACATTGACTTCAGCATTGAATGCTACGATTTGACTGGGATGTCAGAGACCATGTCCATGTATGTAAGAAACCCAGGTTGGGACTATTTGGTCACCTGGCTACAGACTTTGCAGTGCTCGGTCAGCTTCCTAAGCTTGTCGCTTTTCCTTACTCGGTGGGTGCCCGCCGAAAGCAGGGTGCTGGTGGATTGGAGTAAGTGGCCCCGAACGCCCAGAGGCACGAACATTCTAATCCCTGGTGAGCCAGCGGAAGGATGAGACACTGTTGCCTGTTATATTCTGTGTTTTTCTTGGTTATGTGTTATATTCCGTTAACTGTTGGGGATCCAATAAAGCCTTACTATTGTGCTTTCCTCACCCTGTGTTGTCTGAGAAGTGTTCTACCCACGGTTAAGGAGTTTGGGCGTTCAGTTGGGATGAGCCCTGGTCCATGCTGTTGATGTGCCCCAGGGCCGTGGGGTACTATGAACCATGCTGCGGTGTTTCTGGGGAGTCACAGGGGTCGAGACCTGGTTCCGTGATCCTGGGTTCAGTTTTAAAGATAGTTCTTGGGGAAATTTATAGGAAAGATTATTCGTGACATCCCCTATGGTTTGTGTCTATGGGTAGCCACCACTGCTGCAGAACCTCTGGGGACAATGGACGGGCAGCTGGGATAGATTGGCTCCCCACAGGTGGAGCGGATCCCCAGGGCAGTGGATGTTGAAAGGTGTAGGGTGCTGGTTGGAGGGTGCGCATTAACAGACAGACTTATGGTTTGTTGGTTCCTCAAGTCCTTTACTGGCAATACCGGTTCAACCACAGGTAATGTTGCTGTGAGTCCGTGTAACCTGGGAGCAACTCGGGGTTCTCCACACCCGGCAAGTTCTGAGGCCTCCGTGCTACACTTTCTCTTGGCGGGTCCCTGCGGCTGCTTAAGCTGAACTGCGGCCCTCTCTCTCTCTCTTCCTGCGTGTGCCGTATGAATTAGTACTTGATAAAAAGGCATGGTCTCTGGAACTTTATGATAGATTAAAAACAAAACAAAAAAAACCTAAATACTCAGAGGAACAGCAGGAATAAAACATTTTGACTCGGTAACAGGTCCTCTTTAAAACTGCAGATGACTGTCAGCCAGCACACGCTGTGAGCGCCAGGCCTGTAGTAGAGAGGATTCACTGTGCTGTGGGTGCACCACTCGTTCTGTGTGCTGCTCTTCTCCCTCATCCTCTCCTATGTATGCCAACTCTGAGGAGGAATAATCCAATGCTGCAGACTGCCAATTCACTTCTCCTTATACAAACAGAGTCTTTACTATGCTCAAAAATGTGATTACAATTTATTTACAAAAATGCACTCATTTAAAAATGCAAGTTTGGCTGAAGATACAGGCAGTGCGGTTTACACAGCATGATATTACAGATGACATTTAGGTATTGCACATAGCACATTGCCACATTAACATATTGCACTTATCCCCATAAAGCAGAGGTCCCCAACTCCAGGCCTCAAGGCCCGCCAACAGTGCAGGTTTTCAGGATTTCCTTAGTATTGCACAGGTGCTAATGTGATCATCTGCACAGGTAATGATTCCAACCCCTGTGCAATACTAAGGAGATCCTGAAAACCTGCACTGTTGGTGGGCCTTGAGGCCTGGAGTTGGGGACCTCTGCCATAAAGGATCATGACATGGTACATAGCATATATTGGCACAATAAGGCCCCATCAGCCCCATATCAATGACTTAGAGAGAGCAGTGCTCATTTAACTCATAGTACTGCATCTGAGCATACCAAATTGTATCTGCACGCTGTGCAAGATAGAAGGAGCCTCCACCTAAACCTCCATCTCCTACGCCGTTTCGCTGCCTCTGCTTGAATATTCTAAACTTAACCCTAAACAGACTATAGACTGAATGTTAATGTAAATAGTGTATATACTGTGTCCTACATGTACTGTTTTTCATTGTAAATTTCCTTGTCTTGAATCATAGTGACTCTGTGACCAAGGCCAGATTGGAGGCCAAAACGTTGTCCTACATGTCACCTGATAAAAATCTGTAAATAAATTTACCTTTAGCAAAATGGAAAACAATATGAGTGCTTGGATTCTCTTCTATTAGTTACCGTGGTAACTGCGGTCATGTGACCTGATGACGCTGCCGGGTTGTGACATCACCGCAGGTCCTGTAAGCAACCAAACCTTGCTGGAGGCAGCGGTGGATCGCGGATAGGTTAAAATACAGATTTTTAATTTTTAACTCTTTCTTTTATTTAATTTTACTTCTGCAATCTACAGTTGTGTCCAAAAGTATTGACACCCCTGCAATTCTGTCAGATAATACTCAGTTTCTTCCTGAAAATGATTGCAATCACAAATTCTTTGGTATTATTATCGTCATTTAATTTGTCTTCAATGAAAAAAAACACAAAAAGAATTGTCCTAAAGCCAAATTGGATATAATTCCACACCAAACATAAAAAAGGGGGTGGACAAAAGTATTGGCACTGTTAGAAATATCATGTGATGCTTCTCTAATTTGTGTAATTAACAGGACCTGTAACTTACCTGTGGCACCTAACAGGTGTTGGCAATAACTAAATCACACTTGCAGCCAGTTGACATGGATTAAAGTTGACTCAACCTCTGTCCTGTGTCCTTGTGTGTACCACATTGAGCATGGAGAAAAGAAAGAAGACCAAAGAACTGTCTGTGGACTTGAGAAACCAAATTGTGAGGAAGCATGAGCAATCTCAAGGCTACAAATCCATCTCCAAAGACCCGAATGTTCCTGTGTCTACTGTGCGCAGTGTCATCAAGAAGTTTAAAACTCATGGCACTGTAGCTAACCTCCCTATATGTGGACAGAAAAGAAAAATTGACGAGAGATTTCAACGCAAGATTGTGCGGATGGTGGATAAAGAACCTTGACTAACATCCAAACAAGTTTAAGCTGCCCTGCAGTCCGAGGGTACAACAGTGTCAACCCGTACTATCCGTCGGCGTCTGAATGAAATAGTATACTGTATAGTAGGATACCCAGGAAGACCCCACTTCTTACCCCGAGACTTAAAAAAGCCAGGCTGGAGTTTGCCAAAATTTACCTGAAAAAGCCTACAACGTTTTGGAAGAATGTTCTCTGGTCAGATGAGACAAAAGTAGAGCTTTTTGGGCAAAGGCATCAACATAGAGTTTACAGGAGAAAAAAAGAGGCATTCAAAGAAAAGAACACGGTCCCTACAGTCAAACATGGCGGAGGTTCCCTGATGTTTTGGGGTTGCTTTGCTGCCTCTGGCACTGGACTGCTTGACTGTGTGAATGGCATTATGAAGTCTGAAGACTACCAACAAATTTTGCAGCATAATGTAGGGCCCAGTGTGAGAAAGCTGGGTCTCCCTCAGAGGTCATGGGTCTTCCAGCAGGACAATGACCCAAAACACACTTCAAAAAGCACTAGAAAATGGTTTGAGAGAAAGCACTGGAGACTTCTAAGGTGGCCAGCAATGAGTCCAGAGCTGAATCCCATAGAACACCTGTGGAGAGATCTAAAAATGGCAGTTTGGAGAAGGCACCCTTCAAATAACATTGACCTGGAGCAGTTTGCCAAAGAAGAATGGTCTAAAATTCCAGCAGAGCATTGTAAGAAACTCATTGATGGTTACCGGAAGAGGTTGATCGCAGTTATTTTGGCTAAAGATTGTGCAACCAAGTATTAGGCTGAGGGTGCCAATACTTTTGTCTGGCCCATTTTGGAGTTTTGTGTGAAATGATCAATGTTTTGCTTTTTGCTTCATTCTCTTTTGTGTTTTTTCATTGAAGACAAATTAAATGAAGATAATAATACCAAAGAATTTGTGATTGCAATCATTTTCAGGAAGAAACTGAGTATTACCTGACAGAATTGCAGGGGTGTCAATACTTTTGGCCACAACTATATATTGCAGAAGTGAAATTAGAGGGTTAGGAGCAATTTTAGTGTACTGAGCATGCTCAGTACACTAAAATCGGGTCCAAGGAATTATCAGCTATTTCCTTGGACCCGCGCTCATAGGCCCCCATGTTAAACCCTGAGGATCGGATCGGATTTGGGCTAATTGCCATCTGATTTTGTGGGATACGATTTTTTTCTGTGCCCAAAATCGGAGCAGTCTCCGATTTTGGGTACAGCAAAAAATCGGACACAAATCGGATCCCGCAAAATTGGTTGGCAATTAGGCCAAATCTGATCCGATCCGACCCCCATAGGATAACATGGGGTCAAATAGGATCCGTAGCTGTCCGTTTTACGACGGACAGCCATGGATGCTCCAAAATCATGATGTGAAAGCACCCTTTTACGGATGCAACAGCACAAAGAAGGATGACACAGGGGTAACTTAACAATAGAGATTTATTGTACACAAACAGAGAGATCGAGATCAGGGAATGGCACAGGTGATGGCAAACAGCAGATTATATTAGAATGGGAATTCCGGCAATACCAGATAGAGTTTAAATACAATGTTATTTATACGTTATTTCTTCTACCACTAAACAACGGTCAATGTTATCTTCACTAAAGATGAGTAAACCTGTTTGGGGCTGTGGTCCACGTGATTTGCGTGGCTAAATGGAAGGAGTATGTGTTCGCACTGGGGATAATATCTTGAGTTTTCTGCTGTAGTGTCTTGTCCCTTAAAGAAAAAAAAAACACCCTCCCACCCCGGATGTGTTTTGTTTATGACTGGCTGTATGTATCAATGGCGGCTCGGATCAAGTTCAGGTCCCGAACAGTGCCATCAAACCCGAACATCCACAGATTCATTCAGCAACTGAACCTGAACCTTGAAAAGTTTGCTCATCACTAATCTTAAACCCCTCTGTCAGGAAAGCGTCAGTGTCACTGTTCTTTACATCACTGTTGTCAACTATCTAAACAATTCAATACAGCACACAGGCCCTAATTGGAGTTGCGTTACATCCAGCTAGGGTGCAAGTCTAAATAAGTGGGTGACTTCCCTCACTTAGCATGCCAGCTTCCTTCACCCTCTGAAGCGTAGTACCAATCCCCACTGACCACCATATGCCTGGACAGGAAGCAAAGGCTAAGAAAGACAGTCCTCTGCTATGGCTGGGTCGTCTCTTTGCTATGGTCCTTGATCTTCTTCTGGAACTAGTCAAGGTCTTCCTCTGAAACTGGTATCCGGGGGAAGGGGTCTTTTCCTAGATCTGGTATCACGGGGTCTCCTCCAGAATCTAGTATCATGATTGTCTTTTCCTGGATCCGGTATCACAGCGGTTTTCAGCTGGACCTGATATCTTGAGGGTGTTCTCCTAGACCTCTGGCTATAAGCCCAACAGGCTGCTCATGCGACCTTCTTGCTCAACTTCTGGCGTCAACTCTACCCCTTCTTTGCCTTTCTGGGCCTTTATAATTAGTTACTGCACCACAACTGTCACCAGACCTGGCATCTCTTCTAATCTCTTCCGTCTAGGAAACACATACTCCAGTCTACAGTTCCTGTTTGTCCTCTCTGACCAGCAGACACTGTAAGGTGTTAACGTCTTTTGCTTCTCCTACTCGCACTAATGATATATCCACCCTTGTCGACTCCGCAACTGAGGATTTTGACAATGCATTCCATCTCAGTCTACTGAGCCGACACCCTTTCCTTATTGTGATCACAGGGATATACTCGCCCGTATATTAGCTCAGAACATCAATGGTTATTAGATCCTGCCAGAGGAGTGGTTGGGCAGGATCTTGGCTATCAAATGATGACTTAGTCAAGTAGTTACCGGTCCCCAGTGTGACCGATGAAAAGTTAATAATGTTTTTTTTTTTTTCTCTCTCTGCAACGTTCTAAGTTTGGTGCCTCCCATAAAGGGAAGAATAACCTTTAGAAGAGTAACCTTTGTAAATATGTCGCCAGTTACTGTTAATATTGTTTACTGAAAAAGCAAATTTCACTCTGCCAATACACCTGGTAAACACACTCGCGGATGAGTGTATTCCACCAAGGGGAACGAAAAGGCTTATGACGCACCATGGGGACTCGGGTATATGGGCCCTCTGCTGCGGTATGGATGTCACTGGTGGCCTGCCCAGACCCATGGCCCTGGTGGTCTGCTTTCAAAAAAGGGAAGACGCCACCTGCAGATTCTGGTGACTGGATACCAGCGCCGCTTCAGACCTCCGGGAGGCGATGGTACTGCAGCTTTGATGGAACATCTCCCTGCAGGTGGAGCTGGGCCTCCGGGGCAGGAGTGCACCGATGATGGGGATGCAGACTGTAAATGTCAATGACCAGCAGTATGGTAAAAGAACAAACACACGGAGACTCTGTCACTCTACCCGGGTACTTTACTGGAATAGTTCTGGTGGCAATAAAGTTCACAGTGCAAAGCAGTCTTTCTCAAGAGGTAACCGGCTGGGTAGTCACAGCGGGCTGCAAGGTCTCTCAGAGACTCCCGTGGTAAGCCTTCTTTAGTCGATCCCGTGTCCTGCTGCTGATCCCTGTCCTTGCACTACCCCTTACTACCAGGCCCGTTTGGGGTGCTGATGAGTTCCCGACTTCCCAGCTCTTAAGAAGGGTGTCCTCGACCTTTAGGTGGGCGATCCTGGTGTGGCAGTGCTGTATGGACAGGTTGTCAGGGCCAGTGGACTGACCCGCAATGGCCGGTATTGGCGGCTCAGGGGCTAGACTCCCTGCACCACGTCCTCGGAGCCGAATCCCCGTGGTTGATCAGGGTTCTCCCCGGAGTATGGGCGCTCTTCTCCTCTTTTCCTTCCCTCTCTCTTTCCTGGGCTGCCTGTTCCTCTCCCAGGCCCCCTCTCTCGAGGAGTCCCCTTTTCTCACTCAGGGCTCCTTTTCCTTCTTCTCCTTGGGGCAAACTAGAACTCCCCGTTTTTCTACCTCCCTCCTCCCCTAACTCTCGCCCCAGGGACTGGGCTCCAACCATTTGCCTAGGCTCGAGTGTGGGAGTGCCGGGGTGGCAGCCTCCTACAAACCTTGCATTCCTACTGTGACAGGGATAACCGCACACTCTTTTATGGGTGCAGTACCCCAACTGTGACGCTTGACCAGTGGGGCGCCACATCATCTTGTGGGTCTAATAAACTAAAAATAAAATTAAATAAATGAAAGGTTTTAAGTGTTCCAAAAAGAGAAGTCACTTGTGCCTTAACCATTTCACAACGCGGCCATTTTTGGTTTTTGCATTTTTGTTTTTTCCTTCCCTTCTCCCCAGGACCATAACTTTTAAATTTTTCTGTCCACATTCATATATGAACTCTTGTTTTTTTGTGAGACAAGTTGTACTTTTGAATTATAACTTTCATTTTACCACTGGAAAACAGGAAAGAAAAAGTGGAGAGAAAATGTGAAAAAATGCAATTCTGACATTGTATGCCATAAAGGTACCGTTACGCAAATAGAGTCTGTGGAGCCTCGGTTAGGAGTATCAAACACAGGACTAGCCAGATATCATTGTACAAATCATTGTATCATTGTACTGTGTACAAATGGAACAATGTGTCCATGATTTCAGTGCAACCAGAGATCTGTTCAGATGTTGGTCACAGATATCTATCTGTGTGTGTAAATTGGCCTTCACAGTACCTTGTTAAAACAATTCCCAATGTGTGGTAAAAATGACCAATATGATTCTCCTCATCACTACGATTATGGTGATACTGAACATGTGCAGTTTTTTATTATTTTAGTTGTGAAAAAGACATCAGAAGTTTGAAAAAAAAACACTTTTGGGTCCATGGAGCCGTGTGATGGCTTCAGTTTTGCAAGATGAGAGAACATTTTAATTGAGAGCATTTTGGGATAGATATGATGTTTTGATCGCTTGCTAAAGTTTTTTGTGTGGTGTTGCAGCAACCAAACAATTAACATAATTTTGGTGTTCTCTAATATTTTTCCAGTTACGGTTTTTTACCAATCAGGTTAATTATTTTTATATTTTCATAGATTGTACTTTTCTGAACATGGCAATACGGCATATGTTATTATTATTTTTAATGGGGGAAAATGAGGGTGATTTAAACTTTTATGTTTTGAAAAATGTTTTTTAAGACATTTGTTTTACTTTTCGGCATGTAGCCTTTTTTACAGTCTTATGAGAGAGCCTTAAGGCCCCGTTACACATAGCGATATCGCTAACTATATCATCGCAACATCACAGGTTTTGTGACGTAGCAGCGACCTTGCTAGCGATATCCGTGTGTGACATTTAGCAGAGATCGGCCCCCCACTGGGAGACTGCTGATCGTTAATGAATGGCCTGGACCATTTTTTGATCGGCGATCTCCCGCTGGGCATGCTGGATCACTGTGTGTGACACAGGCAATGACCAGCGAGCTCCATGCTTTGCCCGAGAACAAAACAGATCCCAAAGACTGTTGGGTGTCGCCGCTTCGCTGGGTAATCGCTGGTAAGTCACACCAGCGACCACACAGCGATGTTTCAGCGATCCCGGCCATGTCGGATCGTTGTCGGGATCGCGTAAACATCACTATGTGTAATGGGGCCTTTATAAGACTGAAAAAGGCTAAACCCCAAATCACATAGTCTGAAAGCCACTGGCTGTCTCATACATCATGCCTGTTCTTATACTGCTGAACCTGTCTGTGGAATGTAATGGCACTTTACACGTCCCAACATCGATCCAATATTGGATACAACGCCGCGGGAGCGCGCTTTTTCTGGGCAGAATTCCAAGATCGCATAGGAGATGTTACACAGCGGGATATCGGCAGGCAACGCCACGGCGATGTCCACGCCCCCTTGTACAGCCGACCCAGGAACGACCATGGGAGAGAATAGGGGAAGTTGTACTCCACATCGTTGTTGGGCATTTACACAGCACGATCCAGCCACAATGTCCATCCAATATCGGGCCGTTGGAGAGCACGCTCATTTGATCCCCAATATCATTTTGGCTTCGTTCGTGCATCGTATTGGACATTTATACCATACAACGCACGAACGATATCGGGGCCAACGCACGAACCGTGTGACTTTTTATCGGAGTTGGACGCCGATATCAGGACGTGTAAAGTGACCATTACTAATTTTTGAGAATTTATTCTCAATGCAGGATTAGTTTTTATTATTGGAAACTCCTCTGGATTGAACCTTTTGCTTCCACAGAATTTAAAAGAATCCGTAAAAATCGGATGCCATACTGATGTCCTCTATGGCATGTGATTTTTTTTCTCGTAATGTACCAGTTTAAGAGTCAAATTGCAGCATCTTGCAAATTTTTTTCTCATCCTGAATACAGCCAAGAATAAAAGATCACAGCTCTGTATTGCCTCAGTGACTAACCTAGGTCTGAGTGCAATCCCTTATTTTATTAGCTGGCACTCTCCGATTTATACACTCTTGTGAACCCTTTCTAAAACTGCTATACAACTCTGCATTTGGAAATAGCAAATTCAGACAGAAGGCAGCAAAACCACAAAGGTACACAGTACACATGTAAAATAAACCAGAGCATGTTACACCTTAGGTTCCTTAAAGTGCCTTTCTCCTTGTATTGGTGACAGCTCTGCACCCCATCAATTAGCTTCATCAGGTCTTCACAATTTCATGTAGGGAATCCTTGGTCTTCAGATAGTGTGTTTGACCATCAGGTGTGTTTTGCAGAGGTAATGGCGCTACACAGTTCCCTATTCCAAACTTCTGACTAGTATAGTATATGTGAATATAGAAATAGATAGTATTTGATGATTAGCATTAGTTTTCTGTTTCTATGCAAATCAATTATGTAGTAGTTACAATTGCAATGTATTGTCTGTACATCATGTTTCTTCATAGCACAATGATCTTTGTATTTTTTAGGCCATCCAAAATCATCTTGGAGAGGAACTGCTACAAGATCTCATTAATTTCTGTCTCCACTACATAGCTACACTCAAGCTTCCTAAGAAACGGTAATTAACAAAGGTCAATAGGCCTCTACTGTGCACACTTTTATTTTACTTGTATTAAAAAAAACACCATGAATTTCACTATTATTACCGTTTTCTATTTGTTTCTATTTTGTTACAATTACAATTTCAATGTATATTTGTAATGGCATTTTTAAAGGGAATCTGTCAGAAAGATTTAAAATCCTCCACCATTCTGGTTTTATTCCTTGCCCAGCCCCACCTTCCTGTGCCTGACTGACAGCTCTCTAACTGTGTAGTCAAGACCAGAGGACGGAGGGGCTGGAATAGAGGCGGGGAAGCAGAGGCTTGGGGAGGGCTTCAACATGCTCAGAGCAATGAAAGGGAACCTGTCAGGTTAGATCACATTATTAACCTGCAGTTATAGGGTTAATACCCGCTCTGAACAGAGTTAACTTTTTTTCAGGTGCCACATTTTCAGTAGGACACCTGGGTACCTTCATAATGATATTAGCCTGCAGATTAACCCTGTATCTGTATCATTATTGGACGTGAGGCTTAAAGAGAATTTATCACTTGTGTGTGAATTATAATAGAGATTGTTCAGTCAAGAAGCAACAGATTGCATCAGTAAAAGTGTGAATGACATTTGTCAGAGAGCAACATGACCATATAAACAGTTTAAGAGGTGAATCATGCTGACAGATTCCAAGGATCATGCTGACCGATTCCAGGGATCATGCTGACAGATTCCAGGGATCATGCTGACAGATTTCAAGGATCATGCTGACAGATTCCAGGGATCATGCTGACAGATTCCAAGGATCATGCTGACAGATTCCAGGGATCATGCTGACAGATTCCAGGGATCATGCTGACAGATTGCAGGGATCATGCTGAGAGATTCCAGGGATCATGCTGACAGATTGCAGGGATGATGCTGACAGATTCCAGGGATCATGCTGACAGTTTCAAGGGATTATGCCATTCAATTCATGTTGCCAAAACCACGGCCAATATGAATCCGGAGGCTGGCAGTGTGATTGCTGATGGGAAATTACTCTGAAACACTTTTTTAGTGTTTAAAGTGAAAAAATAAAGAGATATGCACAAATAAAGGAGTACCTTAAAATATATGATTTCTATTATTACAAAACAACAAGCCAACCAAGCATATTCTATTAAAAACATTTAAAAGGCACAAAAGGTGTCCGAATCCGTCCAGACCAAGCCATAATTGATCTGTAGTCTACCCTGTTTGTCTGAACAGAAACCAAGATATTGCCAACACATAGAGAGCTAGTTGAGCATGTATAAAATGAACATTAAATTATGTGGTGCCCCACTGGTCTGGTCGCCACAAAGGGGTACTGCACTCAATGAACAGGTGTGGTGTCTCAGTCCTACAGGAAACAGGATAGTGAACTCAGGCCCCCACCAAACACACCACACACCCTAGGACCCAGGGGACCATGGGCGTACCCGGGGGAGGGACCAGTCAAAGGGGATAGGGGAAGAACCGGTGGGGGGTGGTAGTGAGTACTTAGTGAGTAGGTAGTGGTAGAGTGAAGGAGGTGGAAGCAAAGTGTGCAGGCGTGAGAAGGGGAACAGAGAAAACTCCAGGGGCACAGGTGGTGTGAAAACAACCTGGGTGCCCGGATCCTGGAATAAGATAGTCAGTCGGAGGGGTTGGTCAAGAACCAGGGACCCTTCCTGAACATGGCGCGGAAGCTGTATGTCCGAGCCACTGAATAGGAGGCCGCGCAGTCTACAGGAGTGGTGGTTGCAACCCGACGCACCCGCTGAGAAGGCAGCCAAACTAGGGTCAGGAGACAGGTACCAGTCGTCCGAGAGGACGTGTGGATGCTAGATCGGTGCACTGCGCCTGGAGGCGCTGACATTAGAGGCGAAGAAGTAGCGCTGGGAGAGATTGAACAGAGAGCGGAGAGGCACACAAAGGGGTCCTGGACCAGCTATCCCGGTTGCTTGTGGACAGGCCAGACTGGACTTCATAGAGAGAAGCGCCCGGTGACCAGTTGCAACCTCAGTGAGTAAACCGGGGACAAAATTCCAACACTGTGTGAGACTGATTTATTCTCCCGCCTGCAGAGCTGCCGACTGCAACAGCAGACATAGAGGCCCAGTACAACCATGGCTTTATACATGCCCGCAACTGAACACATCTGCCCCGGGGTACTGCTCCACCTACAGGGAGCGACAACGTCAGGCTGTCACACCAACAACCCTGGAGGTCTGGCCCGCAGCGTCGGTCCCTGTTAACCGAGAACTGTAGGTGGCGTTACAAACTTTCCTTCCATAAACTTTATTCCCAACCAATACTTCCTAGAACCAGTTAACCCCTAGAGCACTGACACCACCGGTTCACGGAAGCCGGGTCTCGACCCCTGTGACTTCCCGGCAGAGCTGTTGCCCGGTTCCGAGTGCCTCACGGCCCTGTGGTGGGCAAGTCAGTAATATGCATATGAAACATGTATGTAATCAATAGCTAGCACAAAAGAGCCAATGCCTATAATATTGTCAAATATGTGGTAAAAATCAAGTACTGGTGTCTCTTAAATAGGGATAAGATAACACCCAATGGTACATCAAGGTTACAGGAAATCTGTCAGGTGAAAAATCCATATGTAACTGATATCATTTTCTAATTCCTTGCTATCTGAGAGTCCTCAGTGGTTGATACCTTTTAATGGCTAACTGAAAAGATGGTAAACATAGCAAGCTTTCGAGACGGCTCAGGTCTCTTCTTCAGGCTGATAACCAGCCTGAAGAAGAGACCTGAGTCGTCTCAAAAGCTTGCTATGTTTACCATCTTTTCAGTTAGCCATTAAAAGGTATCAACCACTGAGGACTCTCAGATTGCAATATATTTTTCTATCTACTGGCTAACACGGTATAAATATTCTTTACCTAATTCCTTGCTCTAATCTCTCTCTATTTATGTATTTCTTTTATTTATATTCCCCTCCTATCCTCTGTAAACTTCACATAAAGTGATTCATTTCATCTGTCAATCACAGTGAGTGATCCACTTGGTTCTCTGCTGTCCACTCCCCATAGGATGAATATGCATGTCACATACTCAAACCACATTACTGCACAGGACATCAGTGTGGGGGAGGAGGGCCTGTATCTCGTCTGTGCTATCTCTGTCTGCAGCAAGGAAAGAGGTCAAGTACCCCACAGAAACTGTCACAGCAGGGATTCCTGCTTAGAAAACAAATGGAGTCTAGATAAGGCAGACCTGCAATAGCTCTCTCCCTCCTTGTCCTCAGCAGCACAGAAGCTCCGATGGAAACTGAAACCTGACACTGCACTGAGAGCATAGGGAGGAGGGAGGAGAGAGGAGGGAGCTGCTGAGAGGGAGGAGAGAGCTGCTGAGATGGAGTGCATAATTAAAGACGATCTTTCACCCCCCTGGTGCATGGCAAACTAAATGCAGCATGTCTGCTGCATTCAGGGAAAGGGTCCCCCATGTCTCTAGCCCCCCTGTAAGCTTTAAAAAATACTTTAGAAAACTTACAGTTAAGAGGTTCGCCTGGGTGGGATCTTATTAAGAGGTCCTCGCTGCTGGCACAGTCCTCCCTGCCTCCTCTTTGTGTATTCCGCCCCTTCTATGTGTCTGCCGCTGCCTTCTCTTGTTCTGGGTCTGCCCTCCTCTTCAGCTCCTGGCGTCACACAGAGCAGGAGAAGAGGAGGGCAGACCCAGAAGAAGAGGAGTCGGCGGCAGACACATAGAAGGGGTGGAATACACAAGGATGAGGCAGGTAGGACTGTGCCAGCAGCCAGGACCTCTTAATAAGATCCATCCCAGACCAGCTCTTAACTGTAAGGTTTCTAAAGTCTTTTTTTAAAGACTTACAGGAAAGCCAGAGACTTGGGGGACCCCTTCCCTGAATGCAGCAGACATGCTGCATTCAGTGCTGCATTTAGTTTGCCATGCACAGGGGGGTGGGGGGTCCTCTTTGACCCCTTCCCGACCTATGACATTTTTAGAGACATCATGGAAGTCTGTGCGTTCCTGACCCATGACTTCTCTATAACGTCATGGCTTCTTTCGGGTCGTGCAGCTCCGGTGACCGGGTCAGTGACCAGTCACCGGAGCTGCACGTAGGTAGGGATCTCCGGATGAGCCGGGGGGAAGTGGCCTCTCTCCCCGTGCCCCAATCACTGTGATTGGTAGTTGAAATCAAACTACCAATCACAGTGATTGTAGCTATGGTGGGGCAGTATGACGTTGTGGTGCCTCCCTCCTCAGCCTTATCCTGTTCGTGGAGGCTGAGGAAGGAGGACTCCCTGCTGCCCCCAACGTGCCAGTCGCTGCCTGCCTCCGATCCGCTGCCTGCTGCCCCGGTAAGCCGCCGCTAAGCCGCTGCTGCCCCATCCCCTGGCCCTCATCCATCCCCACCCTGTGCCCTCACCCATCCGTGTGCTCATCCCCCATCCACCACCATTGCCCCCGTGCTCACCCATCTCACCCCCACTGCCCTCTCACCCATCTCACCCACCACTGCCCCCTGTGCTCACCCCCTATCTCACCCACCACTGCTCCCTGTGCTCACCATCTCACTCACCTGCCCCTTGCTCACCCCCACTCACCACCACTGCCCCCTGTGCTCACCCCCATCACACCCACCACTGCCCCCTGTGCTCACCCCCCATCTCACCCACCACTGCCACCTGTGCTCACCTCTCATCTCTGCCCTCACCCACCACTGCCCCCTGTGCTCACCCATCTCTACCCTCACCCACGCTGCCCCCTCGCTCCCCCCATCCCTGTGCTCACTCCCCATCTGTGCCCTCACCCACCGCAGCCACTTCGCTCCCCCATCCCTGTGCTTACCCACCAATGCCCCCTCGCTCACCCCATCCCTGTACTCACCAACCACTGCCCCCTGTGCTCATCCCCCATCTCTGCCCTCACCCACCATGTCCCCTCGCTCCCCCCATCCCTGTGCTCACCCCCATCTCTGCCCTCACCCCACCTTGCCCCTCTCTCCCCCCATCCCTGTGCTTACCCCCATCTCTGCCCTCACCCACCGCTGCCCCTCGCTCCCCCATCCCTGTGCTTACCCCCATCTCTGCCTTCACCCACCACTGCCGCCTTGCTCCCCCCATCCCTGTGCTCACCCCCCATCTGTGCCTTCACCCACCGCTGCCTCCTCGTTCCCCCATCCCTGTGCTCACCCCCATCTCTGCCCTCACCCACCGCTGCCCCTCACTCCTCCCATCTCTACCCTCACCCACCGCTGCCCCCTCGCTCCCCTAATTCTGCCCTCATTCCTCCTGCCCAGTGATCACCCCTCCTGCCCTTCGCTCCCCCCCCCCAGTGATCACCCCTGTGACCAGGTGCTGCTGCCGCCTGCCCTCTGCGCACCCGACCGCCCCCGCCTGCCCTCTGCGCACCCGACCGCCCCCGCCTGCCCTCTGCGCACCCGACCGCCCCCGCCTGCCCTCTGCGCACCCGACCGCCCCCGCCTGCCCTCTGCGCACCCGACCCGCCCCCGCCTGCCCCCGCCTGCCCTCTACGCACCCAACCGCCCCCGCCTGACCTCTGTGCACTCTACCACCCCCTACTGACCTCTGCGCACCCGACCGCCCCTGTCTGCAAGTTACACCAATCACTCACTCATACATACGTACACACACATGGGAATAATGTTTTGTGTTTTTTTACACACAGCACACAAAAAACCATCCTGCTCGTCCCAGTCATCACGGTCAGAACGGGCGTACTCAGCTGAGGAGGCATATGCTATTATTGCCTCCGATGCTGATGGTGAGGAAGTGGACCCCATGTTCCCCTATTCCTCCCATTCTTCCTCCTCCAGTGACACCAAGTCTCCATCAAGACGAAGACGGCGGAGGATAAGAGATCGTCCGGAGCCTGAGGGAGAAGAGCCGGAGGCCGAGGAAGAAGAGCCGGAGCCTGGAGAAGAGGAGCCGGAGGCCATGGAGGAAGACTCGCAGCCAACTGTGAGTAACCCCCAACCTGGTGCTAGTCATGCCCAACCTAGCCCTGTGTGGACCCCGTCCCTTAAAACTATACTCCACGGATTCCTGATTTCCTTCCCCAATCAGGAATCCAGTTCGAGACAGCAAACCTCAGGGAAAACGGCTTGTTCAAAGTTTATTTCTCTGAGGCCATTGTGAGTCTCATGGTGGAGCAGACCAACATCTACGCCCAACAATTTCTGGCTGAAAACCCAAAATCAGCATTTTCTTCTTGGAGTCAGTAGAAATGTTGAAATATTGGGGACTGGTACTTCATATGGGGATTGTGAAGAAACCAGAAATCCGCCAATACTGGAGTAGAGATATTTTATATCAAACTCCAGTGTTCGGCATGGTGATGACCCGAAAACGATTTGAGGTCATTCACAAATTTGAACATTTCAGTGACAATGCGGACAGCCCTCCCCACGATGACCGGAATTTTGATAGGCTGTTCAAAATTCGGCCAGTCATCGAACACTTCAGCAACAGGTTTGCTGAAGTGTACGTTCCCCAAAGGGAAATTTGTGTGGATGAATCCCTCATCCACTTCAAAGGGAGGCTTCAATTCCGACAATACCTGTCCAGCAAGAGGGCGAGGTACGGAATAATACTCTACAAGCTGTGCGAGAGTACCTCAGGGTACACTCTCAGCTTTAGAGTGTACCAAGGAAAGGCTTCCAGGATCCAGCCCCCAGATTGCCCACCTGCTCTTCGGGTGAGTGGGAAAATAGTGTGGGATTTGATCCACTCACTGCTTGGAAAAGCTTATCACCTGTACGTTGATAACTTCTACACAAGCTTCCCACTATTTCAGTCCCTCTCTGCCAGAAGTACTGCCGCTTGCGGTACTGTGCGCAGAAACCAGAGGGGTCTCCCTTTGACGCTAAATGGGCAACCTTTCCCAAAGTGTGAGAGCCGAGCCCAATGTAGCGGAAACATGGTTGTGGTCAGGTTCAAGGATAAAAGGGACGTCTTTTTCTTGACCACAATCCATGGTCCCGGCACCACGTCCACCACCATTAGAGGTACCCCAGCACAGGTCCACAAACCGGACTGTGCTCTGGGGTACAACAAATACATGGAGGGACTTGATCTTTCTGATCAAGTCCTCCAGCCCTACAGTGCCATGCAGAAGGCAAAGGTTTCGTACAAAAAACTGGCCTTTCATATCGTTCAATTGGCACTGTATTACGCATACGTGCTATCACAATATGCAGGCCAGACCACCAATACCTTCCTTCAGTTTCAGGAGGCGGTGATAAAGGCCCTGATGTTTGGAGGCGAAGAAGAAGAAATGGGCCCCAGCACCCCTGGAACTGAAGTTTCCCATATCGTACCAGGGTAACATTTTCCCGGTCACAGCACATCACAAAAAAGGTGTCGGGTCTGCTACAAAAGGGGGGTAAGAAAGGACACGCATTTCCGATGTGAAACTTGTCCAGGCAAACCTGGACTGTGTGTGAAGAACTGTTTTAGAATTCATCACACGTCCATGGAGTAAAATCCTGACCTTCCCTACACAACTCACCCACACCAGCCTGACATACACCACACCACACACCTGACATACACTACACCACACTAAACACACCAACCTGACGTACACTACACCACACCAACCTGACGTACACTACGTCAGGTTGATGTGTGGTGTATACTATACCACACATACACCACACCACACACATACACCAACCTGATGCGCACTACAACACACACACACACACACACTAAACTGACATACACTACACACCAACCTGACATACACTACACCACATACATAGCAACCTGATGTAGTGTATGTAAGGTTGGTGTGGTGTAGTGTGCGTCGGGTCGGTGTGTGTGCGTGGGTCAGGTTGGCGTGTGTGGTGAAGTATATATCACCTACACCAACTTGACGTATACTGTACCTCACATCAACCTGACTTACACTACACCACACATGCCAACCTGACGTAGTGTATGTTAGGTTAGTGTGTGGTGTGGTGTAGTGTACGTCAGGTTGGTGTGTGGTGTAGTAAACACCACACGTATACTAAACTACACATCCCAAACTGACATACACTACATACTCTCCATATGTGACATGGTGTCCGCTAACAATTGGAGCTAATTTTCCAGTCAAATTGTTAGCCGACACCATGTCGCATATGAAGAGCCCCTGTGTGCCTAAACATTGGAGCTCCCCATAAGTGACCCCATTTTGATCTAGATACGTTCCTTGGGGGGTCTAATTTCCAACATGGGGTCACTTGTGGGGGAGCTCCAATGTTTAGGCACACAGGGGCTCTCCGTACGCAACATAGTGTCCGCTAACAATTTATATGGAAAATTAGCTCCAATTGTTAGCAGACATCATGTCGCGTATGGAGAGCCCCTGTGTGCCTAAACATTGGAGCTCCCCACAAGTGACCCCATATTGGAAACTAGTCCCCCCCCAAGGGACGTATCTAAATGCATAATGAGCACTTTGAACCCCCAGATGCTTCACAAATTAATCTGTAAAAATGAAAAAAGAAACTTTTTGTGGAAAAAAATGGACTTTTTCATTTTTACGGATCAATTTGTGCAGCACCTGGGGGTTCAAAGTACTCACTATGCATCTAGATACGTTCCTTGGGGGGGTCTACTTTCCAAAATGGGGTCACTTGTGTGGGAGCTCCAATGTTTAGGCACACAGGGGCTCTCCAAACGCGACATGGTGTCCGCTAAGAATTTAAATGGAAAATCAGCTCCAATTGTTAGCGGACACCATGTCGCGTTTGGAGAGCCCCTGTGTGCCTAAACATTGGAGCTCCCCCACAAGTGACCCCATTTTGGAAAGTAGACCCCCCCCAAGGAACGTATCTAGATGCATGGTGAGTACTTTGAACCCCCCAGGTGCTGTACAAATTAATCCGTAAAAATTAAAAAGTCCATTTTTTTCCACAAAAAGTTTCTTTTTTCATTTTTACAGATTAATTTGTGAATCACCTGGGGGTTCAAAGTGCTCACTATGCATCTAGATACGTTCCTTGGGGGGGTCTACTTTCCAAAATGGGGTCAGTTGTGGGGGAGCTCCAATGTTTAGTCACACAGGGGCTCTCCAAACGCGACATAGTGTCCGCTAACAATTTGAATGGAAAATCAGCTCAAATTGAGAGAGAAAGGGTGGAACCTGGAGCCTGCAAAACAGCCCGCCCTGGTGACTAAAGAATATGGCCCCTGCTAATTATAATCACTAACGAGTAAGTATCAAAACGTTTTTCTCCACTTTCACAGGATGCTTTTAGGAGACAAAAGGAGTGTGAGATTAGTGATAGGATGCTGCAGGGACATGTTTTCCTAGCTTAGGAGGCGTTCTGGAGGTGACAGGATCCCTTTAAATACTTCACAACCTTCGACGTACTGGTACATCAGAGATTGTGTCTCCACCTTTCATCTGGGCTCAAAGGCTGAGCCTGCATCATTCCCCGTATATGACAGCTGATTTAAACAGACCACAGCTCCGCCCACAGCTGGTAACCAGTCAAATACCACTGTCAATTTCAGTCAGTGACATTCATAAGAGAGCGTGATTCTGCTATACATAGCAGTTCCGATGCACTGGTGTGTATATAGCACAGGTGATGAGACAATCTCAGCTTCAAGTACCCTCACAAGACTATTAAATAAGACTATTATGTTTTTAAAAATATTAAACTTTAAAAAAAAACAACTAAAGTTCATATCACCTCTTCTTTGCCCCAATAAAAAAAAAATACACAAACTGTTATCGCTACGTTCCTAAAAGTCTGATCAAAATATAAATTAATACGATCGGTAAATATCATAGTCAAAAAAATAAAGCTGCCAGAATAGTTTGTTTTTGGCCGCTGTAATGTTGCAATAAGAGGTGATCAAAACATCGTAACTACCCAAAGATTATATCAGCACAAATGTCAGCTAAGGGCACAATACACATGATAATCAATGGAGGATCTCCGGTCGTCAATGGACCGACTACTTACTATGCCCAAACCCCTGTAAGATTAAATAAATACACAACACTGCAGTGACTTGGTTTAACAAATTGGCCACAGCAGCCTTTATTGCCTATTGTTTACATACTAACATAAATAACTGGGTACACCGTCCAACGGGCGTCCCAACTTAAAACAATAGGCCCACCCTCATTTCACCCATGGATAGGCCCGGTCCATAAGCCTCTAAACTTTTGTCCCTGGCCGCAATAACACCGACCCCAGGGACGAGGTATTGGTTACCTAGAACCAATACCCCACCCTTGCAGAACCCCGTGCCTGCAAGGTACCTTTAACCTGAGCCCCTTTCCCTTTGAAGTGGCTCATCTCCCCTTCCAAATGTAAATCCCCTGCCTCTGAACCAGACCTACCCCGTCACAAGACAGGACAAGTGACCTCTTACTTGGCCTGGACCCGCCACACACCAAACGCTTGCTCCACACCCTCTCTCAGATCCAACATCCACATATCCAAACCAATCTCCGTCAAGTGCACCAAATCAGCCTTCAGATATTCTCTTGACCTTGACTCCAATTCTCTGTGCCGCACCACAATCCCCCCATTACGTGCCACAAATGCCCCCACCACCTTGTTCACCTTCACCCTTGCTTTATTAATTTTATCCACCGACCTCCCAAACCTCCATCGTCCCCTCGGCACCATATCCGACCATACCACAATCACACCGGGGTGGGAACACCACAGCCGCAACAAATCACACTTAATGTCTCGTATTAATTCCTGAGACGCACGCACACCCAAATAATTTCCCCCAACATGCAGAACCAACACATCTGGGGGTCTACTCACACTACAAAAATAATCAACTTCAGGCAACACCCTGCCCTACTGCATACCCCTCAGGCCCAACCACTTGACCGATGCCACACCTCTATCAAGTCCTAATTGCCGACCATCCGGGCGAACATCCGCTCGACGAGCCCCCCAATACACATATGAATGTCCGAGTATCCAGATCAAGCAGAGGCCTGCACAAATAAGAGAAAAAATTAACAATTGACCAAACCAGCGTGCAATACTACCCGATTACTATCAAAAACCCATACCACAATGCCACACCCGCTTTCCCAGTAGCCTGGGCCTTCCCCTCCAGCCACTACCTGGAAAGCAGATGAGGACGTACATACAAGCGGAAACGATTTGACTCCCAACGACCAATACGTCGCACCACATCATCTCCTAACCCCCAACGAGAAGCCTCCGTGGCCGCCCCAATCCGAAACGAATGTGTGCCAAACTCCTCCGGCCGTTCACCCACTCGCGTCAAGCACTCCCGTAAAACTGTCCTAAACTGAAACTTGGACAAAAACAAACCATCCACATGCCGGAGCAGCGGTCCCGGATATCCACCCCTTCGAGATAGAAAACGCCTTACCACCCTCACTGGACACAGCTGGCTCTCAGCTAAAACATATAACACCACCAACCTTCCTCTGCCCACTTGGTCCGTTTTTGAACACCGCAACCAGCATTCTACCCTGTCCCCCAACACAACCACGTAGTTCAGGGCCAAACCACCCGCTCTGCACCGAGATGGGCTCACCAATTCCCCAAGCCTGAATGCTCCAAAGAAGGCCAACACAAAAGCAGCTGAGAATAAAATAATTTCGTATTCGGACCTGCAAACACACTCCAAACTCGCTACCATCCTCTCCAATAAGTTCACCGACACTGGACGTCGTCCGTCCCTCTCCCGAACACCTTTTTTAAAACCTTTCAAAGCCTGTCGCACTTTAAAATCTTTCGTCGCATCCTGCCTACCCAACAACCGAAACCAAAATGCAATTGCCGCCACCCTCTGCGCCACTGCTGAAGCGGACCTTCCAGACACAAAATCATTCCCTATGAACGTCAATACCTTCTGCACATCATCCATACAGCCAGTCATGCCCAGATCCCACTCAAATTCTTCCCATTCCTGCCATACTTTCCCGTATCGGTACCAAGTCGCCTCAGTCACTGATCTCCGAATCAAGGTACCCACAATCAAGTTACCAGGTTCCATAAACCATCCGGACATGGCAGACCGAACTCGTCAGCCCAAGGCACCAACTCCCGAAACCTGTGAATCTGAAACCGAGAAAGTGCATCAGCCACCGAATTAAAAACTCCAGGAACATGTTTAGCCACAATATGAATATTCCATTGCAGACATCTGAGCACCAGATGACGAAGATACGCCACCACCGGCAAAAACTTAGCAGACAAAGCGTTAATTGCATATACCACAGAGATGTTATCGCATTGAAAGCAGACCTTCCTGCCTGCAAATTCCTGACCCCACAATTCTACCGCCACAACAATGGGGAAAATCTCCAACAACGCAAGGTTCCTCACCAATCCTCGATCCCTCTACGACTCTGGCCAACCACCCGCGCACCAATGGCCCTTAAAAAAGGCCCCAAAACCCAATGAACCCGACGCATCTGTAAACAACTGCAACACCCTGTTGGGCACCACCTCCTTGAGCCATACCGTGCGCCTATTATATTCCTGCAAGAATATATCCCAAACTCTTAGATCCTCTTTAATGTCCCTAGTGATCCGAACAAAATGCACCAGACATGTCTTGCCCGCCATAGTCAGTGCCAACCGCCTGGCAAAAACCCTGCCCATTGGCATAATCAGACAAGCAAAATTAAGCTTGCCCAGCAAAGATTGCACCACCTTAAGCTGAACCTTTTTTGCCTTACTCATTTCAGCAACCGACCGCCTTAAATCCACAATCTTGTCAGCGGGAAGCCGACACTCCTGAGCCACCGAATCAATCTCGAACCCCAAAAAATGCATAACTGTGGCCGGTCCTTCAGTTTTGTCTGGAGCCAAAGGTATTCCAAAACGACTAGAAACCTCAGTTAAAGCAAACAACAATCCTGCACAAATCGGGGAACCCGCCGGCCCCACACAGAAAAAATCATCTAAATAGTGAATGATTGACTCCATACCAGACACATCCCTTACCACCCATTCAACAAAAGAACTAAACGTCTCGAAATAAGAACAAGAAATTGAACACCCCATTGGTAAACAAGGATCCACATAAAAACATTCCCTCCACATACAGCCCAAGAGATGCTGACTCTCAGGATGCACCGGCAACAAACAGAATGCTGCTTCCACATCCGACTTCGCCATCAGCACCCCCGGTCCCGCTTTCCTCACCAACTCCACAGCCTTATCAAAGGAGACGTAACAAACCGCTGCCAACTCCGGCGCAATACCATCATTCACCGAGGCCCCCGCCGGATATGGCAAATGGTGAATCAACCGAAACTTGTTCGGCTCTTTTTTCGGTACAACCCCCAGCCGAGATACCCGTAAATTCGTACAAGGAGGGTCCAAAAAGGGGCCCGCCATCCGTCCCAACTCAACTTCCTTCCTCAACTTCTCATTAACAACACCCGGATGATCCTTAGCAGAACGCAAATTCCCCGGTCGAAACAACCCCCCCCCCCCACTGCGTCAGACGGAATAACAAAACCAAACAAAAAACCCGAGCGCAACAACTCGGCAGCCTCAACATCCGGATACCTACTTAAGAATGGCTCCATCGCCTCTACCCTCACCGGTGTCCTCCCTTTTACCAGCACTGTCTCCTCCCTTACCTTTTCCTTTCTTAAAACAACGGGCAAAACTGTGACCTCCTCCACATCCCGAACATTCGTGTTTAAAACGACAGCATGAACCAAACTTACATTGCCCCTCATTAAATTGCCAACAACACCCTTTCCTGAACCTGGCTGAGGTACCCGATCCTGAACCCGATCCCCCGGCCCCACCCCGAAAGGGCTGCGCTGGTGCCGCCATTAAACGTAACCACAAGGAAATATCCTTGTGATCCCAACGCATGTCCGACCGTAAAGCCTTACGCTGCCTGAACTGCTCGTCATAACGTAGCCAGGACAAACCACCATACACTCTATAAGCCTCCCCTATAGAATCCATATAACCAAACAGAGCGGAGCAGTGCCCCAGCTCCTTCTCCCCCACAACGCTCGCCAGTATCGCAAAGGCCTGCAACCAATTCATAAACGTCCGCGGGATAAGACGATACCGCCGCTTCTCCTCATCCTCTTTTTCTTTCTTGGAATCACTAGGGCGAACCTTATCCAAGTTAAACTTTTCAAAACGGAAGCAGCGAAAATATTTCGACGTACTCCCCTTTCCAAATCTTCTCCCCAACTTCCTTCTTCAAATGCGCCCCCAAGGGGCTCTCAAAACACACATAAATCTCACTCTTCGCCCTATCATCCAGCCTAACCACCTCCTCCTCCTTTTCTTTTTCAACCTCAACCGCCGTATCCGGCGCCATTGAAGCCTGTCCCTCTACACTCTGCTGCACCGCAGCCTCTCCTCCCACACTGGACCCAACTCCAGCCGGACCGACCAAAGCTCCCACTGGAGACCCCGAAGCAGAACTCAAGCCTCCCCGGTCCTCCAAACTCTGCAACAAACCCAGCAACTGTCCTATGACATCCCCACCCACGGTAACCCCAGACGCTATCCCACCCACCGGAATCGGCCCTTCTCCCATATCACCGCCCGATCCTGACATAGGCAAAACATTACAATCAGTGTTCTCACCAGGCTGCCGAGGGGCAGCCGCAACACAGTCCTCCTCCGTCCGATCCTCCCCAGATGAGTCCTCCGACACTTCTCCATCTTCTGCGCTGATCTCGTCATCCAAGCCCCCCAGGGGTGCTCCGTCCGGAGTGTGCCTGCCACTGCCGCAACTCCCCCTGGCCTCCGCGGCTGCAGGAGCACCCCCAGCCGAGCACTGCTTCTTCTTGTGAAACCGCTCCAGCGATCTCCGAACCGTCTGCCCGCCAAATCCCCCCGAGGTCTCTTCTGACCACAGGGGCCCCTTTCCCTAAACCCGTCCTGCCGACTGCAGGCGGGTTGCTCCTGATCCTCACGACGCCGGGATCCCCCCCCTGCTACACAGGGGAGATCCGCTACAGCCCTCCTGGGCCCTGCATCCGTGGATGCCTGCTGGGTGTGCCCCCTATGGGATCTACGGGCCACCGTTGCTGAACCCGGCTGGATCCTTCTAGCCCTGAGCACCGGGGACTCCCCACTGTCGCGCCCTCCACCAGCCACAGCCTGTGACCGTCCCATGGGATCAGTCCCCGGTGTATGCGCCGGTCTCCTCCTAGTTGCCCGTGGCTCCTCCCTATTGGGAAGCCGCTCCACCCCCTGCCACCCGCAGGGGGCCCCTTCTGATAGTGCTGGCCGCTCGCGCGCTCCCTCATCTGGCGTCCCCCGGGAGCCGCCGTTACTATCCCACTCTTTGCTCCGGACCGCCGACCGGAAGTCGGCCGCGGACCGGCTCCGCCCACTTCCGGTCCCGCGTTACCCTGCCGAGAATTTCCTCCTAACGGCCGAAGAGGGCCCCTGGCTAGATGGGCATCCTCCCCGCCGCTGAGGGTCCCCACCGGGGCTCCTAGAACGGGCCCTCCTCACACCTCCCGCCTCCGGGGAATAACGCTGCGGTGGCCTGGAGCGGCGCCACGCAGTGATGGTGTGGAGGGGGCCGGTGCCGATGGGGGAACGCAGGCAGTCCGTACGTAGGCCTGCACTGCCTGCGCCCCATGCACCTCTGCCGCTGCCTGGATTAAAGCCCCTAGGGAAGCCAAGTCCGCCATGCTGTTGGTAAGTAGCTGTGCTCACAGCAAACTGTGCTCACTGTCCCCGGAAGTGGAATGAGGGGACTGCCTTCTTTGTCCGCAGTATCTTCCCCTAAACTCCCCCTCTTTCTCCCCAAACCAAACCCCTTCCCAGTTAACTACCTCCCATGCATCATTCAAATAATCCAATTCCTTCCTACTCCCATTAACTTCCTCCCTCCCCGAATGGCATGTGGCCCCTCCACCCTATGGGTTCCTTGGCCTGCTCAGCAATCCCCAGTGATTCCAAGAATCTGTTGAGCCCAGCAATTGGGCTCTACAGAAAACCTGAAAACCTTTTGGAATGTAGCGGGAACATAAGTCAGTGACAAAGTCTGGCAATAGCTCTTTCAGAGAACACAGGAACTCAGTTGAGTGAAGAGTTCATTCATAGATGGGTGTCAGAAGAAAAGGCTTGCCTATGCCAACTAATCAATGGAATATGTATGTATATATATATTATATAATATATATATACATATATATGCTACCCCCCATCCACTCTCTGTTCACCCTCTGCTATCTTCTTCCCTCTTGTACTCTCTCCTTTGAGCAGTCTCCCCCAGTGTGCTCTTTCACCCTCACTGTGGGCTCTCTCCCCCCAGGCTGTCTCTTTCCCCTATGTGCTCTCTCTCCTCTTAGGCGTACTCTCCCCATGTGGGCTCTCTCTCCCTCCTTGCGTTCTCTCACCCTGTGGGCTGTCTCTCCCCTTGCAACGTCTCTCTCTGTGTGCTCTCTCCCCCGTGTTGTCTGTCCCTTGTGCTGTCTCCCATGCGCTGTTTTTACCCCCTTGTTCTCTCTCCTGCTCTATGCTGTCACTCTCTTCTTCCCCTGATGTACAAAGATGGCGGTGGCATGAGTAAGTGTGTATGCTCCATGAGCAGTTATTCAGGTGGCAGTTAGGTGCGACGGTGATCGAGTGGCAGCATGGAGCGGTGTGGAAAAGCTGCGACGATGTGTCCATCGATTTTGGGTGGCGACGGGGGCGGGAATCTGCGGCACCACTGGCGGTACTGCGCAATGGGCCAGTACCGTCAGCGGGTGCCATATTTACACACCCACACTTGAATGTGCAAATATGGAGGACATTAGAGGACATCCTGACGCCGGCAGGGATGACAAATGGGACAGCGCATTTAGGCACACACAGAGATATATACATAGGTAGAACATACCAAAATACATTATCTGTTTTATATACGTGTATATAATAGATCTCAACAGGGCCAGACTGGGACCGAAAAGCAGCGCTGGAAAACAAGCCCCACCAGCCCACATACTATATCACCCATCAACTCCGATCAGTGAAATTTGCTTTTATGTTGTCATGGCCTCATCACTTTCTCAAAGGAGTTATCTGAAGAGCCACATGTGAATGGTTCAGCAAAGGCAAATCAACCACAAATCACTAGCAGCTGAGCAGCGCGGTATTGGCGGCCATGCTTTAAATCTCCCTCCAATACCGTGCTGCTGAGCTGATTGGTCGCGCGCTACCGCTGGCCGCTCATCTCCCGTGTGACCTCCTGGCGGCGGGAGATGAGTGGCTGCCACCGCAGGGAGATCAGCGGCGCCCACAGAATAGCAGTGAGCGGCTGGCGGGCATTTTTAAATCTCCCACCAATACCGTGCTGCTCAGCTGATTGGTCACGCGCCGGGTAGGCGTGAGATGACATTATTGAAAAAGTTTGATCTTCAGTGGAGAATAATGGTGGGTTACACGTCCCGATATCGCCGCGATATCGGAGGCAACACCGCGGGAGCGTGCATTTTTTGAGCGCTTTTCCCGATATCTCATCGGGGTTTACACGCTGCGATATCGGGAAACAACGTCCTCGATGTGTACGCCACCAACCAGTAACGACCATTTAACATGGGAGTTAATGGGTGAGGTGCGAGTACGCATCGGAGTTGGGCTGTCACACGCAGCGATCCTGCTACAACGGCCTTGCGATATCGGGAAGTTGAATAGCTCTGCTATTCAACTCCGATATCGTTTTGGCATCGTTCCAGGATCGCGTTGTACGCTCAAACCGTACAACGGCGCCGATATCGGCTCCAACTCGCGACCCACGTGACCTTTTTGTCGGAGTTGGGTCGGAGTTGGACGCGATATCGCGGCGTGTAAACCCACCATAAGTGTTCAATACAACAAATTTTGTGAAAACCCTACAAGAAACAAACAAAAAAAGAAAGAGGAGTACAACGCTACAGGTTAAATATACTGTAGAATATCCTCCCAAAACATTAATAAATGCTACATATCCTATTATTGCTTATAAGATCCAGTAAACAACATCCAGTTCCTCATTTAGGCCAAATATTGTAGTTTAAAGATCTATTTAGATTCCTAGTGCAAAAGCTCACTAGTAAGATCCCTGAAATTATTTTGGACTGATTCCTGATTCCAACCCATCACTCTTAATTCCTCTAGATTTACTCTCATGATGATGTAGGATATGTTTTACCTTTTTCGAAATTCTTTTTCGCCCTAGCAATGTTGGATAGATGTTCCATCCATCTTGAGAGTTCCTGTGCGGTTGGGCCAACATAGATTTTTGGGCAATAACATATTAAAGCATAGACAAGGTTACAGCTGAAATATGTGCCTGAACGGATTTGCATTGGAAATTTAGGTAGAGAAATGCTCTCAATAAATTGACAGATTGTGCAACCCCTACAGGGGTAAGAGCCCTTAAGCCTAGCCCCCCTGTTCAAATATTGGATGGGGTGCCTAAAATGGGCGCGCTGCGAGATCCACTTACTCAGAGAACACACGGGTCATCTGGAGTAAGTGGATCTCGGCAGCGCGGACGTTGCACACCTTTTTTTTCCCGTTTTCTGACATTCCACGTGCGTGTGGTTGATGTAGGTCAGCTACCAGTTGTGGGTCTCACAACTGACATAGGTGAGTGGTTTACCTATACACCCACTGTATCATAGTGTCTGAGTGATAGGGCACTATTGCGCCTCTTGTTCCCCTTCCCTTCTTTTATTAAATGGCTAACGGTTTAGATGGTCCTTAGGACCTTTGGTTCTTCAACAACATGTTAGGGTACCTTTACATGCCAATAACGCGGCGAGAAATAGTGCAGCGATATGTCGCCCTACGACAATCGTCGTCAAAATCTCTCCCAATTGCGGTGTGTATTTGGGAATTTGGCGGCGATATGTCGCTCGCCACGGTCACCTGATTTTGGAGCACTGATTTTGGAGCAATTTCACTGTCAATTTGCTGGCTGCAGTGAAATCATGGACACATTGTTCTATTTTGTTGCCGTATACAAATGGAGCAATGTTTCCATGGTTTCACTGCAACCAGCAAATTGCAGTGAAATTGCTTGCAAAATTGCCACGTGTGACGTTACTTAAGGTAATAGAGCAAAAATGGGAGAGATATATCACAACTGATGCAAGGAGAAGGTGGAGAAGTAGCAATAGCATCCATTAAGATTATTTCTTGGATTACAAAGAGCCTCTGAAATGAGATCTGGAATATCAACGATTGCCGTGGACACTTACTTCATTTTTAGAAATCTCCCCTATTAATTTTTAAAACTGAAATAGGAAATAACATGACAAATTGGAAGATTTGACAATGTTTTTATTTTGTGTTCAAACATGCAGCAGCTGTGCTGTGCTACAACCACAGCAGGTATGAAAGTCATGCACACATCCATATATGGCTCCATTTAGCCACTGGGTATGGACCATACCGGTGCTTGAGGTTTATTACTCTTATTGCACAATATAAATACAGCAATTTGGTGCTAATTTATACTACTTTGGCTGACTTTACATTAGGCAGAATACTTCTACAGTTATCTATAATGGAACAGCAGACAATCTGACAGATTTTGCAGAACGTTTCCATAGCTGTTTTTTTTCGCCATTTGCATTTGGTATTGAACATCTACAAAAGCTATAGATATATCACATGTGAAGGAAGCCCTAAAAATATATACTGAAAGACATGGCCAACCTTAAACTGAATTGATCCCTGTACAAATTTACCTTTTGGTGCCCCACCTCATTGTTATGTTTACTCAGAATACATGAGCTGGAATGTTTGCACATTGGGAAAATACACAGTACATGTAGCCATGGTCTGATTCACTTCTGGCTACAGTGAGACCTGAATACAGCTGAATTGCCGTGGCAGCTACAACACACCAACACAATCAGACATTAATGACTTAGGGTGCTTTCACATTAGCGTTCCCCTCCGCAGCGTTCTGCGGAGGGGATCCGCAATGTGACCGCAGCACCGCAAGCCCCTATCTTTATAATGGGAGCGCACGGTGCTGCGCTTGACTGCGCATGACCGTGCACACGCATTCACTCCCATTAGTGATCTGTGCGCAGACGGATGCCTGCGCACAAATCACCCAGTCTCGTCCGCACAAGAAATGCAACATGCAGGAGACAGTCTTTTTCTTTACTTTTTTACTGAAAGTCTCTACAGAATCCAGGGTTGTACAACCACCACCACCAGGCTGTGGTCCAAACAGTCTAATGGGAGTTTAATTTCTCTGGTCAGTGGTAATGCAGGTCTTCCTGCTATATAAAATCCCTATCCTGGGACACTGGGTTCTTGAAGCATGAAACTTTCAATACAGCCTAAAGATACCATCACACACAGCAA
Source organism: Allobates femoralis (assembly GCA_033576535.1). NCBI lineage: Eukaryota > Metazoa > Chordata > Amphibia > Anura > Aromobatidae > Allobates > Allobates femoralis. The sequence goes on from JARQOC010000007.1 coordinate 39,050,943, forward strand.
TATTGCTAGGCAATTTCACTGGCAATTTGCTGGTTGATGTGAAATCATGGACACATTGCTCTATTTTGTTGCCGTGTACAAATAGAACAATGTGTCCATGATTTCACTTCAACCAGCAAATTGCCAGTGAAATTGCTTGCAATATTGCCGCGTGTGACGGTACCTTTAGATTCACTCTGCATACACTCTGGCAGCACAGATCCTGTGAAGACACTTGCTTGGCTGCAATAGTTATCTTCTGACCGTTCTATGCTGCTGAAGATGTGGAATCAGTGCTTTAGTGTTGATTCTCCAAATCACACAGTTTTCAGCTTCCCATAGACCCTGCAAGCCTGAGTGGCCTAGGAGCTGAGATCCTGGTTCCTTTAGCTGTGCCAGTAGAGAGCAGCACATGTGCCATGTCCACAGGCATCCTACAATACTCCCTTTTTCTTCTTCACTACACGCTTTGACTAATCACCTCCTCCCTCCCAGGGACTGTGTCACAACCCAAAGCAGACAAAAGTGCACAGCCTCAGTTAGGGAGCAGGTATAAATGTGTGGATGCCTATTATACAGCAGAGAAATAGAAACTCACATCAAAGCTGAGAATACACGTATAAAACATATGAAACCATTTTGTGGCACTCAGATGCAGGGGTGCCACAATACTACTGAGGTTTAGTAGATGTTATAAATTTACACGGGTAACAGCAGAGAGAAAGGACTAACTAGGTGAAATACATCACGTGCACATAACCGGTTCCTGTATAGACTAGGACAGATTTTAATTACACAACTAACAACAACTCTTTGGACGAGGCTCCCTGAATGGCCATTCAGCTTCTTTGTACTTCATGAGGAACTAGATGGGAGGTTGCAACACAATCCTAACACAGGCATGTCAGGAGGCACAAGTACCCAGGGTGAAAAGCTAAAACACATACATGAAGCATAGACAAAGGGAAATTAACAAAACCAAGAAACAAGCAGAATATGTGACATCACCCAGACACGCAAACGAAGAGAAAAGGAACAGGTGCCAGGAGGGGAATAACTCACGGATTCTCTGTAGGGAGAACAGGAACTGGAACTCCAACCACCTATCCCCCAGAAATATAGCCAGCAAAGAAGGTAGGAGAAGGGCAAGTATAAACAGCCCCACCCAAGATGTGACAGAACAGAAACAAAATAGGAAAGGGAGACACACCTCAATACCGCAAACCGAGGGAAGACAAGCAAACCTAAGAGAACCATCAGCAGTTGGACAGAAACCAGGCTGTGGCTCAGCAGAGAAGGAAACTGACCCTAAGAAAGAGGTCACTGGATCGAGTCCCTAAACCGAAGCATAACAGCCTAACCTACCTGATGCTGTCTGCTGAATCACTAGATCTGAGCCTGCTATCTGTAACGTAACAGGCTTTGTTCATTACAGCGTCCATAACAATTACCCTCCTCCCCTGCTTATATACCCTTAGTGTGAAATAATCCTAGACCCCTTCACACAGGCCCAGTTCACATGTCTTCTATCTAACCATATGTAATTGACCCGGATGAAGATTTTCCTCCAAGTGAATTGGAGGATAAGATATATTTCAAGGTTATGAAAAAGGCCTATCCTTATGACTCACCGCGGCCGGCTGACTCCGGTTTAGACAGGCGATTCTTCTCCTTCCTTGTCACGGGTGGACCGCGCCTGCCGGTAGTGGGGCCCGGTGTAGTGCAGATCAAAAGTGAAGACGTCTTACGGGAACAGATTAAGGGGTTTTAATTTGTTTTCTTCGTGACGCCACCTATGAGTAGTTCGGTAAGGGCTACCGACGCTGCGGGACCCCCGGGGGATGGACAGCAGCAAGATGTTACGCTCCCCACAGGCTGAGCGGTGATCCCCGGGGGCTGGAGCTGCTCAAGATGTTGTGCGGCAGCTGCGGTTACCTTTTAGTTAATGACGGACAGTTCATAAGGAATCACGGACACAGACAGTCTCTATAACGGTCTTTACTGTAACCAGCAGGCAAACATGGTATACAGTGGTTGAGTAGTAGACCGGGTGGACTCAGCAGTGACGGTGTCCCTTAGAAATCCGTAGTGCTCCTCCATTCTACCTACTTAGTTCCTTCTTGCCAGCGTCGCCCAGGAATACCAGGTCGGGTACGGGGAGGCTGCTTCAATGCCCTATCCATGATGTACGTTCTGGATGTTTTGGGGAGCCTTGGATCCCTCAGTGGGTACACCGCTGGTTAGACGACTGGAAACTGGCTGGTGGTGGGGTGCTCCTATAAAGCTGATCCTCCACTCTTCTGATTCGCGTGGCAGAGGTGAACTGCTGCCAGCTTCGGTACCAGTGAACCGGCTGTGAGTTGTGGGCACGGGAGTCTTTTGGGAACCCGTGTAGATATGCCCAATCCCGGTGGTTAAGGCCTCAGGTGCTGACACCCGACCGGTGACGGCCCAGGGGCCCGCACGGAGTGCGGAGCCCCCGCTCCTCTCCAAGCTCTAGTCTGCTCTCTTCAGGTTCTAGACTTCAACTCCAACTATCTAGACCATTGTGTGTTCTACTGCACTACCCTAACACTCCGCCCACCAGGACCTAGGATTGGCCCTCTATTCTAGGTGTTTGCATGTTGGGTTGGATTTCTATGTTAACCAGGTCATTGCTGAGTCAGAGGATATTGCGGCTGCATTTGTGGCTGCAATACCCTCCTGTGACGCACTCGTTGCGGGGCGCCACACTTAACCATCTGAAAGTGAAAGCAAACAGGACCTAAAGTGGTTTTCTATTTTCAGGATAGTTGGGTCAGCAGGAACAGGTAAACAAAGACTTGTGCCTTACTCACCCTATCTAGGTCCAATTTTCTGACTCTGCTCCCAGAATCTGTTGTTGTCTGCAGTGTTGACATCATGTGGACAATCAGTGTCTGTCCTCGTGTAGATGGCACTAAGTACTGAGCTCAGTGATCAGATACTGCACTGTCTATGATGTCCGCGCTGCAGACCATAACAGACACCGGGAGCCTTGGCAGATACTCAGTGGCATAAAATTACCTCTGAAACCTCATGGCTAACCCGGGACATGCTAAAGGAATCCTCTTCTTAATTTCTTAAGGTCACGTTACACACACAGATATTTTGTTCAGATATTGGTCATAGATCTCTGGTTGCAGTGAAATCACGGACACATTGTTCCATTTTGTGGCCGTGTACAAATATAACAATGTGTCCATGATTTCACTGCAACCAGAGATCTGTGACCAATATCTTAACAGATATCTGTGTGTGTAACGTGGCCTTCAATGTTTATTATGGTAGTCTAAACTGCTATGCACTGCATGACTGATTACTGTGAGCTCTGCGACTTGTGCCAAATTCACTGTGCAGCAAGAGGAGGCAATGAAACTTCACCATCACCCTTGTAGTAACTGAACTTACTAGTGCATCTTAATAAATTAGAATATTATCAAAAAGTTAATTTTTTTCACTAATTCAATGCAAAACGTGAAATGCGTATATTATTACAGAGTGACCCAAAGGTCATTATCTCAGAAAATTAAAAAGGGAGGATGAAGGATTAAAACCCACGCTGCTGTATTCCACGAGACATCTAAGTGTGACTATAATAATGATTTATTAGTCAATGTGTTTCAGGGCTCCCAGAAACGCCCTGAAACATGGCAATATTACATTGATTTTTGATGATATTCTAATTCATTGAGATGCACTAGTATGTACATTTGTCTGCAGCAATTTCCAATTGTTTGTTTCTCACTGGTCTATCTGCTTTCTGAATAAGTTGTCATATTATAATTGTATTATATTGTCCTATTATGCTTGTCATTCTGCAGGGGAACGTTTATTGAATTTCGCAATGGAATGTTGAATATTTCTCCCATTGGTCGTAGCTGCAATCAAGAGGAAAGAATAGAATTCTCTGAACTGGATAAAGTATGTAATAAAACGAAATAACAGAACTTTAAACAGAAATATTTAATCAGAACTCAAAAAATGATAAAGCTTTGACAAGGGAAAACTTAAGGCAGATTTGTGAAACTATCAAAGAATTATAGCAATCCGTCACCAAGAAGCTTTTACTTATGAAGGCAACCTGTCAGTCAATTCACACTGCCTAAACAATGGAATCCAAAGCCTGACTGTGGAATTACAGCCAGGTACTGTATGTTGTTCTATGACACGCTCCTGTGATTTAGGGAGGACATGGACTGAAGAGCGGCAGAGGGTTATAGGGAGAGATGAGACTTGTCCAAAACCGCCCCTTACCATCTTCTCCTGCACTTGTTAAGTTGATTGACAGGTCTGTCTCGATGTACAGTACACACATCGGAAAGATCTGTCAATCACCTGGAGCAATAGGGTTTTAGAGAAAAAATGATCTGACATGGTTAAAGCAATATGAATTGACTGACAGGTTTTCTTTAAAGGAAACCTACCATCAGGTTATTATACCCCTAACTATGCCATCAATGTAAGAAAATGTAATGCTGATTACATCCCTTTATTTTACAAATCTGGGTTTACATGTTAGAGAAATTTATTGTTGAATTGTTCTGAAAATGAGTCGCATGTGCAATGGGCAGACACTGCGCCTACAGCTTGGCTGCCTCCTTCATATTCTCCACCCACCGCCTGCCTTCTATAAGTGATTGACAGGTCACTCTTTTTCAGTGACCTGTATCTCCCGCCAGAGTTCTAGTATAACTGCCCTCATTCCCTGACGTGGTTCATACACAGTGAGGTCCTGATAAAGAAGACTGTCATTGTCTGGAGTGATCTGCATAGTTTGCAGATAAACACATATGAGGCTGTAAGTTCAGTTCTGGAGACAAGGGGTCATTGCAGGTCTTGCAGCATCAATAGTTACCGTGAAGTATGCCCTGTGGCAGACTGCCTCACTTGACTGCTTAACGAGGTAGGCAGAGAATTAGTTTTCATTTAAATGTTCCACTAGTTTATTAAGACTTCATAGACCAGACCAAAAAAAATAAACAAATAAACTAACACAGCCTTTCAGGCATAAAGAAAAAAAAAACAGCGCTTAACAGTCCATACAACTGTGAGGTCTACCCACTCAAGAAAAAGGTTCAACTCTTTCAGAATGAACACAGCTCTGGAGGTCTGCTCACCGCCATACACAGCACACGGAGTGAATCCAGAGGCCTTCATTTCACCTCCTGGATAACATCCTATGGTTGAGATATGTGAACAGCCATCCCACCCATCTCTTTGAATGTTCACAAAAACTCGATCCTTGTCATGGCCGATTAACCCTCTTAACATATAGCATGCTGGAGCCTGTATCCCGGTTTCACCTCACCAAATGATCAACCTTCGTGAAACATATCTCCAAGATTTTACCAGTGACTATCTTATAGCCTGTATAAACTCCAGCCTAGTTATAATGACTATAGACAACTTTATTGTGTTTTTTCAACTTAAAAAGAACCTGTCATCATGATTTTGCAAGCATAAGTAAATATGTGGCAATGGCTGTAATGGCACTGTTCTACAGATTAAATCAAGTCCTTTAGTTAAGAAATCCGCCTTGTGGTTGTTCTATAATCTGTATTTATAGTGTTTTGGGGTAATAAGATTTAAGTACACAGGAATGGGACTGTGCAATGGGTCTTCTCTCCTGCCCCTCCACCTGCCTCTTACCTCCTATTTGTAATTTTGTGCTGGTGTCATCCTTGCCAAGTATGGAGCATGCTCGGTCTCTCCTGTTTTGGAGCCACGTTTTGTGTATAGGAGGTGCGGGGAGGCCGAACATGTTTTCCCGGATAATGCGCCCTGTCCGTGGCCTTCCCCGGGTGTTACTCGGCCTCGGCCTCGCTGTTGCAGCAGTTCAAGTTGCTGATGTGACCAGAGAGGAAGATGGGCGGAAAATAAGCGAGTCCGTGAGGCCTACAGCATGGCCATAGTCAGAGCAGGGAGCTGTTCAGCAGAGTGAAGGCCCTCTTCAGCAGACTGAGGTCATCCCTGAGTGCATCTCTTCCCTGGCTCCATCTTGTCCCTGGCTCCATCTCGTCCCTGGCTCCATCTCGTCCCTGGCTGCATCACGTCCCTGGCTGCATCTCATTCCTGGCTGCATCTCATCCCTGGCTGCACCTCGTCCCTGGTTACATTACGTCCCTGGCTGCATCACGTTCCTGCTGCATCTCATTCCTGGCTTCATCAAATTCATGACTGCATCTCATCCCAGGCTACACCTCCTCCCTGGCTGCACCCTATTCCTGGCTACATCTCACCCTGGGCTGTGTCTCACCCTGGACTACACCCCATCCCTGGCTGTACCTCATCCCCACGGCCAGCACCCCGCTACAACCTCATCATCCTTGCTCACCGTCGCGTTCCTCCTGACCCCTGGCAATATCTCCTTCCCTACTGCACCTCACCCCTGGCCCTATCTCATCCCTGCCTGGTCCTCCCCCTTGGCTGCATCTCACCCCTGGCTAGACATCATCCCTGGCTACATCTTATCCTTGGCTGACCCTCCCACACCACACCCCCGGCTGCGTGCCTTCCCAACTCCACCCCACCCCTGAGTTATTTAACCTCTACTGCATACATAGCTGCTACCTACAATGTTTCCCCTTCTTTTAACCCTCACCCCCATTATACTTCAGTTCCTACTAACCCCGCTCACCCCTCCACCCACCAAGAAAGTAGTGATCTCTCCCTCCATTCTGCCCAACCACCTCACCCCCTCCTCCAAACTGTTCCTCCATTCACAGTCCCTTGTTTCCAGGCACGCACGCCCACCCGTAAACTCTCCTGCTCCCACCTTTTAACCCTCTTGCTGCTTCTCCTCCTCACTGGTGACATATCCCTCAATCTTGGTCCCCCCATCACATCTCCTCACCCACCTCTAACCCATACCCACTCTCCAACACAAACTCTTGCAACCCTTACAACCTTCTACTTATTCACCTATCCCCCCTCCCCCAATCCCCCTACCCAGAACACTCTGGAATGATCGCTCGGTATGCAATAAACTTTCATTCACCGACGACCTCTTCATCTCCAACAAACTCTCATTCCTTGGCATCTCCGAAACATGGCTTACCCCCTTTGACACAGCCTCCCCGCTGCACTCTCCTATGGTGGACTTGCTTTTTCTCACACACCCCGCCCCAGCAACACCCACGGTGGAGGTGTCGGAATACTCCTGTCCGACAGCTGCTCCTTCACCCCAATTTCACCGCCTCTTTCCCCTCCTTCGAGGTACACTCCGTCCACATCTTCTCCCCCTGCAACCTTCAGCTGGCTGTCATCTACCGCCCCCTGGATCTATCCCCACCTTTCTTGACCACTTCACCACTTGGCTTCTCCACTTCCTTTCTTCCAACATCCCCTCTATCATCATGGGCGATTTCAACATTTCCATTGATACCTCCTCATCCACTCATAAGGATGGCCATACGCTCGACCTTATCTTCACCTCTTCACCCCCCTCTGTTCCCTCACTGACCTCTCAAACTCTCCCCTCCATCTATCCTACCACAACCTGCTGACTTTCTCCACCCTCTCCCCCCTACCACGCCCACGCCCTCTCTGGAAACTCAGTCATCCCTGCAGAAACCTTAAACTTATCGATTTCCACTCATTCTCTGAGTCCCTTCTCCCTCTCACTGACCTAGTTTCCTCACTTGACGCTGATGCTGCTGCCACCCTCTATAACACCACATTACCTACAGCCCTCGACCAGGCCGCCCCTTCACACATATCAAAACCTGCACACACAGGCAACCTTGGCTCACTACCCTCACTAAAAAACTAAATCGGGCTTCCAGAGTAGCTGAGCGGAGATGGAAGAAATCCCACTCCGCGGCGCACTTCGCCACATACAAACAATCCCTCTCCAACTTCAAGAATGCACTCACTGCTGCAAAACAAACCTATTTCTCTACTTTAATTAATGCACTGTCCCGCAACCCTAAACAATTATTCAAAACTTTCAACTCTCTACTCTGTCCCCCTGCTCCTCCTCCCTCCCCCCTCATCTCTGCCGACCACTTTGCCACCTTCTTCAAACAGAGGATTGAGAAAATCAGAGAAAGCTTTGTCCCACTGTTCCCCCACCCACCTCCATTACTGCCCAACTGTCTTCGTCCACAGGAAGCTTTTCCAACATGACAGAAGATCAACTCTCCTCCCCTCTGTCATGATCACACCTCACCACCTGTGCCCTCGACCCGCTCCCCTCCCACCTCATCCCAAACCTCACCACAGTCCTCATCCCTGCTGTAACCCATCTCTTCAACCTATCACTCACTACCGGCGTCTTCCCCTGATCCTTCAAACATGCCTTGATCACATCCATCCTCAAAAAACCCTCCTTTGACCCATCATCTGTTGCTAACTGTTGCCTCATATCTCTTCTCCCCTTTGCATCAAAGCTGCTTGAACCACACATCCATTCCGAACTGTCCTCCCACCTCTCCTCCTGCTCCCTCTTTGACCGCCTACAATCTGGTTTCCGACCTTATCACTCCACCAAAACAGCCCTAACCAAAGTCACCAACAACCTACTGACCGAGAAGAGCAAGCGACACTACTCCATCCTCCTTCTATTTGACCTATCTGCCGCATTCAACACTGTTGACCACTCCCTCCTGCTTCAGATCCTGGAATCACCTGGCATCACTGACCTAGCCCTCTCCAGAATCTCCTCATACCTAACGGACCAGATTTTCAGCTTCACCCACTCTCACACCTCCTCTTCGTCTTACCCCCTTTCTGTCAGCGTCCCCCAAGGCTCGGTTCTGGGACCATTACTCTTCTCCATCTGCACCCTCGGCCTAGGACAACTCATTGAATCCCACAACCTCCAGTACCATCTATACGTCGATGACACACAGATCTACCTCTCTAGGCCCAACATCACCTCCCTACTATCCAACATTCCACAATGCCTGTCTGCCATCTCATCCCTCTTCTCTGCTCGCTTCTTCAAGCTGAACATGGACAAAACAAAGTTCATCGTCTTCCCCCTCTATCAGACCTATCCATCCTCGTTAACGGCTGCTCACTCTCCCCAGTCCCCAACGCCAAGTGCCTTGGTGTTAATCTCGACTCTTCCCTCTCCTTCAAGCCTCACATTCAAGCCCTCGCCACCTCCTGCGGACTCCAGCTCAAAAACATTTCCCGGATCAACTCTTTCCTTGATCACGACACTGCTAAAATCCCTGTTCTTGCTCTCATCTCCCGCTTTGACTCCTGCAAAGTCCTGCTCATCGGCCTCCCCGCTACTTCCCTCACACCTCTCCAATCTATCCTAAACTCCGCTGCTCAACTAATCCACCTGTCTCCCCGCTACTCCCCTGTCTTCCCCCTTCGCCAAGCCCTTCACTGGCTCTCAAAGATCCCTATGTAAAACCTTAACCATGACATACAAAGCCATCCATCGCCTGTCCCCCCCCATACATCTCTGGCATGGTCTCCCGACACCTGCCTGCACGCAACCTGCGATCCTCCCAAGAGCTCCGTCTCTACTCCATCCTTATTTCATCCTCTCACAACCACATACAAGACTTCTCCCGTGCATCCGCCATACTTTGAAACTCTTTCCCCCAACACATCAGACACTCACCTACTCCTGGTAATTGCAAAAGAAACCTGAAGTCTCACCTCTTCCGACAAGCCTACAACCTACAATGAGACCCTGCCGCTGCACCGTCACACAATCAGCGCTTCCCCCCTCCTATTGTTTCCTCACCTGCCCTCGTAGTCTGTGAGCCCTTGTGGACAGGGTCCTCTCCACTCCTGTATCTGTAAGACTTGATTGTCCATATATACTGTATTTGTCCTTGTTCTCTCCTCTTCATTTGTAAAGCGCTATGGAATCTAATGGTGCTATATAAATAAATAATCATCTGGAGGGGGGACTGGAGCCGAATTTGAGACTTTTGTGTCTCGGCTGAATTCTAATGATTACAACATCCATCTCACACATAAATGGGGAGGTCGCGAGATTGACTTTTTGGACCTGAAAGTTTTTGTTCAATCCGATCGTAGAGTAGAGATGAATATTTTTCTAAAGGAGACCTCGGTAAATTCTCTCCTGCATGCCACGTCTTCGCACCCTCTGTCTACCATCAGAGCCATCCTTGTGGGCCAGTTCCTGCGTTTACATAGGATCTGCTCTAGGGATGGTGATTTTGAGGGCCAAGCATTGAACATGCAGGAGAGATTCAGGGCTTGTGGTTATAGTAACCGCTGTATACGGCAGGGCTACAGGCGTGCCAAAGCCACCCCCCGTTCCCGACTCTTTGAGGAGGGCCCCGGGTGCGTTGGGATCGCAAAGCCGCAGGTGAGATTTGTAACAGCGTACAACAGCCAGTGTGAAGAAATTAGAACTATCCTGACCCGCCATTGGGCTGTATTGAGAACAGAGCCTGTTTTACATGATTTTCTCCCAGACCGTCCGTTGATGACAGCGAGGCGGGGCAGGAGCCTCAGGAATATGCTGGTGCACAGCCATTATGGGCAAAAGACAGCCCCTCGCCCATTCAGACCAGTAACACCAAGGATTAGTTGTTATCCCTGTGGCTCTTGCCTTGCCTGTCAAAATATCATCAGAACCAAAACCTTTAACTCGGCGGATGGTGGGAGAGAATTCACAACTAGGAAGTACATTTCATGCAGCTTAAGGGGTGTGGTATATTACGCCACCTGCGGCTGCGGTCTCGTGTACGTGGGGCTCGCCTCTAGGGAGTTGAGAGTCCGTGTGAGGGAACACGTGAGACATCATAGGTGCTGCTACCGTAGATGACTTGACCCTCCTACAGATTATTCCCAGGCACTATAAGCTGTGCCACGGATGTAAACTCAAATGTTTACGGGTCCACGACATAGATATGGTGAACCTGGGAAGTAGGGGTGGTGATCTGTAGAATCGCCTGGCTTGGCTTAGTGTCAGTGGAGAGTGTTTGTTCCTGTGATTTTATCCCTTGGCTCTTGCCCTTATATGTGTCGTTTTCCTCATGCTTCTATGACCCTACACACCTTTTTATAGCCTTTTTACCCACTTCTATAAGGGAGTGCTTCTAGTTTTAATTGTTGTTTTTACCCTCACTACCCCAGGTGCCCTTATGTTGCTGGACAGTATTCTTGAGTCTTGGATTTGTGGCATACCTTATAGAACATAAGTCTGTCAGTATGGATATTAACATCACCAGGATCAATCTGTGACAAACCAACACCTGTACATGGATTTTATGGACTTCCATTGACCACTGGGTCTTAAGGCCCCGTCTCACGCTTCAGTGTGTCGGCAAACTGACCTACGATCCGACTTGACCTGGATCTCTAGAACGACATTCAATGATTGCTAGTGAAATGTCACACATATAGATATCTCGTGAACGACGCAGCAACGATCCCGCAACAAGCAAACGATACTTGTGGTCGTTAGCTCGCCTATGTTCTTAACTTCTTAATAGGCGAGTTTGTTAACGACATCGTTATCGAGGTGTCACACACACCCATGCTGCAGGTTGAATGAACGCTCATCGTTTGGTTTAAGGTCCGGTTCACCAACCTCCCATCAACGATCTTCCCGATTATCATTGATCGTTTGTACATGTCACACTGAACGACGTCGTTACAGCGTCATTAGAACGACTGAAAACCTGTGACGTACTAACAATATCGTTACCGGTATCGTAGTGTTAGATGGGGCCTTTAGATTGCTATAATCATATATGGATTGTGTCCAATGTTTGATTTGTCCATGTATGTGTGTTATATACTATTATGTGAACCGGAGGCCTCCTGGTGTATGCAGTACTTTTCTTTGTAAATCTGTGCTGGTCTGTGACTTAACGAAGTGTGTGCCAGTTTCCTTGCCCTGAGTTAATATGGCGCTGCGGTGCCAAGCGCAAGCGCAGTAAGGCAGCGTTGATCACACATGTGAGTATGGCGTGACGCACGGCTTCCGGTTGAGTGACGCGGCCCCAGAAGCCGTGCGGACGCTGATGGCAGCGGCGTGATCCACCTCCACTGCGCACTCTGCCACACAGGTGCTATTACTTGAGACCATGAGTTCCAACATATAAGGCCCCTCCTGTGCACTCCTCCCTCGCTTATACCCTGAAGAAGATTCAGAAACACGTGTTGTGTCAGACACGTTCTCTATACCCAAATACTGTCAGTAACATGGGTGAGTGAATAACTGATACTGATAAACTGTTTATGCTTTTACTATATTGCATATTGTTTACAAGTGTTTGCCCAATTGTTCCCTCTATGTTGAAGACTTGTTGTTGGTTTACACAATACTGTAAAGCCCCCGTCACACTAAGCGAGATCGCTAGCGAGATAGCTGCTAAGTCACAAGTTTGGTGACGCAACAGCGACCTCGCCAGCGATCTCGCTGTGTTTGACACTTAGCAGCGACCAGGCCCCTGCTGTGAGATCGCTGGTCGTGTCAGAGTTGCCTCAACCATTTTTTGATCTTTGGGGTCCTGCTGGGCAGCATGCATCGTGTGTTTGACAGGGACAACGACCAACAACCTCAATACTACAGGTCTGAGAAACAGGGTCTCAACGACCTCTGTATCATTCCGGATCGTTGTTGCGTCCCTGGTGAGATCTGACTGTTTGAATCTCACCAGTGATCCCTGCCATGTTGTATTGCTGTCGGGATTGCTGGTGCGTCGCCAAGTATGACAGTACCCTAATGTTCCCATGTTTACCCAGATAATGGGTTGGTGTACAGTTCTGTCTGCCCTCACAATATTGTTGATTTGGTCCACATAATTGTACGTTACTGTCTTGGTCATTTTATGTTCAACTAGTGTGAATAAATACTTTATCACTTGCTCTTGCTAGTTGGAATCGATTACTGTCTGACCAGGAATGAATTTGTATGCATTAGACTTCTATCCTCTGTATGACAAATATTTATTGAGCTCATCTTTTCACCATAACTCTATGATGACTACTTGGAACCTTCTGAAAACCTACAATAAAGGTATGTCACACTAGGCGATCTGGCCTGCGATGTCGGAAGCGTTGTGCAGGTGCACGCTCGCTTCCGACATCGCAGGCCAGCTGTCACATGGCACGACGTTGCTGGTGACGCGGCGGCGATGTGGGCGGAGCCATCGCTTGCTGGGCTGGGCTCAGCCCAGCGAGCGACGGCTCAGGAACGCTGCGATATAGGCTGGATCGCGCCGCCAACAGTGTCAGACGGCGTGATGCAGCCTAATCGCTGGTCGCAGGTTGACAGGTTTATGAACATGTTCATAAACCTGTCAACCTGCGACCAGTGATAATTTGCAGTTGCGTCGCGCTGTCACACAGCGCGACGCACTTGCAATATCGCCCGCGACATCGCTGTTACGTCACTCTTCGGCGATGTCGCGGGCGACATCGCCTGGTGTGACACTACCTTAACACCCTGTCGCTCCATCGTCACACAATCAGCGCTTCCCCCTCCTATTGTTTCCTTGCCCACCCTTGTAGTCTGTGAGCCCTTGTGGACAGGTTCCTCTACCCTCCTGTATCTGTAAGACTTGATTGTCCATATATACTGTATTTGTCTTCATTCTCCCCTCTTCATTTGTAAAGCGACATGGAATCTAATGGCGCTATACAAATAAATAATAATAATAATTTCACGGTGGTCTTCAACAAAATGGGGCCTGTGCAGATTGACCTCCTGGCAATCTTCAATAAAATGGTGCCTGTTGCGCGCATGCACATATTGAGATATTGGCTCCATGACGTCCCTTAGGAAGCATAGTGAATAGTCATCAGCAGAACAAGCAGTGGGCCTGAAGCTTATGAAAGTGTATGGGAATCCTTACAATTATTAGTAGGAGAATATAAAGATGCAAGTAGATTGACCCAGGGCAAGAAACATGGTCTTTATCATTTCTTCCTTGCTTGTTTGCAGAAAGAAAAAATCAGGGAGAAGTTTGTGTCGGCTCTTCAGAAAGAATTTGAAGGGAAAGGCTTACGGTTTACCAGAGGTAATTTTGCAGCATAATGCATCCTCTTTCTCTACGTCTCCATTTTGTTCTCTAAGAAGCTATTTTTGTTGTCTCTTCCCTTTTAGCCAAAATTTCAGTTATTTTTACTGGTGAAATATTTACTTGTGAAACTCTTTACACAGATAAGAGGTTTTCTTGTCAAAAACCACCAATGTCCATATTACAGACCCCCCTTTATAGGCCGGCACATTCATAGTATTACTGTAGAAAATCTGATATGCGACCATGGCTTTACCTGCCAATTCAGCCTGGTGGTGCTGGGAAATTATTATATTGCCATTTAAAGGGAGTCTGCCAGCAGGATTTTGTAATCTGAGTACATCATGATGTAGCAGCAGAGAGTTTGATTCTAGTGATGTAAACTTACTGGGCTGCTTGGTGTAGCTTTGATAGAATCCCTGTTTTCTCCTATGCAGATTATGCTGCGTCCACATTATGCATAATTTTCGTGTCTTTTTACACGCATTTTTCCCCAAAAGAGCATCTGCGTTTCCCGGCAAAGTGAATGGAAATTCACTTTTGCCGTTCAGACGCTGCACATTTTTCGGCCGCGCTTTTGAGGCTGAAAACGCAAGCGTAAAAAGAATGAATGCCAATTGTTTGCACAAATATGCGCGCGCTTTCTCCCATAGGCCCCATTATAAGCACTGGAATAACATCGCCGTTCAGACAATGCGCAATTCCAGCGACTATAAATGCGGGCGCATGACAAAGCGGGATGTGATGTCACACGGGGGAGGAAGAATCAAGTGTTCCTTTCTCCCGTGTTAAATGTCAGGGCTGAAGTTTTGCTTTCCAAATGTATCTACATACACTGCAAAAGCAAAGTAAAAGAGAAAAAAAATGTATTAAAAAAATAACTAAATAAATACTTATCTCTCCGCCAGCTGTCCGGGACCCGAGGGGAAGACGTTTGAGCGCTGCCAGTACCATAAAATGTGATTGGCCAGTAGCAATCAGATGATATGTCTTGTGACACATCAGCTGATCACTACCAGCCAATCAGATCTTTAAGGTCCCAGCAGCGTTCAGGTGTCTTCCCCTCAGGTCCCGGACAGCCGTCGGAGAGGTATTTTTTTTTTTTTAATTTTTAATACATTTTGTTCTCTTTTATTTTGCTTTCGCAGTGTAGGAAGATACACTGGGAAAACAAAACTTCAGCCCCGACATGTCACACGGGGGGAGGAACTCAGGATTCTTCCTCCGCTTGTGTGACATCACATCTTCCTGTGCCTCCTGGAGGGAAAATGTGGCCATAAAAAAACGCGGTGTGTGAATGCACCATTCTTTTTTACTAGCACAATATAGTGCGGCAAAAAACGCAGCAATTACGCCGCGTGTGAACGCAGCCTAAGCAGTGGTCAGAATCTATGTATAGCCCCGCCCACACCTCTGACTGACCGCATCTTGTGTACATTGTGCATTGTCAGTAAGCTACCAATCAGTGGTGAGGGTGGGGTTACACAGATCAGCAGGACTGGTTTGCACATGAGTTCTAGTCTTCCAGTGATGATCTCCTGCTGATAAAACACTAATTATATTGAATCTACAATACACAGCCCAGTTAGTGACACATCCCTGCAATCAGGCTTTCTTGCCCTATATAATTGCCTCTCAGATGAAATTGAAAAAAAATGCTGACAAATTCCCTTTTAAGTGTAATTACATCAAATAAGACAATACTTTTTTGAGGAGATACCACGCTCGGTTCCCTTTCCTACCCCTATTCTTCTTCCCCTTCTTTTCTTTCTATTCTAATCTACTTCTCTACCTAGTATTACAAAGGTTAATTTTTTCGTTTTATGATTACACTGGGATAAGTGTATATTACAAAACAAGTTTGAGAATTCATGGTTTATATGCTTTTGAGATATGCAAAATTTTCTGCATCCTACCATTATACAAACATAACTGTATCTTGTTATATTTCTTTATCTGGACTGCAAATAAATATTGATTTAACCAAATAAGACAATACTTTTAAATACAAATTTATTTAGCTGAGACCCATTTTTCACTCATGTAGAACTTGTTACTATTTGTTGGTTAAACTGCATCCACTACCTGATTTTAGAGTTATGTAGTTACAAAGTAGCCATATATTTAGGTAAAAGTAACTGTTCTCATTACAATCACTTTCACTAAGTTCATGCTAAATGTTATACTGTTAAAAGTATTTTCCTACAAGCAAAGTCAATTTTAAAGATACAGTTAGGGCCAGAAATATTTGGACAGTGACACAATTTTGGCGAGTTGGGCTCTGCATGCCACCACATTGGATTTGAAATGAAACCTCTACAACAGAATTCAAGTGCAGATTGTAACGTTTAATTTGAAGGGTTGAACAAAAATATCTGATAGAAAATGTAGGAATTGTACACATTTCTTTACAAACACTCCACATTTTAGGAGGTCAAAAGTAGTTGGACAAATAAACATAACCCAAACAAAATATTTTTATTTTCAATATTTTGTTGCGAATCCTTTGGAGGCAATCACTGCCTTAAGTCTGGAACCCATGGACATCACCAAACGCTGGGTTTCCTCCTTCTTAATGCTTTGCCAGGCCTTTACAGCCGCAGCCTTCAGGTCTTGCTTGTTTGTGGCTCTTTCCGTCTTAAGTCTGGATTTGAGCAAGTGAAATGCATGCTCAATTGGGTTAAGATCTGGTGATTGATTTGGCCATTGCAGAATGTTCCACTTTTTTGCACTCATGAACTCCTGGGTAGCTTTGGCTGTATGCTTGGGGTCATTGTCCATCTGTACTATGAAGCGCCATCCAATCAACTTTGCAGCATTTGGCTGAATCTGGGCTGAAAGTATATCCTGGTACACTTCAGAATTCATCCGGCTTCTCTTGTCTGCTGTTATGTCATCAATAAACACAAGTGACCCAGTGCCATTGAAAGCCATGCATGCCCATGCCATCACGTTGCCTCCACCATGTTTTACAGAGGATGTGGTGTGCCTTGGATCATGTGCCGTTCCCTTTCTTCTCCAAACTTTTTTCTTCCCATCATTCTGGTACAGGTTGATCTTTGTCTCATCTGTCCATAGAATACTTTTCCAGAACTGAGCTGGCTTCTTGAGGTGTTTTTCAGCTAATTTAACTCTGGCCTGTCTATTTGTGGAATTGATGAATGGTTTGCATCTAGATGTGAACCCTTTGTATTTACTGTCATTGAGTCTTCTCTTTACTGTTGACTTAGAGACAGATACACTTACTTCACTGAGAGTGTTCTGGACTTCAGTTGATGTTGTGAACGGGTTCTTCTTCACCAAATAAAGTATACGGCGATCATCCACCACTGTTGTCATCCGTGGACGCCCAGGCCTTTTACAGTTCTCAAGCTCACCAGTCAATTCCTTTTTTCTCAGAATGTACCCAACTGTTGATTTTGCTACTCCAAGCATGTCTGCTATCTCTCTGATGGATTTTTTCTTTTTTTTCAGCCTCAGGATGTTCTGCTTCACCTCAATTGAGAGTTCCTTTGACCGCATGTTGTCTGGTCACAGCAACAGCTTCCAAATGCAAAACCACACACCTGGAATCCACCCCTGACCTTTTAACTACTTCATTGATTACAGATTAACGAGGGAGACGCCTTCAGATTTAATTGCAGCCCTTAGAGCCCATTGTCCAATTACTTTTGGTCCCTTGAAAAAGAGGAGGCTATGCATTACAGAGCTATAATTCCTAAACTCTTTCTCCGATTTGGATGTGGAAACTCTCATATTGCAGCTGGGAGTGTGCACTTTCAGCCCATATTATATATATAATTGTATTTCTGAACATGTTTTTGTAAACAGCTAAAATAACAAAACTTGTGTCACTGTCCAAATATTTCTGGCCCTAACTGTAATTTTAATCAATAGATCTTGGACTAATAATAATTTCCACAATTTGATGTTATATAAAATGTTCCTGTGCTGAGATAATCTTATATATGTGTCCCTGCTATTTACTGTGTAATGGATGTGTCTGACTGTACAGGGATATGATATGATCATACCACATCTCCTGTGCTGAGATAATCTTATATATGTGTCCCTGCTATTTACTGTGTAATGAATGTGTCTGAACGTACAGGGACATGGCCTGATCATACCACATCTCCTGTGCTGAGATAATCTTATATATGTGTCCCTGCTATTTACTGTGTAATGAATGTGTCTGAACGTACAGGGATATGGCCTGATCATACCACATCTGCTGGGTCGGGGAGGATAAAAAAAAAAGAGCATACAGACATTACAGCACGGGATCACAGATGATTCTTTCTTTGAGGTAAAACATTTTTAAGATTATGTGCTATGATCAGACCATGTCCCTGCACGGTCACACACATCCATTACACAGTACATAGCAGGGACACATACAGCGCCGGACTGGAACCAAAAGCAGCCCTGGAAAACAAACCCCACCAGCCCACACACTAGATCACCCATCAGCCCTGATCAGTGAATTCTGCCTTTACATTGTTGTGGCGTCATCACTCTCTTAAAGGAGTTATCTGAAGAGCCACATGTGAATGGTGCAGCAGAGGGAATAATCAACCGCAGCTCCATTACATGTTACTGTTCAAAGCTACGTTTCTCACGATTGTGGGGTCCCAGCGGTCAGATCCACAGGGATGGGAAAGTCATCACCTATACAGAAGATAAGTGATGATTTCTATATTGAGGATCATCAATTTAAACAATATTTAAATGCTGAATGACATGTTTTGACCAGCTGGGATTGTGGAATTGATTTGTGAGCCACCGCCCCATTGAATGGGGAAGAGGGTATTATGGTGGGTTTACACGTCGCGATATCGGGCCAATATCGTATCCAATAATGCGGGAGCGCGCTTTTTGAGCGCGCTTTTCCCTGCATCGCATCACCGGTTTACACAGCGCGATATCGGGATGCAACGTCCCCACGATGTGTACGCCCCCCAACCCAGGAACGACCATTTAACATGGGAGTGAATGGGTGACGTGGCAGTACACATCGGAGTTGGGCTGTCACACAGCACGATCCGGCTCCAATCTCCATTCAATATCGGAGCATTGGAGAGCACGCTCATTCAATCCCCGATATCGCATTGACATCGTTCCTGCATCGTATTGGACGTTCACACCATACAACACAGGAACGACATCGGCTCCAACGATCGAACCACGTGACTTTTCATTGAAATTGGACGCTGATATCGCAACGTGTAAACCCACCTTAAGGAGTTTGAGATCTTGTTACCATTCACATTATGACTAAGGCTGGCTTCACACCACGGTTCAATCAGGTCTGAGGTTGTCTGTGGTGAACCTCACAGCCCCGGACCCGATTTTGACATTATACAGCCCTATAGGGCTGGGTGGAGCCGGATGGCAGCTATCGGCAAGCAACATTTTTGTATCCGGGGTGAAAAATCTGCCCAAATTGGATTCTCCCGGATCTTCCTGGATCCTCCCGAATCCGGGGCAATCCGGCGCTCCCTAACATGGGTGCCGGATTGCCCAGATCCGGGAGGATCCGGACACCGGCGGCTGAAGTTCAACGTGAGCTGTCCCCTGTGAAGTGGTTCAGCACCATTTCAGCAGGGAACAGCTACCTCAGCTGCGATCTGATGCATCTGGCTACAAACAGGACCAGAGAGCATATTTGCCCTCCGTTTCTGTTCCCAAATCGGGTCCAGGGCTGTCAGGTTCACCCCGGACCTGATTGTACCGTGGTGTGAAGCCAGCCTAAGACCACAGTTATAGTCAAAATGCATCAATGTACGATGTTTTAAACTCTTGAAAATAAAATTGATTCTTTTAAGAAGACGTGGTGCTGGACATTGACTTTGGATTACTGGGAATTCCTTGTGATGTCTGCAAGGAGTCTGTAGCTTCGTCATTGAATGCTGCTCACAGATGTAATAGTCTGGTCAGCTGGAAACTGGTTGGATCTGTTACTGCAAATTACACATAGTATACAGGACAGGAAAAGTGGTACTGTGCAGTGTATATATACAGAATACACATACTGCGAATTACACCCAGTATACAGGACAGGAGAAGTGGTACTGTGCAGTGTATACAGGGCCGTATTTGACCTTCATGCTGCCTAGGCACTTTTTGTGGTTGTGCCACTTACTGAGGTCACACACTGAGTCTGTGCACATGACCTCTATTTAAGGCAGATCTACTCTGTAAAATGCTTTAAAAATCGCCAATTAAACACTAAAAGAATGAACGTTTGCACTTGCTGCGCACAGGTTCAGTCATTTGAGCAGTTTTTTTTAACACCTTGAGCTTTTCAAAGGCATCAGGTGATTAAAATAGGTGACCTAACCATTGCTTCAGTGAGGAGTAGAGGACTAGTGATAGAGACATGCTGTCTGCTCATTCACCGGTCCTCTTTACTGAAAGTGTTCAAAGGGAAACAAAGAGCAGACAGGCAGCAGGCATCAGAGTGAGCCTGCAGCCACATTGTGTGCACCCACACTGACACTTGGAGCACGCTGCTGCACTCAGTGTTGCTGGTTCCACACTTGCATTTTTTTTTCCAAATCAGGCAAAATCATGTTTTTCAGCTAAATCCTGATCCTTTCAGGATCCAGTTTTTTGCCCATTCACTTTAATGGTGTCAGGTACAATCCTGTTACTTCAGCTTGCTTCTTGACACCATTAAAGTGAATGGACAAAAAACTGGATCCTGAATGGAATAGACATTGCATGGGGCTTGCCGCAGGTGAACCGCAAGTGCGCCATTATGCGGTAATCGCGGCAGTTGCGTTTTTTTCACCGCAACTGCCGCGATCAGCGATTATCGCTGATGTGAAAGCAGCCTAATATTTCAGTATGTCAGACGTTAAGTATCACCACATAAGCATAATTTTTCATTTACAATTGACCCTCTCTTCAGCATGGCCGTCCTTGTAGATTGAACTCTACTCATATCTTCCTAGGTGGGATGATCAGCTTTGACATATTTCCAGAAGGCTGGGACAAGCGTTAC
Organism: Allobates femoralis; assembly: GCA_033576535.1. Taxonomy (NCBI): domain Eukaryota; kingdom Metazoa; phylum Chordata; class Amphibia; order Anura; family Aromobatidae; genus Allobates; species Allobates femoralis. Next base: position 39,071,922 of record JARQOC010000007.1, read on the forward strand.
TGTCTGGATATTCTGAAGAGGAACGGTTTCTCAGAATTCACTTCTTTGGCAACGAAACTTCACCGGTGACGTTCAACTCATTTTTCTTTTTGTGTAAAAACTTCACAAATATCCATCTCATAGGACCAATAATTGCCATTGTCTTTTCACAAAATAAATTGAGATAGTTTTAGGTTCTCAACACTATCATATAGCAAGCTTCTGGCTCTGTTGGTGGAATGCTGTTTGATATCGAAGTTTACAATGTTTCGCTAGGTATTAGAGATAGTGAAGTCGCGGATGTTTGGGTTCAGCAGATCCAGACGAAATTTTTTTGAAGTTCACATTCGGGACCAGACTTGACCTGTACCCCAAACCTGGACTTTACAGTTATAAACATGGTGGCTAAGGGGCTGTAACAGAATGCAAAACAGTGCTTAAAGCAACAGCTAATGCATAATTACTTACTGAGGACCACACGCTCGTAAGGCTATGTTCACACAGTGCGTTTTTAATTTGTATTTGCTGCATTTTTGGGGACAGCTTTTGCCTTGGTTTTATGCTAATCTAAACCTGCGTTTTTTGGTTTCCAGCAAAACCTAAGTGATTCAGGGATTAGCTGTGCACACACATTGGTTTTTGTTCTCTGCAAAAGTGTAAAACACACAGGTTTAGCTGCGTTTTTGAACGAATGAACGTTTCAATTATTTTCTGTGTTTTTGGCCTTGTTCTATGGGCAAAACACAGAAAAAACGCAGCAACCAAAAACCCACACACATAAAATATGGGAAACCCACAGCAGAAATTGCAAGTTTTCTCCTGCTAAGAAATCTGGAATTAGGAGAAACCTAGACACACCCCTTAAGGTTTTGCTGTGTTTTTGCTACAGCAAAATTTTACATGTGTGAACATAGCCTAACATTACTTATGGGCTCATTAACCTCCAGCTTATTCACTGGACTCTACCTCCAACAGCCATCACAGATGCCCTCTTTCTGTGACTAGCATCTGTGTTTAGCTTTTGCGCCCCCACCCATTATGCCGGTGTCTGTGATTGGTTGCCATTGGCAATGAACTTGCCTTGATAGGGGTGTAAAAATAAATAAATAATTTAAAAAAATTGCCTTGGGGTTTGCTGTAGTTTTGATCCTCAGCCAGATAAAGCAGCCATCTGCGGCTGACCACTCCCAGCTACCTAGTTTTACCATGGCTGGCAATCAAAAATACAGTGTAGCCCATTATATTTTTTTTCAATTATCTAAATAAATAAGGTAAAAATATTTATACTGCTTTAAAGATGAGAAAAAAGGAGGCACTCGCCATTCGATGCTCTGTATTTTTTAATGTACCTTTTTGCCAGGTTACATTACTGCCAGGGAGGGGGTGGTGGAGGCCGACAACGGCACCGTTTGATGTAAGTATACATATTTATAGTAGCACATACTGTTAGATGCACGATTTTTTGCAAGGATGAGAAGCTTTTTGTGTATCTATGCTTATATCTATATCTTTATTACTGTATTTCCATCTCTATGTTAGAGGTTTGTATATAAATTTATTTATGGGGACTTAGCCAGTTTTCCTTTTGCTATAAAATTGGTAAATAATTGGAAAAATTCTAGGAATGTATAAGGAAATGATGCAATTACTATCTGGTGTCATCCACCTTCATTGTGCACTTTGCTTTGTTTGGTTTAACTAAATGGTTTTAATTGAAATACTTGTAACTGGTGTGTGAGGGCACAGGTCCACCCTTTTTAGGAAAGGATCTGACAACACACATCGAGTACTGATCGTTGAAGCGGAATCACTGCGAAACGGTGCCGTTGTCTGCCTCCACCACCCCCTCCCTGGCTGTAGTGTAACCTGGCAAAAAGGTACATTTAAAAATACAGAGCATCGAATGTTGAGTGCCTCCTTTTTTCTCTTCTTTAAAGCAGTATAATAATGGACTTACAGGATTGTGCAACACCTAGCCCTAAATAGAGCCCTATATGAGCGCAGGTTCCAGCGGTCTGGAGTGTGTATAAGGTCAAGAGTTGGTAGTGTCCGGATATATCCTTGGACTTTATTTAAAGAATATTTATACCGTGTTAGCCAGTAGATAGCAAAATATATACTGCAATCTGAGAGTCCTCAGTGGTTTATACCTTTTAATGGCTAACTGAACAAATGGTAAGCATAGCAAGCTTTCGCGACACTATTTTTCTAAATTAATAAATAATTTAAAAGAAAATATGTTGTCTCCTAACTATTTTTGATGACTAGCCAAGGTAAAATGAGGCAGCTGGGGGCTGGTATTCTGAGCATGGTGAGGCCCATAGTTATTGGTCCCCAGGCTACAGAATAGCAGCCCGCAGCCACCTCATAAATTGGTGCATTAATTAGAAACGCTAATCCTGGTGCTTTACCGGGCTCTTCTCGATGCCCTGGTGCAGAGGCAACGAGGTGATAGAAAATGTTAATGACAGCTGAGTATTGACAGTTGTCATTAAGCCCTAGATTGATTATGTTCAGGCTTCTATGAGACCAGCACATTATCAATCGTATAAGTAAATAGTTAAATAAACACACAGAAAAATCCTTTAGTTGAAATAACACACAGACAACCCCAATTTTCCCATTTATTAACTCCAAACATACCCTCTGACGATAATCCACAGCAATGTCCAGCGAAGCACTATGCAGTGAGTTGGAGAGATTAGTGTGCTCTCATCACAGCAGCACTGTCAGACTAAGCCGTAGCTGCAGTGAGCAGACACTGATATGCGGGTCTCATGGAAGCCTGATCATTATCAATCTAGGGCAGAGGTCCCCAACCCCAGGCTCAAGGCCCGCCAACAGTGCAGGTTTAAGATTTCCTTAGTATTGCACAGGTGCTAATGTGATCATCTGCACAGGTAATGATTCCAAGCCGTGCAATACTAAGGAGATCCTGAAAACATGCACTGTTGGTGGGCCTTGAGGCTGGAGTTGGGGACCTCTGATCTAGGGCTTAATGACAACTGATAATAATCAGCTGTTATTAACTCCTTCTATCACCCCGATGCCACCACACCAGGGCATCGGGAAGAGCCAGGTAAAGCACTGGAATTGGTGATTCTAATGAATGCGCCAATTTTTGGGACAGCTGTGGGCTGCTATTCTGTAGCCCTGTGGGGGCCAATAACTCTGGGTTTCACCACGCTGAGAATACCAGCCCCCTGCTGCTTGGTTATACCTTGGCTAGCAATCAAAAAATAGGGCAGGGCCCATCCATTTTTTTTTAAAATTATTTAAATAATAATAAAAGAAAATAATGGTCTCCACTGTTTTTTTTATTTCCAGCCAAGGTAAAACAAAGCATTTGTGGGTTGCCGCCCGTAGCTGGCTGCTTTATCTGTTGGAGGTAGAGTCCAGTGTATAAAGCAGAGGTTAATGAGCGGCCCGGAAGTAATGTTACAAGCGCTGCAGCTCTAATTACTGGTTTGCTTTCTTTTACATACCCCCAGCAAAACCTGAACAGTAAAACGGACTCCTTTGAAAAGTGCATGTTGGGGGTCCGTGCCTGAACACTATATCTTCACCCATCACTACTAGCTATCTCTAATTAAGCATGACGGTAGGCCAAGGTGATGACCATAAGACATTTCAGCCGGGATAATTTTTTTAATTGAAGCAGTAGGCAGGTAATTAATTTTATAGTTAATAGAGCTGATTACTGAACAATTGTTTCTTCGACAGGGCGGTAATGACTATGAGATCTATAGTGACCCAAGGACGTTGGACATACGGTTGTATCACCTGAGGACACAGTAAGGAGGTGTCGGCAACTGTTTTTCACAGAAAGAAACAATGAACTTTGAAATGGTTTCCATATGAGTTAATGAGAATTGGACCAGTGATTATTCTATAAATGTTTTTTTTAAGAGAAATGTAACCATATCAGGGGGCCAGAGAGGAAGGCTTATTGTTCTGCAAGTACTGAAGTTAGTGTGATCATTAAGGAATACTAGCAACACTTGAAACTGCACATTCGCTGGATCAACATAGCTGCCAATATTTTCAGTACAATGCAGGATAATTTGCAAGATGTCTCACTATTACTAAACTGCCAAAGATGATGTAATATGAAAGGACATGAGAATGATGATTCTCTTGAAGATTTATTCCAAATGATAAATATGCGGACATACATGATTGTTAACAGGACAAACTGGATGTTGTCTGTGACCTAAGATGTCGCTCTCTTCACAAGCACCGTTGTGTGGTGTAGTAACTGGTGTTCCGTTGTCTTTATAGACCAATATACTGCCTGTGAATCTAGATTAAGTGCATTCATGTATGTAGGTATTTTAATTGGTATGTATAACTTTTCCTAGTGTTAACTGTTTTTGAATTTCTTTATGAAAACACTCCTGTTATTTTATTTTTTTCGTAAAAAAAAAACATGTGTAGTGTAGGTCTGCTAATGTTGTCCAATCAGCCCGCTCCTGTAGGACACTGGGATCTTTGTAAGCCTTGTCGTAATGTTCCACAGACTTACATTGTAAAAAAAACAACTTTGGGTTCACACACAGGTCGAAATTCATCAAAGCTTTTATGCCAAAAGACTGATATAAAAAGATTTGAAAAAGTCGCAAAACATTTGTGTATCTTGGAGTTGCCCAAAATGTTTGACTTTTGTCATTTCTTTGCCTGTTTTTCCCTGCGCTGGCAAATTAGGTGGAGCTGGGGTGGGGCAGGGCGGTATATGACACCACAGTTTGTCTAAGTCATGATGAACTGTGGCATATCTTCCTTAGAAATCTTACTACAGTCCCCAACTGTCCGGTGGCGCACAAAGGTGCATGCCACTTGTCAAACACTTCACATTCATTAAGAGGTGTGTGATTCTTGGTGGATCAGGAGCTTCTGGTTCCACCATCCCCACTCCTCAAGACCAGCATGAAAAATGAATGGTCCTGATGAAGTTGTGTTATATAGCCCAGATTTTCACCAACAAGTAGGAAGAGCCATCATGTGATTCAGTAGAGAACCAGTGCAGCGCTGGAAACTGGAGAAGATGGCAATCGGAGAGTATTCTAACATTCACTATGATAACAATTACACAGGTTTAGGGAATAAAAAAATTACACTTGTACTTTTTTTCCTTCTTTTTTTTTTTTTTTTTAAATATAGTTGAAAAAACTATTAAACTCAGTGTATTTTTGCAGTATGTTCAGACAAATGGTCTATACTGTAGTTATATTTTTACTTGAATGTACATCTTTCCAGGACCCTGTATCAATGTCGCTGCTCTATACCATGATTTCACAATCTAGGCAGCATGACCTAAGCTTGCCAAGGCTAAAGGGAGAGGCTCCCAAATATGTATCAAAAGCCCGGGCAGAGCAGCAGAACTGAATTATTGGATGTTGTGGTGAAACCATAGTGTTCTTACAGTACTAAGTATTGTGCTTTGCCCTGAATAATCTTGATATATTTTAAAATGCTAGAACCTAATATATTCAAAATTAAAGTACAACGTGTATATAAAATCTTTCAGCAAATCAATGCAAGGTTCTGTTTTTGTTATGATATTGTATACAGACCTGATGAAGTTAACTTTTTGTTATTAAAGTGTATAAAAGAAGTTGTCCAATACTCAGATAATGAATTCTCACCCTGTATGTTTCCCCCTTTTTAAATAATAACTTATACTCACCTCCAGTGCCAGCACCGTTCCAGTGGTGTTGGCACTGTCTCTCCCAGGAATAAATACATAACTTTGTAACATCACTCGATCCCTGCTGTTAATCACTCTCCCCTCCTTCAGACAAATCGCTTACAAGCAGAGGAAATGAGTGCTAATGCTCTCTCTCCCTCTACATGTATGTGATTTGTCCAAAGGAGGGTGGAGTGAAGAGGCCAATGATTGGCAGCAGGGATCGAGTGATGTAACAATTTTGTGCATTACCGGGAGAGACCATGCCGACACTGCTGGAACGACTCTGGCATCGGAGGTAAGTATAAGTTATTTATTATTTTAAAAGAGGGAAACCTATAACTTAAGAAGGGATTGTCTAAGTAGTGGACATCCCATTAACTTAAAGGTTTTTTTTGCCTTTTTATATTTTTAAATGAGTTTTATGTAAAATATGACAAACTATATTCTCAAGAATGGCATCAGTAACAACTATTTTACTGCTGAAGTTTCAATATTTGAGGTGTAAATACACCCTGGATAGCTTGGAAGTTCATATACTGCTAGAGTTGCTAAAATGTTCACTATATTTTATTATTCCGTTTGTGTTGTTTTATATTAATATATTTTAAAATGAAGTCCCATTTGGCATTTGTTCTTAGGGAAATGCTTAAAGGGGTTGGAAAGGATTAGAAATTGTGGTTGCTTTTTTGTAGAAATGGTGCCATCCTTGTGTCTCATCTCAGCTTCACTGGTGTCACATAGTTGCATTGCACTGCTTTTAGAAGTGGCAGTCATGTGTCTCATGCTGTACAACATCTTTGAATAACAATTACTTAAAGAGGTTAATAAAACCCATTTTTGGCCAAGTAAATCAAAAGGCAAACTCGAACATCAAAGAGTACCTATAATTAAATGAGTTTGTAGCCCAATTCTGGTACAAAAACATTTTAGTACCAGAATTGGGCTACAAGCTCTATTTAAAGAGGTTGTCCACTATTGGGGACAGGATCCCTACTAAAGTCAATGTATACTCCTCTTGCAGCAGCGCCAATCCACTTATGTCTGTGCCGTTGTTCCCAAAGATTAACGTAACTTTTTATGTCATGTGCAAACTGCTCTTTGGGTGCAGATGATCAATATTCTATCATGACGGACATCTCCACTCATGAAATCGTAAAGTCTGCAACTGACTGGCATCCATTCATTGGCTGCAGCCGGCATGTTACACAACAAGGCACGTCAGTCATTGGGAAGAGCAGCATCAAAATAGCTGGAATGGCACCAATGCAGGAGGTGAGCTTACCCTAATTTTTTTTGTGACTGGCTCCTGAAATTATTTGGTTGAGATTGTTCAATCCCCACAATACCTTTAATATATTAATATTATTGGAATCACTGAGCTAAGTGAAACTACAGTTAACTTCCCGGTAGACTGCCTACTAGTAAAGAAGTTACATAATGTATACTATGGATGTATGTAGCTTTACTATTATGGATATAATACAGAATTCTGATTATAGTGTTAATCTTTATCCTGTTTTTGTAATTTGTAGTTTGACTAACATATGTAATTTGTGAAATGCACTATATGAATACTCATATAATAATTTTGTATGCATTCTTTACCCCCATGATAATTTAGGCTGTATCTACTCTGTTAGGCTGGCTTCACATTTGCGTTTGTGTCTGCATGCTGATGGCATGCAGACACAAACGCAGTGCAAAGCAGGGCCAAAAGATGTGTCCGCAGCGGAGAATGTCCGCCTGCAGACACATCACTGTGGAGCCCAGCAGCCAATCAGCGGTGTCCGGGGGCAGAGATCAGCGCCGGAGATCTCCGGCCGCCGGTAAGCTCCGGGACATGTCGGCGGGGAGAACAGCTGATCTGACAGATGTTTGAATCTTCCCGCGCCGACACCGAGAGGAGATGTCGGCACGGGAAGATTCAAACAGCTGTCAAATCAGCTGTTTCTCCCCGCCGACACCGCTAGCAGATTACCAGCGGCGGGGAGGAGGAGAACATCAGAGGCTGAGCTGATCTCCCGGTGGCCGTCGGTGAGCTCCTGTGACATCACCAGCGGCCACCGGGAGATTTTTCAATGGGTCCGCAGCGTTCTCCTGCGCTGTCAAGCACTGAACACTGCGGACCCATTGAAGACAATGCAGGTTTTGTGCACTTGGGGACGCTTGCTGATTTTCCAAGCTCCCCGAGCGCACAAAAAAATGCAACTGGCTGCGTCCCGGGTGCGGATGCTGGACACCGGAAGGAGCAGATATCGTCCGCATCCGCACCCGAACGCAGCAAACGCAAGCACTATGCATTCCTATGTTAAACATAGGAACGCAGTGCGCATGCGTTTGACTGCATATGGGAACGCAGCATAAGCTGCATTCACATACGCAAATGTGAAGCCAGCCTTACAGCTTTGTGGGAAGGTTGCTGTTTTGCTTAGAGGTTTTCGACTACTAATGTGATCCTTTCTTTTGTCCTAATTCTTCCTAACTAACACTTTCCCAATATATTTCTGCTATCTACTCTGCTCCTGGAAGCGGACCTCTCTGAGGCTCATAAATACCTTTATTGTTGTTCTATCTATGTACCTCCTGGTTTGGATACCAGAATTTGACCAAGTGAGCAGGGCACGAGACTGGTGGGGGCAGGGCTGCCTCTCTGTGAGTGACACCAGTTTTGGCACCCATGCCCAGATCACAATTCACTCTGCTCTCAGTCTCCACCAGTGGTGTGCCCTGCTCAGTTGGTCCAATTCTGGTATCCAAACCAGGAGGTTCAAAGCTAGAACAATAAAGGTATTTACAAGACTCTTAGATATAAAATTACAGGAACTGAGTAGGTAGCAGAAGTATATTTGTAAAGTGTTAGTAATAGTTAGGACAAAAGAAAGGGGATCACATTAGTAGTGGAAAAACCTCTTTAAGGAAATGTACTGAATATATTTTAATGAAGTTATTGAATCGTCTGTCTGTAAAATGCAGGAAACTATTTGAGTTGAGTTGTGAATCCTAACAGTGTGTATGTGTATAATACACATAGGACTCAGCTGTAATATACACACAGGATTCCGCTATGATTCACAGTATCAGTGGGCATCACATGACCGCTCATATGCGATTGGCTCTGCCTTGTGTTCAAGTTCTGGAAAACCTCTTTAACGAATTAGCTTTGTGCTGCTTTTAGGGCACCACTTGCTGCCCCATTTAAGTGCAAACTATTTGCCCGGGCTTTTGATGATTTATAAACGTACTAATAAGTGAACAGGTATTTAGAAGATACTTTACTTGAGAATTTATAAATTAATATGTAATATATATGCAATTGTGTATTGCGTGTTTGTATTTTATATTTTGTTTAAATGCTGCTAAAAATACTTTTTAAAACAAAGATGTCACTATTCTTTTGTACTGTGAAACAATAAAATAAATTCTTTTTAAATATCATATTAATTTTTTTTTCTCACCTGGTCAGTTTATTTAATCCTGGTATTTAAAAGAAAAAAAAAAAAAAATAATAATAATAGTGATAAATGGTACCTGTCACTATGAAAATGTTGAGCCCTGTTATAGAGCATGAAGAATTGAGAAGGTTGTTAAAAATGCCTTGGGAAATGGTCCTCCATAACTGCTTGTTCTGGGATCTGAGCGTGTGGTTGAAAAGTATGGAGAGACAGCTATTAGACACTGATTAAGACCTCTCAATTGACCATTAAGTCCTCAAATAGCAAGAGAGTTATATGAACATAATACTAGACAGGGCTCCTGCAGACGTGTGAAACTTGATTTGAGCACAGATGGACTGTTCACTAATCTAACGACCTGAACTCAACAGCCACATCTAACGACTGGAAACACACACTCCTACTTACATGCGAGTCTCTCGGAGGACACTCGGAAGAGGCTGGAGCAGTGACCCTGAACGGCCTCTCCCTCTCTGGATGGGAGTGTGAAATTGCACAAAAACACAAGCAGCTGACAGTCCCGTCCAGAGAGGGAGAGGCCGTTCAGGGTCACTGATCCAGTTTCATCCGAGTCTCCTCCGAGAGACTGGCATGTAAGTAGGAGAGTGTGTTTCCAGCCTACCTATGAGGCTGCAGTCGGAGACTCTGTGCAATGGACCAAGTGTCACCAATGTCTGCTGGAGCCCTATTACTGAATCTTTTCCTCGACAACTATGTATCAATTTATTCAGCTCCTCCTTCTCTATAATATGATGCTGGTAGATTAGACTACTTCAACAAGATGGGTTCCATTTAATAAAAAAACAAAAACATAAAAGTAGAAAGATAAGAAAGAAATCACCTTTCTCTGGCTCCAAGTTTCTTATACAAAAGATTTCAAATAAAACAGAAGGTTTAAAAGCACTGATATACCCCGGAAATCAAAGCCCAGATCATTTAATGGCTTTATTTGGTTTCTTTTTAATAAAACATGTCTGGGTTACCTGCTCCTTGATCAGAATCATGATACAAAAACAGTGATACCTCGGTTTTCGCCAATAATTCATCTGAAAACGATCGACGAAAAAGACGATAACCAAGGCAACGATTTCCATAGGAAACAATGTAAAATTAATTAATTGGTCCGAGACACTGAATAAGACCTTCTAAAAAAACATTTTATAGTGAATAAAGGTAGCAGTTTATGCTAGAATCACTCAAAAATGACTATAAAAGGAATATGACACACTAATTTACAGAATAATTTACAGAAAAAGAATGATTAATATGATGTTTTTTTTTTTTTTATGAAAGCTCATTTTGGTGTATTTAAAGAAGAAAACAGGCCATGCTTCTTATGTCTGCGCAGACCAAGGGAACGTCAGTCAGGTGTCACTCAATATTCCTTTATTTTGCGAACATGTTTTGTAGTAGAACCTGACACTTCATCAGGACTATCAAGTATACAGGAGTCAAGATTAAGTTATATACATCAAGTTCATGACATCACAGTTCAACCCATCATGACGGGAGTTCGGGTGGAAACACCCCCTCAGAGGTGCTTAAAATGATAAAATACATGGTTTTACTGAAGGTTACCATCATCTCTAAAAAGATATAATAAACAATATACACCACACTTTTTAATGCAATGATATAAAACCAATTTAAAATGTGCGATCTGGTTTAGCAGGGAATTGAACCTATTGGACATGACAATTAATTACAACAGGGCTCTTCTCATCCTGCATAGTTATAAAAAGGAAGTGTAAAGAAACCCTGTTTTTTTTTATAAGAAATGATAACAAGAATAAAAGAAATGAGTATTTATTGAGTGTAGAATACCAAAGGAACTTATAGCTCTGAGAAATAAGACAGGTGAACAATAGAATTCCTCTCATTTTGCCCAATAGGTTCAATTCCCTGCTAAACCAGATCGCATGTTTTGCCACTGCAAAATTGGTTTAGCAGGGAATTGAACCTTTTGGGCAAAATGAGAGGAATTCTATTGTTCACCTGTCTTATTTCTCAGAGCTATAAGTTCCTTTAGTATTCTACACACTCTATACACTCAATAAATAAGGTTGTGTCACATCATCATAGTTTCTATAAATGAATCCAGTCAGCGTTATTGAGATTGTGGTGCTTGTGTCAAGGGATAGTGTCCCACTTAAAGGTAATAGTATTACAGGGAACCCGTCACCAGGTTTTTGGCATTTCATCTGAGAGCAGCATAATGAGAGACCCTGATTCCAGCGATGTGTCACTTACTGAGCTGCTTACTGTCATTTTGATAAAGTTTATGTTTTCTCTGCTGTAGATTTAGCAGTTTGTGAATATGCCAAAGTATAAGACTAATAATAATCTCCAGCTGATTTAACAGTGATTTTATCAAAACTACACTGAACAGCCATGTAAGTGACACATCGCTGGAATCAGGATCTCAGGCCCTACATTATGCTACTCTTAGATTAGGTTACAAAAACCTGGTGACTGTCACGTCCTACTGACGGACCCTATGTGTGGACCCACTGGACCGCGTAAAGCGGATGCTGATACCGGGTGATGGAGAGTCAGACAAGTACTGTAAAGTCAACTGGTTTATTAACAATAACACAGAACCCCACGCCCCTGGGGAGGGCCACAAGGTCGCAGCACTGGAGACCCACCGAAGGAGGCCCCGGAGCGCTTAACCCCTATACAGGGGTCCCGCCGGAACCAACCTCGGAGGGGCCAATGCAACGGACACAAGTGTTCAACCGAACCCAGGCGACGTGGTAACAAAACAGTAACCGGTATACAAATAGAAACGGAAACACAGAGGACCAGGAACACGGGAAACCAGGAATACAGGGGAATCCAGGAATACTGGGAGATCCAGGAACACAGGGGGAATCCAGGAACACAGGGGGATCCAGGAAACCAGCCAGGAACACGGGGGATCCAGAACCACAGGGGAGTCCAGGAACACAGGGGAATCCAGGAACACAGGGGAATCCAGGAACACAGGGGAATCCAGAAACACAGGGGAATCCAGGAAACCAACCAGGAACACGGGGGATCCAGGAACACAAGGCGATCCAGAGACGGCAGGGCAGGAATCTGTAGGAAGCAAAGAGAGATCAGGCAACGGACCAAAACAAGGAGCGACCTGACCAGACCAGATATGGCAGCTCCACTAGGGAGAAGAGGAGGTTGCCCTGGCCCCGACTTATTGGCAACAGGAGGTTTATATCAGAACAGGGCAGTCCTGATTGGAAGGACCCAGAGACCTGGTGATTGGCTGAGGGGAGGAGCAAGCTCCCTGCACTTTCCAGCAGAAACTGATTAGGAGACAGTTCCATGTGCACAAGCAGTGGTACCGGAAGTGAGAGGAGCAGTGTTGCTCAGGCAGAGGGTGCTGGACCCCTGCGGCTGGGAACAAGTGCGCGTACCCGGGGGCATACGGTAAAGAAGTTGCTACCCAACCGACCCGCGGGCGGCGGCTGCCTGAGCCGTCGGCGGACGGACGACACCCGGGAACATGGAGGCTGGACAGAGGTGATAGGAGCCGAAGGAGTAAGGGCAGCAGGTCGGGGGGCACGGGCGGCAGAACCCAGGGTGGTAACAGTGACAGGTTCTCTTTAAGACCAGCACTCACATATATTGAAGCATTTTATCCCATCAGAACATCAAATAAAATATAATCAATAATGCATTCTGGATCTTCCTGGGTCTTTTCCAAACATTTGGAACCAGGGCATAGCTTTTCCTCTACTGGAGGTGACGACTATTTTATTATGTGTTGTGATTCAATGATGTTGACTGTCTCCATTTTAGTTGTGTATTTATTTATTCATGAATATGCAAATTCTCTCTTCAAAGAGGAAGAAGACTTGAACTCTAGTGCCACCTATTGGAAGCAGCAATCCTACAAATCAATATTGGCTCCTTAACGAGATTTGCCATATGACTTATGATTATAACCAAACCAGAAACTCAATTTGCAGACAAGGTGTTTCGAGTGTTTTCCCCTTGTCAGTGCAAAGCATGAGATCTGATCTGGCTATATGAGACACTAAGAGGTTTAAGGGGAACCTGACCTCAAAAAATGACCCCCCAGCCTGTTTTAACCTGTCCCTGCACCATAGTAATCCATTTCTAGGCATCCCTTTCTGTCCCTAAAGCGCTATTTGAAAGTTTATAAAAGTAGTTTTTTCACCTGTTTTTCTGCAGGTTCACATGATATGTGAAGCCGCAAAAGGCGGGCTTATGTGGCTTTCCCCACCGCCGCCGTGTTAATTATGCACGCCCTTATGGGCGTGCTATAGAGCAGAGACTGTGCTTGTGCTGCCAGGGGACAGTACAAGCGATATAACAAAAATCGTATCATATTGCTCTGTGGCAGCACACATGGGGTTAATGGCAGCAAGGTCTGAGTACTTATTTCTCACTGCCTTCCAGATGTGGGTGTGAGAGGGAGGATATGAGCTGCCCAGGGCTGTAGAGCAGGAGAGAGAGAGTGAAGTATCAGCGCAGCAGGAGCTGTGTGGATTGCAGTGTGAACAGGCTGTTTGTAGTTTTAACACAGCCTGGGAGCGGCTGTGTGCAGTTAACACTGTTTGACAGCATGAACTTGGCCTTCCCAGGGGCCCTGGCTAAAGAGAGAGCCTGACAGCCATATCGGACCTTGGGAATACCTGTTATACCGGCTGTGTCCTAGAGCTACAAAAGGTCTGTACTAACCCGGACTTGTAAATAAATCGTGTGTTGTGCGAACAAGTATCTGAGTCACTGCCTTCTGTCTTGCCGATCCTAACCGCTACCTTACAATATATATAATGTCCCCTCCCAGTAGCTCCACCCCTTCACATAGCTCCACCCCTCCAAGTAGCCCCATCTATTTTATAGCACTAGGCCATGTATAGGCTCACCCCTTCATACCTCCACCCCTTCACTTAGCCACACCCACTCTGCATAGCCACACCCTGGAACTATGTGGAGTGGGTGGGGCTTGATAGATACACACACACACATACACACACTCAACTTTATATATTAGATATATACATGTCCCCAGCCTCCCCAGTGCTGTATAGCACCCAGCCATCCACAGTGCTGAATATGCCCCCAACCTCCCCAGTGATATATATCCCTCCAGCTTCCCCAGTGATGTATATTTCCTCAGTATCTCTTGTGATGTATATGCCACCAGTGTCTGCTGTGACTTATATATTCCAGCCTCCATATCTCCTGTGATGTATATGCTCCAACCCCAGTGTCTCCTATGTGATGTATGTACATCAGTCCCAGTGTCTTCTATGTAAGATATATATGTGGAGCCCACAAGGACTCGGTACCGGACCGGGGTATATGCTGGGGATGTCACGGCAGTCCTTGGTCCGGTCCGTGTCCCGAGCCCACAAGTAATGGGGGGAATATTTACAGTGGAGCTTGTCGCAACACCACCCACAGGTTGTGGTCAGGGCGACCACCGCTGCTGCAGAGCCTCCAGGGATGATGTTTAGCAGCCGGTGATGTAACGGCTTTCTGCGGGTAGAGCTTGGTTCCCCGGGGCAGTGATAGTAATAGTCTATAGATGATGCTATGGATGTTGCAGGATAGGGGTAGTAGTAGAGATGATGAGAGTTTGTGAGGGAACGCAGGGTTTGAGCACAAGGATCACACAGACTCACGGTTTTGAAGTTTTCCAAGTCTTTACTGCAGATGTTCTTTAGCAGAGTACTGTCAACGGAGTCTGTGCCAGGGCTGGGTTGCTCCCACCCTGACCGGGTCCTCAGCTTTCTACTCCTGCGCCTTGTGTGTGGCCCTGCTGCTGCTTTAGCTGAGCTGCTGGCCCTGTCTCTCCTCACAGGTACCCCCTTTGCTAGGCAACTTGAGTCTTTTCGTGTGTTTCTGACCCTGCCGTGTTGCTTCGCTGAGGTACAGTGTAGATCTATAACCTCCACTATCCCGGTGTTTACTGTGCTGCATGTGTATGTCACAGTTCCGGATCCGGTATCCGGTCTGTGCGCTCCTCCGGGGTGAGTTATGAGGTAACTCAATCTCCCAGATGTGTTCTTCTGCTTCTTGTACTCCTCTCCTCAGACCCTGGCTAGGCCTGGAATAGAGTAGCAGACTGTGGAGAAGCCTAATGCAGCCTCTTTACAGCACAGTCTTTTTACTTCCTCAGTTCTCCCAGGTACTGAACTAACTACTTTCTCTTGACACCAGAATATATAGGGGAGCTGCTTCAGCTCCCCCTTCTGGCCTAGAGGTGCTAGTACAGTGTTCAGTGTTGTGTGGGGGAGTTAACCCTTGTTGTTGTTTCTGTGGCACTTAACCCCTGGAATGCCAAATATACTGCAGAATCAGCGTCTCCTAGTTGATGTACATACAGCAACCCCAGCGTCTCCTATTTGATGTATATAATTTACAAAACTTAGTATCAGAATCAGAAACAGTTCACTGATTTCCAGACCAAACCAAGAAAAGCTTGGGAGAAGTAACAAGATGAATATCTCGTAACATCACAGCCGCAGCAAAGAGAAGCAGCTCCAGTCACCACATTAGGGGTGAGTTACTTCATTCTTTGACCAAATATAGCAGGGTCATTTGCAAGTTGATAATTTTCTGAGGCCCCCAAATGATGTTAGAAATTTCCAAATGGCCCCCGGCAGGAAAAACTCTGCACTAGACTACTCCACATCCTGAGACTACTAGACTACGTCCACATCCTGAGATGAAACCTAATAGTACCCATAGAGCACAATTGACTAGTAATGTGGTACTATTCAAAAGAAATATCAATGAAAGCTGTCAATTTAAATTATGCAGATTGTAGAGACCTTCTTTAATGGAGATACTTTGTTGTGCTGCTGCATTTTTGCATTTTTATGCAAGTTTTGGAAAATACTCGTACATAATGTGTTGTTTCTTGAGCACTGAGCCTATTGTTACTGGCCAATGATCAAGAATATAAATCCATGAGAGTGGTGTAGTTTTCCTATTTCTACCAATCAAGATTCCAAATCCTACTTATTACATATGCTTTTACTATTAATAATACAAAAAAGAGTTTGTTTTATTGCATTTTTATTTATTGCCAACACATGAATAGTTAAACAGACAAATATGAGTTTAGATGCAACCAGATGCAATTCATTAAAACAATTTCTTGCTATGAAAGACATGAGCATTGGACCGAAGGTATAATAATAATAATATAAGACATTTCTATGTTGTAATTATGACTTAAAGATCAAATTTTATACTGACAATAGATATTAGAAATTATGTGTAGAAAGAGTAAAAAATATAAAGGAAAACCATCATTGAGCGCAGATGGAGATTTAATGTTCTTTCTTTATATTTTAACCTTTGAACTGTTTTTTTTTCTTCATTCTCTCAAGAGCAATAACTTTATTTTTCGTCAGCCTGCCTCTATGAGTTACAAATACAAGAGGGTGGGACAAGGCGCAATAGTGCCCTATCACTAGAGACACTTTGATGTCAAGGGTGCTGTGGATTCACTCACCTGTTCAGTTGTGGTACCACAACTGGTTTGAAGAGCATCAATAAGCAAGCTGCTGCAGACTCCAACAACCCCTTGCACGTGGTAACATCAGAGAATTGGGATAGAAAGGTGTATACGTCCGCGCTGCTATGTCCAAGGAAAAAAACTCACATAGAAGTCAGATCTCACAAACAATTCTTCTCCTTTATTCTTTACTCCTACGCGTTCGTGCACAGCCTGGCAGCTTCCTCAGGGATGTCATCCCTGAGGAAGGTGCCAGGCTGTGCACTGAAACGCGTAGGACTAAAGGAATAAAGGAGAAGAATTGCTTGTGAGATCCTGACTTCTATGTGAGTTTTTTTCCTTTGGACATAGCAGCGCGGACCGTCATACACCTTTTCTATCCCAACATTTCTCTGCCTCTATGAGGGCTTTTATGAGGGGGGTGTAGTTTAGATTAACTTTATTAACAATACAATATATTGAACTGATAAAAAAAATGTAAAAAGTTCATAGGTTTTTTTTCTTTGGGGGGTGTGAGGGGGTTCCTTTTTTTTATTTCTCTGTCGGTGGAACTGTGAGACTTTGTCTTTTATTGTCTAGTTGTAGTGTTGAAGAAAAAATTGACAATTTAGGTTCCAATTATTATCTCTTTGCAGCATTTATTAATGAGTCAAATCATTTCATTTCTTTATTTTTGTATGGGAAAATGTGGGGTGATTATGATTTTAAAACATATATTTTTTATTACGTTTTAGTTTATTTTTAAGTCATTTGAGACTTAAAATGTTACTTATTTATTTTATACATTTATATACCAGTGCATCCCAATGAATTAGAATATCATCCAAAATCAATATCATATTGTCGTGTTTCAGGGCATTTCTGGGAGTTCTGGAACACATTGACTTATAAATCAATAATACAGTCGCCCTTTCATGTCTCGTGGAATACAGCAACACGGTTTTTAACCTTTCATCCGCCCTGCTTTAATTTTCTTATATAATAACCTTTGGGGTTTTTTTGACTGTAAGCCATAATCATCAACATTAACAGATAAAAACACTTGAAATTGATCACTCTGTTTTAAAGACTCTACATAATATATGAATTTCACTTTTTGTATTGATTTACTGAAATAAATTAACATTTTGATGATATTCTACTTCATTGAGATGCACTAGTATCTCCATTAATTCCACAGCACTTCACAGACATCATCATCACTGTCCCCATTGGGGTTCATTATCTAAACATCCTATCATTATGTTTTTGGAGTGTGGGAGGATCCCGGAGGAAACCCCCAAACACGGGGAGAACATACAAACTCCTTGCAGATATTATTCTTGGTGGGACTTATACCCAGGACCCCAGCTCTACAGCACAGCATGTGCTAACCACTAAGCCACCATACGGTCCTAACCACTGAGCCACCATACAGTGCTAACCACTGAGCCATCATGCTAGAATTGCAATGATTTATTTGTTTGTGCAATATATGTCAATACCATAGTATTGCAGTATATAGTAAATATCTTCGATGAAGCTGAGTCACTACCAAGATATACGAAATTGGAAACCCTTCACAATCTTGTCTTAGAATGGTGACTGGTGTGCAAACAGATGCCCCACCACCTCATTCATAGGCATTAAAGTGGTTATACAGCAGTGGTCAGATCTATCTTTGATCATTGTTGTTAAGAGCAATTTTGACTTGTATAACATCACCAATGCCATGATGTAATAGTAGATCATGGAGCAGGAAGGGGTTAATAAATAATTTCATAGTTATAATTTCTAATAAATAATTTTAGTAATTAAAATAAACCTATGGGGGTATTAACTATCTGATTGGCTGCAGTGGTCAGTTTATGCCTTCCGTTGGTAAACAAAGTCAGGAAACTGTTGGTGGACACAGTCACTGGTGTGGTGCAGACAACGAGGGATCTGGTAATTGAGTTCCCTTTTTTCCCCTTTACTTACACCCCCACCAAAATAAATAAGTGAAAAAATACTTTTGAAATATTGTCCTTTTTATGTTCCACTGTGATAACGTTTTTGACAGCAGGAAGTGTTACCATGTCTGGTGTCCATTTAGAATGACTTTCTTAGCCTGACGGGTAAAATATAATCCTGGCTGTATTTACTGTCCATCATATAGAAATTGTATTTCGGTGTGAGAAAACGTCATTGGAAAAGTCCCAAACTGTTGCTTCTATAACTTCTGAATATTGTGTGGGTGTATGCACATTTTAAGTTTTGGATGCAAATTATGTTTAATGAATAAAGATAATTGAAATTCAAGTCTTTCCAAACAGTGAAATGACATCAGTATAAGGGGATGTACATACTACATTCTCTTCCATCATGTTTGGTTGGAGTGGGCTCCTATAAACACCAGAACAAGCGATCATGAAACACTCAAAAGAATCTTACCATTTCTTTTCATTTCTATAGAAAAACAAACAAAAGAGTTCTTTTATGAATGTTTTGTAAATGTTTTTGCCTCAAAAATCATAGAATCATAGAATGGTAGAGATGGAAGGGACCTCCTGGGTCATCTAGACCAGTGTTTCCCAACTCCAGTCCTCAAGGCACACCAACAGGTCATGTTTTCAGGATTTCCTTATCATTAGACAGATGATGGAATTATCCCCTGTGCAAGTGATTAAACGAACACCTGTGCAATCCTAAGGAGATCCTGAAACCCTGCATTGTTGGTGGGCCTTGAGGACTGGAGTTGGGAAACACTGATCTAGACAACCCCCTGCTCAAAGCAGGGTTCACTAAATCATCCCAAACAGATGTCTGTCCAGCCTCTGTAGGAAGACTTCCATTGAAATAGAACTCCTCTCGTGGCCGACCTGTTCTACTCGTTGATTACCCTGTCATTTTTTTTACATCTAATCTGTGTCTCCTCCCATTCAGTTTAATCCCATTGCTTGTAGTCTTTCCTTGTACAAAAGAGAATAAAGCTGATCCCTCTACAGTGTGACAGCCCTTCAGATATTTGTAGACAGCTATTAAGTCTCCTGTCAGTTTTTTTTTTTTCAAGCCAATGATGCACAAGTCCCTGTACTTGGTTTGAACAGACATTCTGGCTGACAGAGGCCCTTTAAGATGAGAATATCTATGTAACCAGATATGTGATCAAATATATACATATACAGTACGTAAGCAGGGTTGACCACCCTACAAATATTCCTAGACGTTCAGGACACTTTTTTTCTTGTCCTAATAAACATTTCATGTATTTGTGTTTTTGTTTCAATTTGGAAAAACTTATAAAGATTATTATTAGTGTCAATTTTCATTATGTTACAGTTTACAGTGATTGTAGCTAATTTCTGTATATTAGCATTATGGGCTGTAGACTCATATAATTGTACTGATTTATTATAGTAATTCATTGTATCCGTAAAAACTGTTGGCTGTCTCATTTTTTTTTTATAAATTGTCCACAAGACATAAAAAATCAAGTTGGAAATCCTGTATGTAAAAAGGTTGGACTGGCTATCATGGTTACATTTACCACCCAATTAAACATGGTTTGTTCTTAATATTAAAGATATAGCTACATTACCTGATCATATACAATATAAAGATGCTCCTTTACCTGGATTTACTGACACATCCCAGATAAATTGACCAATCATTTTCTACAGGTTTCATAACTTGTAATAAGAATTGTCGTCTCCTTCTGTGTCTTCTATATTAGCTGGATCTGCAAAGTGTTTACAAACTTTGAAAAGGCCATTTTTTAGCTGACAACGTCCTATCCGGAATATAGTGTGATTATTCTCAGTGTATTGTCTGTAAGATGTCCCTACTTATCATGACATGACAGTGACATATTCATGAGCATTTTTAGGAATGCAAAATCTGTAGAAAAATAGTCTGTGTTCACTGAGTGATAGCAGCTTGTGCACTGCTCATCTAATGTACCCTGTATTTCTCCAAATCTCCCCAAAAATCTCATTTAGAGGCAATAAGAGGGCACAATTCTAAGAAATTTGGCGGTATACTTTTGATATATGTAGTGGTTTTGTATCTCCTCGTAAGCACATATTGCTAGATAATAAAAAGCTAACTTATGCCTTAAAGAGGACCTATCAGCTTGATAGTTGACATTTTTGAGAAACCTATTTTTGAAGTCTGTACTCGCCAACTCTGCTGTACTGTGCCACCCAACACTGGCCTCCAGTCATTGATTGACAGGTCACTCTTCCATCAGTGACATGTTTTCCCTGCGCAGGCAGCGTTATTGCTCAGGTTTGTGTCATCAGAAGAAGTTGTGCCTTCACAGTGAGCTCCCGATGACATTGTGAGTTTGATGTTCCATTATGGTGTTCCTTGCGTTGGCACCATCATTGCCCTGGTTCGCTGTGCAGTGAACTCCTAATAATGTTACATGAGCTGGTACATTAATCTCGCAATGTCATCAGGAGCTCACTGTGCCCCAATGAAATTCTCCTAGAACGATATAACTGCATTAAAGGGGCTTAAAAATAACCTGTCATCAGGATTATGCCTATTGAAATAAAGGTATGGCTATAATGGCACTTTAATACTGATTTTATAGACTCTTTCAGTGAAGTAATTCTGGTTGTTATTCAATTGGCATTTGAAGTTTGGGTTTCCTAAGTTTTTGGTACATTAGGGTGGAATTGTGAGTAGGGACTTAAGGAAAATGGTACCGATGGCGGTGAATCTCGGCTTAATGACGAGCTGAGAGCGCAATCTGCGCATACACTGCTACCAGCACCTTTTTACTGAAGCCTGCTGGGAGATTAATCTGTGCAAGCACTATCCTCAGCTGGAATGACTCTGGAGCGAACTTTATAACAGGAAAAAAGATACAGATACAGAAACCAGAGGCAGCAGTGGATGGGGCAGAGCTGAAGACCCTACCCACACATAACCACAGTTTAGGAAACCCAAACTTCAAATGCTGATTAAACAACAACCAGGATTTCTTCCTGAAGGTATCTATAGAATTGGCATAATGGCACCATTATGGCCATACCTTTACTTTAATGGTACCTTTACACGCCGCTACCAAAGGTTAGAAACCACCGGGTGTCGCACATGCACGCGCACGTTTCAACGGTTCCTAACGGTACCGATACCGCAATTACACACGCTACAAGGTGCTCCACATAGGTTTTTTCGATCCTGGAAGCACTGACGGTGCCGCAGGTTACCTTCTGTAGAGCACCTTCCCTCATTTACACGCGCTACACAAGGGAATATGAGAGGACCTGGGAAGCGGACAACACATGGCGTGCCAGAGTTGTGGATTACGAGATGCTCTACGGTATTGGACAAGCATAAATCATGATTGGCCAGCCAGCACAGGAAGGCTGGTTACATGACGCTATATCAAATGTGTTGTGACGGGTCATCTCATTAAATATGCTGCCCTGTACAGGACAGCCATGGGTACAAGTAGTCCCACTAATGATAGCTGATGGGGCGTGGTATACATGACGCTGTTAGCACCAGGTAACTCAAAAACATACTGTGCCCCGATTACCGCGCTACATAGGGTTTATATCTACTTGTTTTTGAGCACAGCTGGGAAACAGTATCCAAAGTGACGGTGGCAACAACCTGAATTACACGCCGCTATCTCGCGCACCCGGTGGTTTATACCTCGTAGCCGTGTAAAGGTACCATAACATGCACAATCCTGATGACAGCTTTTTACATATGGCTTTTTTAGGTAATATATGCTGACAGTCCTCTTTACTGACGTCTGACACTGTTTAGTCTATTATAATGTATTTCTGTCAAATGACTTTTCCTTCCAAGAGTATTTCCAAGGCTATGTGTTATTAGTTTAATACTATACTATGTGAGGGTTATTGGGTGCAGTGCATTTGAGGAGCGTTCTTGCGTGTGGTCATAAATGTGTTGCAAGACCGTTTGTGCAACTTTACTGATGTAAGGTACTTTACACGCTACTGCGGTGCACACAGCTTCATCAGGCACTGAGCCGCACAAAGTTGCAAACGTAATCCACCACCTTTACACCCGCAAAAGGTGGCTAAGTAATCTATCTCTAGATACACCGCCGGTGCTAAAGTTACCTACTGCGAGCACTTACTCATTTACACACCGCTTACAACAAGCTAATATGGGGACCTGATGCAGAGGACAACAATAGGCGTTGCCAATTGTGGATTGCGTACGTCCGTGAACGTGATGGACAAAGCAAGAACATCATGATTGGGCAGGCATCGCAGGGGTGATTAATACTGCGCTCGAGCATGTTATGTCTGAGTAGCCCTTTAAATATCCCGCCTATGCATGAACACCAATCGTCACCAGAGCTCTCAATGGCTGAAGGGGGTGGTTCCCGGAGGCTGTTTGTCAGCCCAGGACATACCAGGTACTAGCAGTAGTGACACCTTCTGTCCATCTTTAAAACGACGATACAGGTCGCTACAATCGCCAGGGTAGCACCTGTTGAGGGCAGTGCTGGAAACGTGCCGCTACTGGGGTCATACAACACGTTTCACAACCGCTAACCACGGTTGAATTGCCGGTGCAAGATACTTTCTGCATGGTATCGTTGTAGCCTACCGCCATTATGCCCTGTAAGGACCCTAAGGATTATTCTTATAAAACCCAACTTTATTTAGTTCTAATAGGCTCAAATAACCTACAATTATGTGCCACTATTTTTAATAATCTTATTAAATATGGGTATTCACAGGAAAATCACTCATTATAAAAGCAGCTAATTTATTAGTTCCTCAAACAATAATAACATCATACTAAGTTTTGTTGAATATTCCAGTGAGTTTTTGGATATTATTAATTCAGTGAAGTTTTAAAAGGTTTCCCACTACTATGTGACACCCCTTCTTAGCTGCTTCACATTGCGTATGGGAAGGCAGCGTATTGCGCTCATACGCAGGTCAAACGCATGCGCACTGCTTCCTATGTTTACATAGGAACGCATGGTGCTGCGTGCTGCGTTCGGTGCGATGCGGACGTATCTGCTGCTGACCGGTGCCCGCATCCACCGACCCGTTGTTTTGTGCTTTGGACTTGACAATCCAGCGTCCCAATACAAATTGCATTGTCTTCATGGGTCCGCATGTCCTCATGCATGACACCGCAGGGAACGCGCGGACCATTGAAAATCTCCCGGTGGCCGCCGGTTTGATGTCACAGGAGCTCCCGACGGCCACGGAGATCACTGGGGCTTGCTGTCCTCCTTCTCCCGCCGCCTGTAATCTCTAGCGATGTCGGCGGCCAAAAGGATCGAGAGCTGTTGAATCTCCGCGCCGACATTCCTTCAGTGTCCGGCGCGGGAAGATTCAAGCTCTCACATAGCTGTTCTCCCGCCGACAGGTCCGGACTTACAGCGCCGGGGCGGATGATCTCAGGCGTGATCTCCGCCCTGCCGCACTGACAGGCCGATTGGTT
Source organism: Allobates femoralis (assembly GCA_033576535.1). NCBI lineage: Eukaryota > Metazoa > Chordata > Amphibia > Anura > Aromobatidae > Allobates > Allobates femoralis. The sequence continues at coordinate 39,095,956 of JARQOC010000007.1, forward strand.
GCCGGGTCCTAGTGATGTGTCGCAGGCGTAATTATCGCTGCGGACACATCAAAGTGTCCCGCTTTTGACAGCGTTTTGATTTGCATGCATCAGCAGCAGACACAAACCTAATGTGAAGCCAGCCTTATATCCTAAACTATTCCTAACACTTTGCAAATATACTTCTTCTATCTAATCTACTTCTTTAAACTTATCTCTAAGGTCCCTTTCAAATCAGCGTTTTTTGCTGATTGCAGCAGATCCTGCAGATTTACCGCATCTCCCGGATCTGCCGCTAAGCCTCACTTGCGTGCCGATCTGGCAAGCCCCATGCATTGTCTATGGGGCTTGCGGTCCCTTGCGGCAAGTGCGGTTCTGCCGGATGCGGCAATCCGACACTTGCGGTCGCGAAAAAAAACGCTGCTACCACAGGTTTTTTCACAACTGAAACTACCGCAAATGCGGTTTCGGCAATACCACATTTGCCGCACCTGCCGCAAGCCCCATAGACAATGCATGACGCTTGCCGCATAGTGTGCCGCAAGTGTGAATGTAAGGCAGGCAGATGCAGTAAATCTGCCGCAATCAGCGAAAAACGCTGATGTGAAAGGGGCCTAAGAGGCTCGTAAATATCTTTATTCTTTGTAACTTTGATCCTTCCAGGCTGGAAACCAGAATTGGACAAACTGAGCTGGGCACATCACTGTTTGGGATGGACCTTGCCTCTCTGTGAGTGACGGCAGTCTGGGCACGCATGACCAGGTCAGAATTCACTCTCCTCTTAGGCATCACTAGTGACGTGCCCTGCTCAGTTGGTTCGATTCCGGTATACCAATGCACACAGACACTTTTAATCACTAAATCATCAAAGAGTAGAAATTTAAAGGGAATTTGTCAGTAATTTTTGCTAGCTATGTAAACTGAGGACAGCATGTTATAAGAGTTAAAAAACAAAAAGCTACTGCTTCTTTTATCTGTGTGTGTGCAATTGTTTACATAAACTAAATGGTTTATTACCCTGTGATTACAATTACAGGACTAGAAATCTCTATTGAGAACCTGGTGAGGGCGGGGCGGGGGGGGGGGGGGGGGGGGGGGGCCGCTATCTCAGCGCTGATGTGTTCCTGATCTAAATACTTTGATTGTTTCAGAATGGCTTCAGCCAGTATTCTACATAATATACCGTTAAAAACAGAATCTCTTTGCCTACATTATTTTGTTGTCTAATGAGGCAGCAAAAAAACCTGATGACAGATTCTCTTTAAATGAAAAATAAGTTACATTGAATCTTTGAAACAAAAATATACAGTATATTAACCTGCTTAGCTTTTCTTGTTCTACTGCATGCTGCTTACAGATAGGACTGTATAATTATATTATAATAAATATCTACTGGAATGGTCTTCTCTCCTCACAACTCTATTCTCACAGCACTGTCATGTAGTTACAGCATGAATGACATTGCAGTGCTGTGAGATGAGCTGCAGCGTCTCACATACACAGCTCTACATTTACTCTAGGGGCATTATTCTCCAATACCTGGGATAGATATAGAGAGGTTAATGACACAGAGTGTAGTTGTCCTCCTCCACCTACACTTGTACTGTCAGTAAGTATTGGCAGTGAGATCTGTGTGACATGGTTAGACGTCATCTGTCACACTGAGAAAGCTGTTTCTAAGCTTCTCTGGGAGAGTTTTTAATTTTCCCCTGTTTTATGCCACTTATGATTGGGCTACATCATACAGGGGAAAGGTAAAGGCCCCCAGAAATAATCTCTGCTAATACACCCTTGGTTGAAGGGGAAATCGGTATCTAAACCTTACAAGCTAATATTTCAGCAACATAGATGAAAAATATAAAGAGAACAACTGCATTTTATGACTATCTGTACCACGTAGTCTTTAGGTAGCCGGTTTAGGTCCTCATTAAACCTACAAGACATTTCTGGTGGATGGCTGCTCTAGGTGTTCTACATATTAATAAACTCAAGGGTTATCTTATTCTGTCTGCACTGTGGATGTTTACTGAATGTGCTCAATTGAAGACATGAACAGTACAAGCATTAGTTTAGTTCGATGGTATGTGTCTTTAATCTAACAACATTTTATGATAAATGCAGAATTACTATTGGTTCCAAAGAGTTCACTTTTTTTATACTGCACCTTTATGCTTACACAAATTGTATTGAAGCATAGGTTACTTTTGATGGTAGGGTCTCTTTAAATCTTTTTTTGATCTTTAAGATGTTTATTACTTTTCAGCTCCACAAACCTGCTGTAATTTCATGAACTGGCACATTTTCAGGTTTGTTTTTTTTTCCGTAAATAAAATTTTGTGCATTATTCGCAGTGTGGATTTGGTGTATGCTCTGGGAGAACTCCCTGCGAGCATGTCAACAGTATGTATAAGACACCCATTCATTGCATGAAGGCTAAAACTTTGGGGTTTTTTGGCCTCGGTGGGACCTGTATACATGTATTAAACTTTTTGTTTTACTGTATGGCAAAGGTCCCAAACCTTTATGACCTTGAGAGCCATATTCAGCTCTGAAAAATAGTCGTGAGCCACATTCAGCAATATGAGAGGGTCATGAGCCAGATCCAGCTCCTGTTCTCACAGTAGCGGCACCCAGAGCCACCATTACTGGTATAATGACAGACAAAGCTTTTCCACAAAAATAACGCTGAGGCAGTATATCAAGATCACCATCTGGAGAGCTTCTCTTCATAGCTGTTTATTAGACCTAGTCCTAATGCCCCACGCTGAAAGACAGCCGTGAGCCACACATAACAGGCCCACGATCCCGAGCTACAGGATGAGGACCCCTGCTTTATGGCTATTCAATAAAGAGGTATCCAGGAAACAAAAAATAAATAGAGCACAGTAGGAGAGCTTTCAGACAAGATATACCACTGCATGTCTACACAGCGGCATAAGTTAGGGGTATATGTCAGAAAATCCTGTTGATGTACACCTCCAACATGTACTGCAAAAGCAATTTAAATGCACCCTTACTTTTTTAATGGAAGTCTTTAGAAATAACAATACTGCTACATCATGCAGGTTACTATATATGTGGCAAAGAAAATAACTGGAGACATGCTGTAATTTTCCCCTAAATGGAAGGAGGACCGTGGCCAGAATATGAGCACCGATAGTTCTTGTTGCATCTATAGACAGCTTTGACTCATATTGTAGGTGAAAGAAACATCAGTTACTTCATCTTAAAGCTGTTATCTGGGACTTTCTTATTTTTCTCAAAAACTTTCAAGCAGAACTTTAAGAACTTACAAACAGATCATTGCTAATTACCATTCTGCTCTGTCCGGCGCCGATCTCTGCCAGCTCAGAGCAGCCACAGACCTCTCCAGCTGGTGATTCAGTGGCTCCTGGTGACATCACATTGACAAAGCAGCTTCTTCTCTTCAGGTGTGCTCTGTCAACTGGACATCAGTACCGATGTCACACTGATTGATAGTGGGCTCCCTGCGGCCTAACCGGGGAGCTGACAGTCAAACAGCATGAACTCAGCAGTGGTGCCACGTTGACGATGAAGAACTGAACAGGAAAAGCTGATCATGAAATCAAATGAAGCAGCAAAGACGCTGGCAGGAGCAGTCTGTGACCACTCTGAGCCAGGAGAGATCGGCGCCTAGCAAAACTAGATGTTAGTTGGCAACTACCTACCTGTAAGATATTAGCCCAAAAGGGAGAAATAAGCAAAGCCCTGGATAAACCCTTTGCTGTACATCACTCATTTTAATCTTTGAAAAAAACAGTCAGGTGATCACATTGCCAAGAAAAACATACAACTCAAAGTAGAGGAATATCTCAAAGGTGGCATGCATTTCATTATTACTAAAAATCCACATAATTCAATGTTTGATAGAGATGATACATGTGATGAACACTGTAGTATGCAAAATGACTCCTGTGAATTCCATGGGACAACTTATTTTGCAGTAAATAAATTGTTTTATGCCAGGGGTTAAGTGGCAGTATCATTTAAAGAGAACGTGTTGAACAGGACTTCTTCAGCTCATTATGATGTTATGTATATACAATACAGCATTTGAGAAATTAATAAATGGTAACTTTCTATGATAAGGACCTGCAAAAACAACTGTGCTGTGGTACTGACTGTGGTATTGATGAATACATCTCTCATCAAGAAGAGCAAGCAAATTAAATATATTGAAGAATCCAATCAAACTGAAAAAAGTAAGATAAAAAGCATTGCCTTCAATACAAAACAGCACAGAATACTACAAGAATTAAGGCACTCACACACAAAAACTTAGATATATAAAAAAAAAAACACAATAGTATACTTTCAACAGTATCAAAACTGACAGAAATATTCTGGAATCTGGAAGCAGGTCATATTATCATCAACTAACAATATACAGTATAAGCTTAATTTTTCCTCCACCAACGTTGACAAGTGAACTCTATATGAAGCCCAAAACTGAACCGGATGTGGTGAACTGTTGATCCAAAATAGTTTACAGTGCAGATGTGTTATAAAAGTGTAAAATACAAATGTCGACACAGCAATTGTGGTTTAATGATACAAAATGTAGAAATGCAGCTACGTTTAAGGTTTTAGAACCTGCAGTCCCCAAAATCGCTAAAAGAGTGTGAAAGTTAGGCTTGGAATTTATGTGAATTTCCTTGAATAACACAAATGGCAGAAAAAAAGGGTCACATAACATGACCAGAAGAGTGAAAACAGATGATAACATGTCAGTCCCACAACTAGTAACTGCTATATGCTGAAGATCAGGAGAGTCCTGATGTATACTGGTTGAAATCCAACTCAGTGATATCGGTGTTAGCACAAGTGACAAGCCCAGAAATTATTTACAGATCTTACGGACAGCTTGAACCAGTCATTACTCCTCGTCTTCATTAAAGAAAAATATCCCAGCATGACTGGCTTAATCTTTCCACAAGATCTGGTATGACTCTGGAAGGTGTAGACACTGGGTCATTATGGCAGCTTTTTTTGTCTGTGTTTGGTCCCCACCACCTATGGAAGGCATTGAGAAATTTTAAGAGCTGATTATCTGTCCTGACCAGGTCTCATGCTTTGTGTGAGGAGATAGGTGGGTCAGGATGACTTCCACAGCTTGAAATTTCTGGTTCTTGGGTGGGATCGGGCACATCTTGTATGTTACTTCATCTCCTTCCACAGGCACATATTCCCCCTCGATGCTATAATAAAAAATAAATTACAGTAAGATTAGAGTGATAGACAAACAATGTAATACCAACCCTATCAGATTTGTAATGCAGATCTGCAGTTCTATTAACATTGTGCAATCACATTTTATTATTATTTATATTATTATTATTATTATTATTATTACAAGGTCCTTTGTAGTCAAGGGAGGTTTCTGATTTGCCTCTAGCAATTCCACAAGCAGCTCTCAATGAAATTTTGCTTTGTCTTCCAGACCTTATCTTGACCTCCAATGTTAGTTTTAATTGTCATTTCTTAATTACATTTTGAACTGAGGAAAGGCTAACTTGAAAATGCTTTGCTATATTCTTATAGCCTTCTCCTGTTTTGTGGGTCTTCACCATTTTCATTTTCAGAGTGTTAGGCAGCTGATTAGAAGAACCCATGGCTGCTGTGTTTTGGCACAAGTTAGAGGAGGCTGGGTTTTTATAAAGCAGTGAAACTTTCATCAAATGGCCTTTCCAAAAGATGATAGTGAACAAGCCATGACACTAATGCTATATGTCAACGTAGAATGTGTGCTGTGAATTTTTGATGTCCAACATCCGCACCATGTTTCAAAAATCCGCACAGAAACGTTGGTGGTCTTGGTGCGTTTTTGGTGCTTTTTTTGGTGCATTTTTAAGTGGATTTTGAAGCGTTTTTTACAATTGTACACTATTGTCACTGTTAATAAAGCTAGGATAAGGTTGTAAATGAAAAAAAATTATGGACCTCTAAGCAAATAGTAAAAATTACACCACACAGATAAAAATCCCTGTTTACCATCTTTATTAACCCCATCAAAAGCCTCCAATGTTAATCCACGATCCAAAGCAATGTCCATTCACCGCAGGTTCTGCAGAGGAACTCACTGCTGGCAGTGAGTGGGGTGACGTCACAGTTAAGTTCAACTGAGGTCAGCTGCTGCGATGCGGCTGAGCTTTTTTTTTTGAACCATCATTTTTATTGAAAGTTTTCACATGTAATTAACATAGGGAACAATTAAACAGAGACAACGTAGGGAACAATTAAACAGAGACAACGTATAACATCGAAAGATCTAAGAAACAATAGAACACTAGAAAACCTCTCCCCTCCCTCCCTACCACCCTTTTTGAATTGCCTAAGTCTTAACCGATTAAATCGGCAGTTGTTGAAGTATAGCTACATCCATCAATCTCACGTACCGCACCTCAGCCTGCCCAAAGTACCTTTTAGGTCTTCTAGCAAATACCACTCTGTATTTTTATATGGAGTCATAAAGAGTTCTATTTCCGATACCGAAAAGTTTTTCACCATGAACGGTTTCCATTTGAGGAAGAATTTATTAGCCAAATTAGTTGGGTTTCTGAGTGTCTCACCCGATTCCATCATCAAAAAAATGTCCCTGATGAAGGTGCCAGGCTAGGCGCCGAAACGCGTAGGAGAAGGAGAATAAAACATGGAAATCTGACTGACTCTTTGGTGAGTTTTTTAAGCCCTGGAGCAGCGCAGACCGTGATACACCTATACTCCCATCATCTTTCTGGATTCCATCATCAAGGATTTTTTAAGGGTGTTCAGTACCAGCTCTATCGCAGGCACAAAATCATCGAGCCAGTGCTGGAGAAGCAATCTTTTCGCCACTATAGCTATCGTGTGTAATAATATGTGTGGCGGTCGTGTCCTCTCGTCATCGCCCGAGTAGTGAAATAGCCACATCATCGGGTCAAATCTGCGTTCCTTAGGGTATAGGTCTAATGCCAACTCTCCCACTCTATCCCAAAATTTTTTCGATTCAGGGCATGACCAAATCCCATGTTCCAAGTCCGTCATATGTTCCTTACATTTGGGGCAGTGTACTAGCCTGTCTTGTTTAGTCGGAGAGGGTGGAATATTAAACCCCTGTATAGTGCCGTGTATGAGTCTATATTGGGAGTCTCTCCATTTTTCATTTATAATGGTTTTCCTGACCATGGCCCATCCCTCCAGTATTTTCTGGACCAGATCAGGATCATCTATATGTTTCCTCCACTTATTAAATAGTTTGTAGCTGGCAGTAGGACTGAGAATGCATCGTAATTTCTCGTATAGGGAGGATATAGACACATCTTCCCCCTTCATTCCCACCAAGTCATCCCACAGTGAGTTGTCTAATTCTCTCAAGACATCACAGAGCCGGGACAGAAGGTGGTGGTGTAACTGTAAGTATTGCAGCATTTGAGTCTTGGGAAGGTCGTATTTAGATAGAATTTCCTGGCCTGTCAACCACCTCTTCTCCCGCTCGTGCATGAGATCCCCCAGAGTTTCAACACCCCTCGCTCTCCATATCCGGAAAAGTGCATTATATCGACCCTGCGGGAAAGCAGGGCAGGCCCAAGGAGATAGTCTCTTAGATATTTTCCATGAAAGGTTAAGTTTTTTCCTAACTGCCTTCCACGTAGCCACCGTGTCCCTGCAAATTGTCGATTGTTTAATGTTTGGTGGCAATTACGAAAGTGAAGAATGTAAAAGGGCAGATAGTTTCCAGGGCCTAGCCCACTTCCCCTCCAATCGTATATCAGACAATTTGGAAGTGTAATTTATCCAATCCAAGACATTTCTCATGACGCACGCCAAGTTGTAACCCCTGCGGCTGAGCTTTGATCTCAGATGAACTTTCTCCCAGCACCCCGCTCACAGCCGGCAGTGAGGTCCTCTGTGAATGCCGCGGTGAACTGACATCATTCTTGATGATGAATTTTATCTGTGTGGTGTAATTTTTACTATTCTCAAACTCGGCTAGGTTAATAGGCCACACGTAGAAAAAATTGATATCAGCGAGCCACATTCTTTGTAGGACTAAGTGATATTTTTAGTAAATCCAGAATTTTTTGCTCAATGTAGTAATGCCCAAATCCTGATTCTCTTCTTGTAGGAATGTCCCCACCCTGGTCTCCTTCTGTTAGTAATGTCTCCCCCCCCCCAATCTGCTTCTTTTAGTAATATCTCCTATCCTGGTCCCCATCTTATAGTAATGTCCTCATCCTGGTCGCCTTCACATGTGGTGACTGTGTTTCGTGTAAAAACATATTGCGATGTAGTAATTTTCAATCTGCGGACGGAAAGTTACAATTTCCAATCCGTAGCTACATTTCATGTACAACTAGCCAAGTCATCTATTATGCCACATGTGGATGTCCCAAGGTTTACATAGGCCTTACCTCCAGACAGATGAAGGTGCGAGTAGCGAACATGTTTGCGATATCATTGCAGCCAAAGAGGTTGAAGATGTGGCAACTCTAAAAACCATCCCGCGTCACTTCAAAGAACATCATAGTTCGAATCCAAAGACCTTTTTGGTCAGAGGAATCGAACATGTCAGTCTAGGGTCAAGGGGAGGCGATATAGTGAAGAAATTACAGCAGCGGGAATGCCACTGGATTACGGTCCTGGGCACATTGACGCCTATAGGGCTCAATGAAGTGAATAGTTTCGTCTCGTATCTAGGTTAATCCAGTGCGTATATGTATATCTTTTAATTAAACATTGATGTGGGTGGTGTTTTGACTTGCAGGTGCTGATTTTAATCTTATACATTTTTTAATTTCACATTTTCACTTTTTCGGATAGAATTGGCTGCGGCGTTTTTCTGGAACCTCTTTGAAGTGATAACTGCCTGGCTGAGATATGTGACAGCTGAAAGAACTATGTTGACATACTGGACCACAACTACCCCCTATTCATCTGAAAAAGTGGAACATTATCTGTGATAAATATAAGACTGGTTCTTAGCATAATGGGGCACGAGATGTATATGATTTGTGCATATATGATGTTATTACCGTTATGGTAATTGTGAGATCTTAACTCTGTATAATGGGGGATGATATATATGGAAACAGTATGTGCAAATATGTATTATGCCCTATAAATTATAGCTAAGTCTAACTATGTGTTTTTTCTGTACATCGAAATGTTACCTATGGAAGGGGGTATAGGCGTAGGTCCAGGAAGTATAATATACAACTGTAGCTGCCATTGCGAGCAGTGTTCTACCTTCTTCCAGTCAGGGGCTAAGTGCGCACGGCCCATCTAACCGCTGGCTCCCGTCCCGCCCACTCCCGTCACCATGGCTGCAGTTTAAACAAGTATGCGCGCGGCCATGACGGGGCTGGGAAGAGGATGCGAGCCGTAGCAGGGAGATGCGCATGCGCCACATAGGGCTCCGGGATTGGTTGAAGGTTACCATGTGCACAGTCACATGGTATAAAGGGGGAAGGAATGATGCCGTAGCCACGCCCCCTGATGAAGCTTACCTGCGAAACGGCGTAGGGGCTGGCACATGTACGGAGGGACCCTCCAACAGCACAGGGTATGACTCTAGACTTTTGACACATGGCTTGTGGCTCTAGACAGCCGATCTGAGATTGATGGAATCTAGACAGCACATTAGGGGGATTGCTGACTAACATGGTAACATGTTGCCTGGCGAGGTATAGACACTTGGTGTTGTAGGCGATGATGTGCTTCAGCTTAGGTTGTGTTGGTACTACTATACATAAGATTTTTTCTGCTTGCCAACCTGAGATATTGTTTGCACACATGTCTGACCTAGTATGACTCTGTTATCTAAGCATCATGTATACACTTATGTATGTTACTAAACTGTAAAACCCCTGTGAACTGTATATATCTCTGTAAGAACCACAAAACCAATTGTCAGCTGAGTCCTATAATGCTGAGGAGGCAACTCTATGCATGTTATCGTTTGTCTCATCACTGTGCACTTTACTTATACCTTGAAACCTTACCTATCATAATTTTTCTAACTATGTGGATTGTTCTTAATAAATAGAATCCCTATTTTGCTAAATCAACTATGGTCCTCTTGTTTGATTGATATCAGCAGTTGTAGCAATTGATTAAAATTCCAGACTTGTTGTACTGGTCTTTCTAGTAGTACTGGTCGCCTTCTTGTAGTAATGTCCCCATCCTGGTTCCCTCCTTGTAGTAATGCCCATCCTGGTCCCCTTCTTGTAGTAATGTCCCCATACTGGTCCCCATGCGATATTAATGTCACCCATCCTGGTCCTCATCTTGTAGTGATGTCCTCATCCTGGTCCTCTTCTTGTAGTAATGCCCATCCTGGTCCCCTTCTTGTAGTAATGTCCCCATACTGGTCCCCATGCGATATTAATGTCACCCATCCTGGTCCTCATCTTGTAGTGATGTCCTCATCCTGGTCCTCTTCTTGTAGTAATGTCCCAATTCTGATCTCTTTCTTGTAGTAGTGTCCCCATTCTGATCTCCTTCTTTTAGCAATGTCCCCCATCCTGGACCCTTTCTTTTAGTAATGTACCCATCTTGGTCCACATCTTCTAGTAATATCCCTATCCTGATCCCCTTCTTGTAGTAATGTCCCCATCCTGGTCCCTTTCTTATAGTAATGTCCCCATCCTGATCCCCTTCTTGTAGAAATGTCCTATTCTGGTCCCTATCTTGTAGCAATGTCGCCATCCTGATCCCCATCTTGTAATAATGTCCCCATCCCGATCCCCTTCTTGTAGTAATGTCCCATTCTAGTTCCTATCTTTGTAGTAATGTCCCGTTCTGGTCCCCATCTTGTAGTAATCTCCCCATCCTGATCCCCTTCTTGTAGTAATGTCCCCATCCTGGTCCCTTTCTTATAGTAATGTCCCCATCCTGATCCCTTCTTGTAGTAATGTCCCATTCTAGTTCCTATCTTTGTAGTAATGTCCCGTTCTGGTCCCCATCTTGTAGTAATCTCCCCATCCTGATCCCCTTCTTGTAGTAATGTCCCCATCCTGGTCCCTTTCTTATAGTAATGTCCCCATCCTGATCCCCTTCTTGTAGAAATGTCCTATTCTGGTCCCTATCTTGTAGTAATGTCCCATCCTGATCCCCTTCTTGTAGTAATGTCATCGTCCTGGTCCCTTCCTTGTAGTAATGCCTGCAAGCTGATCCCCATCATGTAGAAGTGCCACATCCAGGTACCCATCCTATATTAAAGTCCCCAACCCTGGTCCTCATTATGTAGTAATGTTCCCTCCCTGGTCCCTTTCTTGCAGTAATGCCCCATCCTGGTCCCCATCCAATACTAATGTCCCTCATCCTGGTCCTCATCATGTAGTAATGTTTCCTTCCTGGTCCTCAACTTGTAGTAATGCCACATCCTGGTCTCCATCTTATAATAATGTCCCACATCCTGGTCCTCATCATGTAGTAATGTCCCCATCCTGGTCCTAATCTTGTAGTAATGTCCCCATCCTGTTACCCTTGTTGTAGTAATGTCCACATTCTGGTCCCATAGTGTAGTAATGTCCCCCATCCTGATCCCCTTTTGTAGTGATGTACCCCATCCTGGTCCCCTTCTTCTAGTGATATCACTCATCCTAGTCCCCTTTTGTAGTGATGTCCCCCATCCTGGTCCCCTTTTGTAGTGATGTTCCCCATCCTGGTCCTCTTTTGAAGTGATGTCACCCATACTGATCCTCTTCTGTAGTGATGTCCCCTACACTGATCCCCTTTTGTAGTAATGTCCCCATACTGATCTCCTTTTCTAGTGATTTCCCCCATCCTGGTCCCCTTTTCTAGTAATGTCCCCATCCTGATCCCCTGTTCTACTTATGTCCCACATGCTGGTCCCAGTTTGTAGTAATGTCCCAACCTGGTCCTCATCAAGTAGTATTGTCCCCATCCTGGTCCCTTTTTCTAGTCCTGTCCCCATCCTGATCCCCTTCTTCTAGTAATGTCCTCATCTGGTCTCATCATGTAGTAATGTCCCAATCCTGGTCGTCTTCTTGTAGTAATGTCCCCATTCTGATCTCTTTCTTGTAGTAATGTCCTCATTCTGATCTCCTTTTAATAATGTCCCCATCCTGGTCCCCTTCTTGTAGTAATATCCCCATCCTGATCCCCTTCTTGTAGTAATGTCGACATCCTGGTCCCTTTCTTGTAGTAATATCCACATCCTTGTAGTAATGCCCCATCCTAGTCCCCTTCTTGTAGTAATGTCCCCATCCTGATCCCATTCTTGTAGTAATGACCCATTTTGGTCCCCATCCTTGTAGTAATGTCCCATTCTGATCCCCATCTTGTAGTAATGTCCCCATTCTGGTCCCCATCCTTGTACTAATGTTCCCATCCTGATCCCCATCTTGTAGTAATGTCCCCATTCTGATCTCCTTTTAGTAATGTCCCCCATCCTGGTCCCCTTCTTGTAGTAACGTCCCCATCCTGGTCCACATCTTGTAGTAATATCCCCATCCTGATCCCATTCTTGTAGTAATGTCCCCATCCTGATCCCCATCTTATAGTAATGTCCCCATCCTGATCCCCTTCTTGTAGTTATGTCCCATTTTAGTTCACATCCTTGTAGTAATGTCCCGTTCTGGTCCCCATCTTGTAGTAATGTTCCATTCTGATCCCCTTCTTGTAGTAATGTCACCTTCCTGGTCCCCTTCTTGTAGTAATGTCTGCAAGCTGATCCCCATTGTGTAGCAATGCCCTATCCTGGTACCCATCCAATACTAATGTTCCCCACCCTGGTCCTCATCATGTAGTAATGTTCCCTTCCTGGTCCCCAACTTGAAGTATTGCCTCATCCTGGTCCCCATTCTATACTAATGTCTCCCACCCTGGTCCTCATCATGTAGTAAAGCTCCCTCCCTGGTCTTCATCTTGTAGTAATGCCCCATCCTGGTCCTCATCCTATAATAATGTCCCACATCCTGATCCTCATCTTGTAGCAATGTCTCCATGCTGTTCTCCATCTTGTAGTAATGTCCTCTCCTGGTACCCTTTGTGAGGTAGCAGCGTTAGTTAAGCACGACGGGAGGCACACACACAGTTTATTTGCCAGTCCAAGCGATTACAGACCTAAGGGTTCTTGGACGCAGCCGGAACAGTCCTGTACACACTTGTATAAGTCCAAAAGCCAAGACCACATGGCTGGACTGTGTTTTCCTGCACACAGCCCCTGTCTCACAGCTCCTGCTGCTCTGCCTCCTTGGTTTCAACTGAGACCACACCCTGTGTTGCAGTCCAAATTTAAACACATGCCTGGACATGGGTATCCTCAAAGACCCAGAGTGGAGGGGATCTTATAATTATATGGAGCACATTCTGGGAGACACATAAAGGCCGTCATATATCACCCCGGTCCCTGCCTCACATATTGTTGAAGTAATGTCCACATCCTGGTCCCCATAGTGTAGTAATGTCCCCCATCTTGATTCCCTTTTGTAGTGATGTCCCCCATCCTGGTCCCCTTCTTGTAGTGATGTCCCCCACACTGATCCCTTTTTGTAGTAATGTACCCATACTGATTTCCTTTTCTATTGATGTCCCCCATCCTGGTCCCCTTTTATAGTAATGTCGCACATCCAGGTCCCCTTTTCTAGTAATGTCCCCATCCTGATCCCCTTTTGTAGTGATATCCCCATCCTGGACCCCTTTTCTAGTTGTAGTAATGTCCCAACCTGGTCTCTCTTCTTTTTACACACACACACACACACACACACACACACACACACAGACACACACACACACAATCTCTCATACATACACATACACTCTCTCTCACACACACACACACACTCTCTAATGCACATACACTCTCTCTCTCTCTCACTCACATGCACCTTAATGATGTGATGGTCCAGTGCAGGGGGCCACCGTGATCCCCACTTTATTATGACTTCCGGGTGCAGCTGAGACAAGCTCCTTTGCTCAGTTAGACCAATCAGAGACCCACAGGAGATGTCAGCTGTGGGTCTCTAATTGACCCGTGGCTTGCATTGATCTCATTGAGCGAAGGAGCTTGTCTCAGCTGCACCCGGAAGTAATAATAATGCGGTCACTGCGGCAGCCTCCTGTATTGCACCGCGGCATCATTACGTTGTCCACGGTGCTGTGGGCCGCACTGTGAAGCCTCTGAGGTCTGCGGACCGTGTGTTTGAGATCTCTGGTCTCGAGGTTCATAATGACCAGGTCTAACATTGGCCCAAGATTATGATCCTCAGAGTTGGTGCCAGTTGGCAATACTCAGTTGGCATTAACCCCTTATTATCCAGTCTGCCAACACCACAGGACAGCTGGAAGAGACAGATAAAGCTCCAAAACAGTGGTGCTTCTATGAATGCACCATTTTCTGAGGTGGCTATGGGCGGTGATTCGCAGTGTGGGGAGCCAAGAACACTTGGGTCTCCCCACACTGAGAATTGCAGACTCGAGCTGCCTAGTTTTACCTGGCTGGCAACCAAAAATACAGTGGAACTTTCAATCGTGGATTGCCAAAGAAATGAGGAGAGCATCAAATAGGGGCCATGTCCATAGTGGTGCTTGCTGACAGCGGAGCTGCTCTAGGGCGAGGGCGTGGTAGGTCTGTTGCACACAAGCCACAGGCCGTTCTGCTTCATTTTGAAGGCCCGAGTACCACTGCACGAATGGTGAGGGGGAAGTCTGATAATATAGGCTTTCTCTGTGTCAACTCATAAGTGTCTCTGCAAAGGCCTTTTTGGATAATTGTTGTCCTGTGGGTGAACTCTGACAAGATTAAATGTGTGAGTCAACTGTGGAAAGAGGCTCTTTTGGTGCCCATATTTAAAATGTATGCTCTGTGGTTAAATTGGGTCAATCTTGGCTGCGTAGGTCACCACTGGTATCAGGCTCTGCAAGGGCCTTTTTAAAGATTGGTGCTCTTTGGGGGAATTCTGTTAATATGGGCTGTGGGGATGCTTGTGCCATTTTGCACTGCTTTGAGTACTCCAGAAACATGAACAGCGCAGATAAATTGCAGTGGACAGTCTCGATCAAAATCCAACTACAAGCTTTTTAAATGCAGCAGCTATACTGTACGCTACTGGAGCTAACAATTTTGTCCTGAGACTGAGATGAAATGGTAAAACAGGCCTTCTAACAATTAGTGCTGTACTGAAAGTGCAGAGTTGTCACCTGAGGACCATTGGCATCTTTCTTCAACATCACACCCTTAAATTAGCCACGTACTGTGAGCCTCAAGCACGAGTCACTTCTGTGTTTTAAGCACTCTGTTGGCTGGGGTTCCGTGTGGCCCATTAAATGTAAAATTGGTGCTATGTAGTGGAGCTCGGGCAATATTGGCTATGAGGGTCAACAGGCAAAAGAAGCTGTTTAGAGTCCTTTTTATTTATTTATTTTATTCACATGTATAGCACTATTAATTCCACAGCACTTTACAAACAAGATCATCGCTGTCGCCATTGGGACTCACAATCTAAATGGCTTATCAGTATGTATCTTTGCAGTGTGGGAAAAAACTGGAGAACTCTTGGTGCATTTTGAACCCAGGACCCGAATGCTGCAAGACTGCTGTGCTAATCTTCACATTTTGACTGTGGAGGGTGAATTGTGACAAGATGCTCTTTGGTGGGCTTTATAAAAGTATTTCCCTGTGGGGGGGGGGGGGGGGGGAAACTTCAAATTTAGGCAGTGGGTGTGAACTCTGACAAGACAATCTGTATGGACCTTTTGAAATTTAGTTCTCTGGGGGAGGAATCTTCAAATTTTAAATAAGAACAATACACCTCTCACCAATGACAGCTTGTCTTACCTCTGGGCAGCCAGGCTAACTTGAGTAAGTACTTACTGCAGTGACTGCCAGGTTCCCATGAATGTTACCAGTGCTGATTACTGAGTGGCCACCCTGCTGGATGCCAGCTACTAGAACAACGTGCCATGCTTACTTACATCACTGATGTGTGATCAAGTTCCTCCTAATTATGGCCCACAGTACCAACAAACCAAAAACTGGAATTATTCATAACTGTAGTATTGAGTCATGGCTGCCTGCTTTGAACACTCATTTTTTAATGTTTCTAAGCTGTTTGAGTCAACTGTGGAAGTAGGCTATGTTGAGGCCTTCCTTTAAAACAGCTGCTCTGAGATTAAACTGGCAATCTTGGCTGTGTGGGTCCACTGTGAAAACAGACTGTACTCGGTTTGTGTTAATGATTGCTCTATGAAGAAACTCTAAAATCCATCTCTGTGGGGTGACGTTACAACTGTTTATTTTATTTACTTGCTACGGTGACAAAACCCTTTTAGGTCATATAACTATCCACATTTATTTGCAGGGATATTTTCCTGCTTCTGCTCCTAATTTGCTTCAATTTTCAGCCCCCTAGCCCTTACTATGATCATTTCACAGCCATTTTTCAGCACCAAAATTCAGGTCCCCATTTACTTGTAAGGGATTAGTTGTCCAGGATGAAGTCCGGGTCAAGTCTGGTTCCTGAACAAATTTTTTTTTTCAGTCCAGACGAACACAACAAACATCCATGGGGTCCGCTCATCTCTGATTGCAACTGTATAAAAAATGATGATTCTTTTTTTTGTTTTGGCATGAAAGCACCCCAATCAGCTCCCTGTGATTGATATGGTCTGGATAGTTGCCAAAATGATATGTAAACTCAATTCAAAGTATGATCTTCTATATGCCATTCTGTGTTCATACAGGCCTGAAGCTGCTTTGGAGTTTTAATGCATTTATCAACGTCTAGTTGACTGAAGTAAGACCTGGGATGCTCTTGTGTTGCTCCTTGTTAGGCTCCCTTCACACTACGATTTTCAGGACCTGGGACAGTCCAGTGTGAACCGGACAGTCCCGGATCCGGTTTCAGACCCATAGTATTTCTATGGAGCCGGATTGCACCGGATGGCAGTGCTTTGCCAATCCGGTTTTGTGCTGTCCTGGAGGATCCGGCAGCTTTTGTTTTTTGGCCCCAGACACAAAATCGGAACAAGCAGCATTTTGTGTGTCTGGGTCCAAAACTGCTCAAAATATGATGCTCCTGGATCCTCCCAGGACCGGCGTGATCCGGCGCTCCCTAACATGGGAGTCTATGGCGCCGGATCGCACCGGATCCGACAAAAAAATCGGATCTGGGAGCCAGACGCCGGGTGCTGAATTTTAACAGCAAGCGCTACTAAACTTCAGCACCTGGAGCTGTCCCCTCCAGAGATTTCAGGACCGCGGCTAGCTCCCTGCTAGCCGAGATCTTGAAATTTCAGCAGCTGCAGCTGCTATCGGCTGCATCCGGCTGCAAACCGTTTCTGTTTGAAAATCGGGTCCGGGGCTGTCTGGTTTACACCTGATCTAGCCGTGGTGTGAAGGGGGCCTTCGACTTGACCTTTTTCAAGCTCTAATTATCCTAAAAGAAAGTCCTCTCATAGGTGATAAATGTTATTTGTGGGGCATCATCTTTTAGATACCATTATTAATCTTATTTAGTTATTGGTAAAAATATATTTACACACTTGCAAAAGGATTCTTTAAGATATTTTTCTTAATTTTACATGTTAGAAGCAGGTTTACACACACCATTAAGTGGCTGCGGACTTTAACTGAAAACTAGCAGTATAGAATATGGCTATTTAATCATATACATTATCATATCATCAAAAAACTGGCAATTTAAATGAATATGATACAGTAAAGAGCACTTACTCAGAAATATGTACAAATATATCTTCAGTTCCATTTTCAGGGGTGAGGAAACCATGGCCCTGGGAACGGGAGAACTGCTTGCATACACCCTTGTATATTGGTCCTGCAGAAGCTCTTGCAGTGCTAATGAGAAATGTAGATATGTAAAGTAAACATTGTCATAATAATGGAATACATGTTAAACTCAAGATTCAACAATTACCTATGTTAGGCAAAAACAAAGAATGATGGGGATATTGATGGAAAATGAAGCCATTATGTTGTCTTTTCAAAGTAGCCACAGTCTAATCGCTAGCTCCAGCAAGAAAACGTAAAGAACAAAAAAGACAAAAAGTAGCAAGAAAAATCAGATAAATAAAGGAAACCTACTTTATTGAATCTTCATATAAAGAATAAGGTAGTGGCACACCTGACCTGTTTCAAAGCATATTCATAACATTAAGACTGATGAGCGGTTGAAACATGTCAACTTTACTACTACCTTGTTAATGTAACTTTTATGTAAAGATTCAAGACAGTAATTTTTTTCCTTCATCTGATATTTCTAGCCACTTTCTGACTTTTTTTCTGTGTTATTCTATGTACAAATAATTTCAGCAAATGATAACCCATACTCAAGTATCTGCCACTATGCACCATCATTGTCTGGGTTGTTAGTTGTTATTTTATGCTATTCTTAATTATTGCATTGTTTTGTTCTTAAAACTTAAATATAGTTTAAACCAAACATCACCAGATCTTGACATCTTAAAACAAAATCTCTATACCCATGTGACTTGACGTTTGCAGTGTTAAATACAGAAACATGAATGCATATGTTTTAACATGTTATTGTTACATCAGCAATCTGATTTCACAATATCATTGGAAGCTATTAACAGCCTAGAGCAGAGGAAGCCTGTATGTTAAAAGGGATGGTCCGAAGGCTGAAGAAATGTAATTCTAAATTCCTATCAATTTATTGTCCCAATCTAAACTAATTTCTAATATGGCAGCTGTATTAAACATTTCCTACCTTTCCCTGACTACACTATATAACAACTATTGTTTTTTTCCCTACTTCCTTTAATTTGAGAACCCCTATGCTAGGATACTCAAACAAAGCATCATCAGAGCAGAGAGCAGAGGCTGCGGTCACTGTCACAGCCCCTGCCCCCACTCTGAATCAAAGCGTCATCAGTGCCGCTAGCATCTCAGGGTCTGCTCTGTCCCTACCTGCTTGCTGTGCACTGCATGATATGCAGAATGATAGCATTAGCTCTGTTAATGGCTCAGATCAGTAGAGCCACCAACACAATGCAGTGCGCACTGTCAGAGAGCTCTGAGTACCCAGCAGTGTCCAGAGATCAGCCCCGACCCTGCATTGACATTATTTGCGGGGGCAGCGCTGGTCTCTGAATGCCAAGTGTTCTGAGCGCACTGACAGTGTGCACTGCTTTGTGCTGCCAGCTCTTCTGAGCTGGGCTGACACTTTCACTATGCACATTGCAGTGACACAGCAGTCATTGAAATGAGTGTCACTGATGACTCTTAGTTTCTGGGAGGGGGCAGAGGCTGTGACAGTGACAGAGACACAAGCTGATGAAATTACCGGCTCCTAATTTGATACATTTTTTATCATTCAACTGGGCATTGCATTTTTTTCAGCTCTGTGGGCTCCATTGTGGTTGAAAGATGATGATAAAAAGTTTAACCCATTAGATGTCAATAATTAATTGCTTTGTATCTTCGCAATAGAGTGGAGGAGATGAGAACAGAAAAAAATGTTTTTCTCCACTTTCCTGCTACTGTGTGCAGCAATGTACAGTTTATAAGGTCAAAAGTGGTGAAAGTCCCTCTTTAAAGTTCATAAACTTCACAAACATAATTTTCCTTGTGTATCTTGAGGTATTAGATAATTTTTAACATGGATTTCCTGATTAACCCCTTAAAGATGCTGTATATTTTACAGCCTCAGGATGTAAATTGTATTTTATATTATTGTTTGTGTTGCCCCATTTGTAGAAACATCACTTTTTTAATTTTTCTGATGAACTGGACTGATGAAGATTTGTTGTATCTACAGGGCCAGTTACCGTATATACTCGTGTATAAGCCGAGTTTTTCAGCCCAAAAATTGGGCTGAAAAGTCACCCCCTCGGCTTATACACGGGTCAATACGGTAACTTCTCCATGGAGGAGGCAGGGGGAGGCTGCTGAATGAGCGGCCCATCACGTGGGGCCGTTCATTAGATATGCACGGCTCCCCCCGCCCATCACAGCGGCAGGGGGAGCCGTGCATAAAGCCCCCCAGTGTATACAGCAGCCCCCCAGTGGCACTAGCCCCCCCATCATGAGAAGAGCCCCCCACAGTTTGCAGAGCCCCCCCGCTGCATTATCTTACCATCTGAGGGTCCTGCAGTCATCATCGCGCGCTGTGTTCCGGTCTCACGTGACCCGGCGCGATGACGTCATTCCATTGCGACCGCCGGGTCACAAGAGACCGGGAACACAGCGCGCGAGGATGGACTGCAGGACCCGCGGTGAAGAAGACCCTGGATGGCAAGATAATGCAGCGGGGGAGGGGGCTCTGAAAAGTGTGGGGGGCTCTTCTCATGATGGGGGGCGAGTGCCACAGGGCCTGCTGTATATACCCCTGGGGGCCTGCTGTATATACCCCTGGGGGCCTGCTGTATATACCCCTGGGGGCCTGATGTATATACCTCTGGGAGCCTGCTGTATGTACCCCTGGGGGCCTGCTGTATCCTGGGGGCCTGCTGTATATACCCCTGGGGGCCTGCTGTATATACCCCTGGGGGCCTGCTGTATCCTTGGGGCCTGCTGTATATACCCCTGGGGGCCTGCTGTATCCTGGGGGCCTGCTGTATATACCCCTGGGGGCCTGCTGTATCCTGGGGGCCTGCTGTATATACCCCTGGGGGCCTGCTGTATCCTGGGGGCCTGCTGTATATACCCCTGGGGGCCTGCTGTATATACCCCTGGGGGCCTGCTGTATCCTGGGGGCCTGCTGTATATACCCCTGGGGGCCTTCTGTATATACCCCTGGGAGCCTGCTGTATCCTAGGGGCCTGCTGTATATACCCCTGGGGACCTGCTGTATATACCCCTGGGGGCCTGCTGTATATACCCCTGGGGGCCTGCTGTATATACCCCTGGAGGCCTGCTGTATATACCCCTGGGGGCCTGCTGAATCCTGGGGGCCTGCTGTATATACCCCTGGGGGCCTGCTGTATCCTGGGGGCCTGCTGTATATACCCCTGGGGGCCTGCTGTATATACCCCTGGGGGCCTGCTGTATACCATGCTGCTGGGGCCTGTATACCACTGGGGGGGCCTGTATACCTCACTGCTGGGGGCTGTATACCTGTCCTGGTGGCTGTATACCACACTGCTGGGGCCTGTATACCACTGGGAGGGCCTGTATACCACACTGCTGGGGGCTGTATACCACACTGCTGGGGGTTGTATACCTGTGCTGGAGTCCACCCTCGGCTTATACGCGAGTCAATAAGTTTTCGGGGGCAAAATTAGGGGGGTCGGCTTATACACGGGTCGGCTTATACACGAGTATATACGGTATGTTTTTTACTGCCACTATGTTGGGATACAACTTATCTATTACCTTTTTTTATGGATAGAGATAGACCAGTAATTCTGACTTTTAAGATTCTTTATGAAGATCAATGCATGTTATAAGTATCGTAATTTCCATTTTATCCTACAGGTTGTTACAATTGAAGCAAGAGAAAGGATGTTTTACTATTGTTAAACTATAGATGCACATAAATACACAAGGTGTGATAGATGAAGTTATATTACAACTTACATAGCTACAGTGGATATAAAAAGTCTACACATTATGATGTCATGTCAATGTCATAAATTCTAATCATTTCAGAACGTTTTTCACATTTAAAGTTACCTATAATAAATACAATACAATTAAAAAGCAAATTTAATCATTTTGGCTGGAAAAAGAGAAATATAGAACTAAAATAATCTGGTTAAGGCGTACAGGGTTCATAATGGAACCAAATGAAATTTTCAAGATGGAGGAACTAATGGGCCACAGACTTGGCTGAGAGGATCTCTAGCTTTGGGATAATGTTGAGGGAGACACAGAAATATACTAACTGAGTGCACAGGATGTGTCCAAGGAGCATGGGTCTGCCATCTTGTGGCCCGATACTTCAGACAGGAACTCTTTTCTTTCTAGATCCTACTTCTAATTTCCTCTCTCTCCTTTCCTCTATCTCTTTTTCCACCTTTCTTATCGTTCTTACTTTAAAAACTTGTTGGTGTCTTACTATTGTACTACATGTTTATTATACATTTATATTTATTCATATAATAAACTCAATTACTCACAAGAGCAAAGTAGCACACTGTTTGCATATATTAGGCTGGGAAGGGACACAGGCTTTTCTCAAGGGGAAAAAACAGCATTACCCTAAAATCAAGTTTTATGTATCCTTTATGCTTTATAAGAACCAGAAATGTATACACTTTGTTCAAAATATCTTTTTTTTTTAAACCATTAGATTTTTATTGAATGTTTTAAAAATATCACAAAAAGATAAAATTTTACACATCAGAGTACATATAAGGAACGTAGGGCGACACAGACAAGTTAGATGCCCATCGTAACTAGCACTCCAAAATATATTACAACCAAAACAAGGCTTAAATAGACAAAGAGACAAGGGGGGGGGAAGGGGAAAGAATTTTTTCAAGGCTATAACATTACTTGATAGAGTAAGCAATTAGTACAATATTTAACCAAATATTAAGAAGGAATCGTCACCACGTTATAAGGTGAAGCGATCCAAGGGTCCCACCATTGTAGGATTTTAGTTTTTCTTCGCAAGTTGTGGGC
Source organism: Allobates femoralis (assembly GCA_033576535.1). Classification (NCBI taxonomy): domain Eukaryota; kingdom Metazoa; phylum Chordata; class Amphibia; order Anura; family Aromobatidae; genus Allobates; species Allobates femoralis. The sequence goes on from JARQOC010000007.1 coordinate 39,118,508, forward strand.
CAGTGATATTTCATGTTGGAAGTGAATATTGAGTCTTGTCACTAGTTCATCTTGCGAAGGGACCATGGGAGAACGCCAATGTTTAGCCAAACAAAGACGAGCAGCTATTAAAACATTCGTAAACATGGGGCGTATGATATAAGGAATGTCCGATAAGTCCACACCTAGGAGGGCCATCAGGGGAGTTAGAAGAATTGAAAGGCTAGTGAGCTAAGCCAGTAGGGACTCGACAACCCACCGGTAATTTATCAGGACAGGGCATGACCACCAAATATGAGATGCATCACCCACTCCGCCACATCCTCTCCAGCATAGTTCAACACCAGGCGAGGGGTGAGAGCCAAACCTGGCCAATGTTTTGGGGGTGAGGTACCAATCAAAATGTAGCTTTTTCGCCTGTTCTTGATGATTGATACAGGAGGAAAATAGAGCTGCATAATTGGCCGCCAATCTCCATAAATCAGGTGAAGTAGTGAATGAGAGCCTGGATTCCCAGCACAGCATATAAGGTAGCGTGGGCGCTGATCTATAACGAGCTAGAGCCTTATAAAGGACTGAGAGTCCGTGTGACACAGAAGTATTTTGTTTGAAAAAATTTTGTAGAGTAGGGTCTAATTGACTGAAATCTACTTTTGGTATGCATATATAATGAACAAAATGCTTTAACTGGAGATATTGAAAATATGATGATTGGGATAGAGAGAATTTACTCCTTAGAGTGTCAAAGGGCAGTATTTTGTTTTCGTCTGTAATCTGAGCCAACAGAGAGACCCCCCCCCCGACCTCCACTGGGCGAAGGAAAAGGACGGCGAGTTAGCCATGAGCTCAACTGCCTGTAATGAGATATAGTGAGATAAGAAACCTAGACATCTACCTCCAAGACTGGTCCAGACCATAAGTACCGCCTGCATGGATTTCAGCATTGTGTTCGCGGGACCCCGACACAGAAGACGAGCTTCTAATAAAATTCTGGTGGAATGACCCGGGGCATACCAATTCTCAATTTGTAACCAGAGAGGTACCTCCGTGGATGTCCACCAAACTTTAGCAATATCAAGGGTAATAGCTTTATAATAGGTGTGCACATCAGGGGCTCCTATTCCACCCAAAGAGGTGGGGAGGGTAAGAGTCGAAGAGGCTATTCTGTGGTGCTTATTCTGCCAAATAAATTTGCCCAGAATTGACTGGATAAGATTAAGAATTTTATGAGGGAATCGGAAAGGAATGCATCGCATATAATATAATATTTTAGGAAGCAGGACCATCTTAGTGACTAGGGATGGGCGAGTCTACTCGCTAGGACTCGGGACTCGGCGATTCTGAAGGTACTCGCAGGACTCGTTACTCGGCGAATCTCCCAGCTTGGACTCGCACAGTGACGAGTCCAATGGAATTCAATGTCAATAAGCTTGACTCGTCACAGATACCCGCTGTCAGCAGCGAGTCTGAGCGAGTCTACGATTCCGAGTCCTACGAGTCTACGATTCCGAGTCCTGTATACTGTATTCGGGAGTCGGACTCTCAAATACAGAATCTGTTATGTTGCGAGTCAGCACAGCGTGCGTGTTAGGTCAGAAAACTTGTGAAGATAGCCAATCATAGTCAGTAATGGCATAGCAAAGTTGGTTGTGTCAGGACTATGATTGGCTGCTGTCCATCGTGATGCCTATGTCATCTATGACAGGCAAGGCAGTATATAAGGCTTGTCCCCGCCATTTTGGGCACATTCCTGAGACGATCTGACCTAGTATAGGGAGAGAGAGATATATGCTGGAGCAGATCAGGGATTGTCAGTGTAGGGAAGATTCCTTTTATTAACCCAAAAAGCTCTTCTGAGAGCTAGGAGGAGGACGGAGTAGTGCTGTGTAGGCAGGCAGGCAGGGAGGGAAGGAAGGAGAAGCCTTAGAGTGCACACAGGACGGACCTCATAGCTTAGCTTACTCACTCAGCTTTGCTAACAGCTGCAGTCAGAGGCTTAGCTGAGGTGCTGTTTCCTTTTTGTTTTTGCACCAGATCGATTTTTGTTCCTAATAAGCCATAGAGCGTTATTTTTTCTGTGGCAGACCAGTGTGTTGCTGCTAGCACGTACTCCACCTTAGGGAGTGTAGTGTGCGGCTTCACTGCCAAGTGTGAGAGCGCACACTTACCCCGCCAGCAAGTGACGCATTCAGCTAACCTAACCACATCTCGGTGGCTGTGCGCACTTCAAACCAATTTTTTTAGGGAGTGTAGTGTGCGGCTTCACTGACAAGTGTGAGAGCGCACACTTACCCCGCCAGCAAGTGACGCATTCAGCAAACCTAACCACATCTCGGTGGCTGTGCGCACTTGAAACTAATTTTTTTAGGGAGTGTAGTGTGCGGCTTCACTGCCAAGTGTGAGAGCGCACACTTACCCCGCCAGCAAGTGACGCATTCAGCTAACCTAACCACATCTCGGTGGCTGTGCGCACTTCTAACCAATTTTTTTAGGGAGTGTAGTGTGCGGCTTCACTGCCAAGTGTGAGCGCGCACACTTACCCCACCAGCAAGTGACGCATTCAGCAAACCTAACCACATCTCGGTGGCTGTGCACACTTGAAACTAATTTTTTTAGGGAGTGTAGTGTGCGGCTTCACTGCCAAGTGTGAGCGCGCACACTTACCCTGCCAGCAAGTGACGCATACAGCAACACCTAACTCCAACTCGGTGACTGTGCATTCGTCTACAATGTCTCAAAAAAAAACAATTACCAAAAAGGATGTTGCAAAGGGACAGGGACGAGCTCGTGGCCGCAGCAGTCTTGCCCAAGAAGGCACTGGTACAAGTACACAGCCTAGGATTGATAGAACGTCCTTTTTTCTACCTAGAAATCCCAGTACTCAAAGAAAACGTGTGTTGAGGCCGGATGAGCATGACAACATAACATCTTGGATGGCTCAGACGCCCTCGACCACTGGTTCTTGCAGTACGCAATCATCCGTGGCAAGACATTCTAGTGTCGCTACAGACAATGCAGCGCCATCCAATCCTCAAAGTCGTCATATTGCCTCAACCCATCGGCAGCCAGAGGAAAATTTGGATATGGACCTTGGTCACTCGGATGACTTATTCGGTTCTTATCAAGGGGTTTCTTTGTCACTGCCTGACGAGATACTTGAAGTAGACGAAATGTCTACTCATGGCCAAAGTTTGGAAGTAGCGCGTCCTGAGGAAAGACACTTTCACGAAATGCAAACAGTATCTCAGGAGGTGGATGATGATGAGGATGATGAGACACACATCTCATCTGGCCAGCCTGCTCAGTCAGTTTATCCAGAATCCTTTGAACTGGAAGGGGTGGATGATGACACCACAGATCCTACCTGGATTGCTGAATTGCATAGCCAAGAGAGCAGCCAGGAGGACGAAAGTGGCTATGTACCACTGGCAAAATCACAAAGGCGTACTGTCTCCAGAACACAAACTGTGAGAACAGTTGCCCAAATAGCGTCAACTGTGGCACAAACTGTGCCAACTGTTGCACAAACTGCAAACACAGTTGCCCAAAATGTGTCCACAGTTGGTGTTGAACAGAGTCATCCTCCTCTTCCTCCAATTAAAAATAAAGGACGAACAGCCAGTGTGTGGCAATTTTTTTAAGGATAGCCCAACATTACCAAATATGGTTATCTGTAAGATGTGCCAGGCAAGGCTTAGCAGAGGCACGGTAAAAGGAAACCAGAGCACCAGCAGTATGCGCAAGCATATGTCTCTTAAGCACCCAATTCAGTGGGCACCCTATCAGGGTTCAAAATCAGTGCCTTCTGATCCAAACACTTCCAGGCCACCTCAGATACATCCTTCACCAGCAAGTGTTCAGGCTTCAGCTCCTGCTCAAGCGTACTCCTCCCAAGGTGCTTTACAAGACAGACATGACAGTAGTCAATCCTCTTGTCAGTCTGGTCCAAACGTGCAGTTGTCTGTGCCACAGCTGTATGAAAGACAGCGGAAGTTCCAACCGACACACCCATATTCCCAAAAAGTGACAGCGAAAATAGCCAAGTTGTTAGCTGTGGAAATGCTGCCGTTTAGGCTTGTGGGTACAGAGTCTTTTCGGGAGTTGATGGCTGAGGCAGCACCACGATACTCTGTACCCAGCCGGTACTTTTTCTCACGTAGTGCCGTTCCCGCCTTACACCAGCACGTGGTTAACAACTTAAAACGTGCTTTAACAAATGCTGTCACCGCCAAAGTCCACCTAACAACGGACACGTGGACAAGTAGTTGTGGACAGGGCAGATACATTTCACTAACGGCTCACTGGATCAACCTGGTGGAGAGTGTCCCAACTTCTAAAACTGTACCATCTGACATACTTCCAACTCCACGAATAGCGGGCCCAACATCATTCCGGGTGTCTGCCTCCTCATATATGTCCAGTGCCCAATCTGCTTCTGCCACTTCCTTGTCCACTGCTGAGCCTCAAGCACCATCACGTCCGAGTTGGGAGCTTTGCAGTACTGCTTCTGCAAGGCGACAACAGGCTCTTCTGAAGCTTATCTGCCTAGGTGACACACGTCACACTGCAACAGAGTTGTGGAAAGGTCTCAAGCAACAGACCGATGAGTGGCTGGCCCCACTGGAACTACAACCAGGTCTAGTTGTGAGCGATAATGGTGCAAACCTTGTGGCGGCAATAAAGCACGGTAAACTTGTACATGTGCCTTGCATGGCTCATGTCCTGAACCTGGTAGTTCAGAAATTCCTCAAAATATACCCAGAGTTATCTGAGCTACTGGATAAGGTGAGGCGAATTTGCGCCCACTTTAGACATTCGTCCACAGCAGCTGCAAGTCTTTCTGCCCTTCAAATCCAATTTAACTTGCCGAAACACAGGCTAATTTGCGACATGCCTACGCGATGGAACTCCACCTTCCATATGCTGGCAAGGTTTAATGAGCAGCAGAAGGCAATAGCGGAATTTCAGCTGCAACATGCCCGTCAACCTGGAAGTCATACCACACACATCAGTACTTTCGAGTGGGTCTGGATCGCTGACCTTTGCGAGTTGCTGGATAACTTCGAATACTGTACCAAACTTGTCAGTGGGGATCAGTCGATTATAAGTCTCACCATCCCCATGCTCTGCCTGCTCCAAGAATCCCTATTGAATCTCAAAACAGATGCTTTGAGAGCACAGCGGATGGCTATGGAGCCAGAATTGAACATCGCTGATCCTAGCCACCCTAGCCAATATCAGCAGGCTACATTGGTTCAGGAAGATGGTGATGAGGGTGATGATGAAGAAGATTTATTTTTCTCTGGTACTGATGTGAACCCTGATGGGACTCCCAACCCTACGTTTATGTCGGTACAGCATGGGTGGGCTGAAGAGGAGGAGGCGGACACCGATTTAGAGGCCACGACGCGTAGTGATCTTCATTCTGTTGTAACCGAGGAGATGAGTCTTTGCAGCTTAGCACACATGGCTGAAGTAATGTGTCAATGTGTCTCCAAAGATCCACGCGTCATACACATCTATGACAGCGACCTCTACTGGTTGTCAACGTTTTTGGACCCACGGTACAAAGACAAATTTCAGTCGCTGCTGTCGCACTCATCCAGGGGCTTAACGATGGATCATGTAAAGAGGGTTCTTCTTGATATTTTGCTGGCAATATCACCGTCTGAATCCGCTATACATCGAAGAACCAGCTCTTTCCAACAGCAGCCTTTGGTTGGGACACAAACGCCATCAATGACAAGAAGAGGTGGGGGTAAGATGTCCGCCAACTGGGCGATGTTCAACAGACCTTCCAATCAAGAACGTAATTTGCCTACGGTGACCTTGAGTAGGAGACAACAATTGTCCAACATGGTGCAGCAGTATCTCAGTGACAGTACCAGCTTCCTAACCGACCCTTCTGTACCTTTAATTACTGGGTTTCCAAGCTGCACACTTGGACTGAGCTGTCATTGTATGCCTTGGAGGTGCTGGCATGCCCAGCTGCTAGTGTGACATCAGAGCTTGTTTTCAGTGCCGCTGGGGGTATAGTCACTGATAGAAGGTCCCGCCTCACCACAGAAAATGCCGACAGGCTCACTCTAATTAAATTCAACAAGGATTGGATATCATCACAGTTCCTAAGCCCTCCTGACGACAGTACACAATCCTAGATTAACCTAATCATAATTTATATGATTGGGATATTGCGCTGTTAACAATATGCCCATTTTTGACAGGAATTAATGACAAGTCCCGTAGCTCTGTTGATTTCATTCGGCACCCAGTCCAAGCAATAATATGCTATGGGCCAAGCGCCCTGCTTTATGTAAAAAAATACTTTATTAAGCCCTTTGGGCTAATTTTTTGAGGCACCAAGCCTAGGACTGCATAGTTGGCCTTGCTTCTTCTATGCTCCTAGTCCAAAGAATAATATGCAATGGGCCAAGCGCCCTGCTTTATTTAAAAATAGACTTTATTAAGCCCTTTGGGCTAATTTTTTAAGCCACAAAGGCTAACAAGCTTATCTTGTTTTGGGAGACAACCTGGCTAACAAGCTTTTTATGGCCCTTAGGCCTACATTTATACCAAAAATGGGAAACAGCCCCTTGGGCTAATTTTTTGAGCCACACAGGCTAACAAGCTTATCATGCTTTGGGAGACACCCTGGCTAACAAGCTTTTTATGGCCCTTAGGCCTACATTTATACCAAAAATGGGATACAGCCCCTTGGGCTAATTTTTTGAGCCACCCAGGCTAACAAGCTTATCATGGTTTGGGAGACACCCTGGCTAACAAGCTTTGTATGGCCCTTAGACCTACATTTATACCAAAAATGGGAAACAGCCCCTTGGGCTAATTTTTCGAGCCACACAGGCTAACAAGCTTATCATGCTTTGGGAGACACCCTGGCTAACAAGCTTTTTATGGCCCTTAGGCCTACATTTATACCAAAAATGGGAAACAGCCCCTTGGGCTAATTTTTTGAGCCACCCAGGCTAACAAGCTTATCATGGTTTGGGAGACACCCTGGCTAACAAGCTTTGTATGGCCCTTAGACCTACATTTATACCAAAAATGGGAAACAGCCCCTTGGACTAATTTTTCGAGCCACACAGGCTAACAAGCTTATCATGGTTTGGGAGACACCCTGGCTAACAAGCTTTTTATGGCCCTTAGGCCTACATTTATACCAAAAATGGGAAACAGCCCCTTGGGCTAATTTTTCGAGCCACACAGGCTAACAAGCTTATCATGGTTTGGGAGACACCCTGGCTAACAAGCTTTGTATGGCCCTTAGACCTACATTTATACCAAAAATGGGAAACAGCCCCTTGGGATAATTTTTCGAGCCACACAGGCTAACAAGCTTATCATGGTTTGGGAGACACCCTGTCTAACAAGCTTTTTATGGCCCTTAGGCCTACATTTATACCAAAAATGGGAAACAGCCCCTTGGGCTAATTTTTTGAGCCACCCAGGCTAACAAGCTTATCATGGTTTGGGAGACACCCTGGCAAACAAGCTTTTTATGGCCCTTAGGCCTACATTTATACCAAAAATGGGAAACAGCCCCTTGGGCTAATTTTTCCAGGCACCAATCCTATGCCTGCATCGTGGGCGTTGCTTGGACTAGCATCCTGCTGGAGCCTGTTGAAGGGTCCCACTGTACGCTCCATACAAAACGCGTAGACGCGATGTGTAGCATGTAGACGTCCCAGCCTCTCACATGTGTGTTCATAGTCTTGTTGCCATAGCGAGGCATAAAGTAACCCCCCAAACACAGGCACTGTTTGTCAGCAACAGTTGTATGTGGAGTCATGATTTGACACTTAGTAACCAAGGTGACTTCATGCGCCATGCGGCCCGTAAAGTACTTGCTAATGATGCTCTCTCCCCTGTCCCCCACGCCAAATGTCTCGGGGTAATCCTTGACTCCTCCCTCTCCTTCAAGCCCCACCTGTAGTCCCTAACCAAGTCCCTGTGACTCCAACTCAAAAATATTTAACCAATTCGGTCGTTCCTCAATCCTGACACTGCTGAAACACTCATAAATGCCCTCATCATCTCCCGCCTTGACTACTGCAACCTCCTTCGCATAGGTCTCCCTACAAACTCTCTTGCACCTCTCCAATCTATACTAAACTCTGCTGCCCGACTAATCCATCTGTCCTCACGCTACTCCCCTGCCTACCCCCTCTGCCAAGCCGTTCACTGGCCCCTCCGGCCCACAGAGAGCTCACTTTAAAACACTGACCATGACATTCAAAGCCTTACACAACCTATCCCCACCATACATCTCCGACATGATCTCCCGATACCATCCCTCATGCAACCTGCGTTCATCCCAAGAACTTGTCCTACAGTCCACCCTCATCTCCTCTTCCCACAACCGCATACAGGATTTCTCCCGGTCATCCGCCATGCTATGGAACTCCCTGCCCCACCTCATCAGTCAGTCGCCTACCCTCTGAACCTTAAAGATACTTATAAAGACTCACCTCTTCCGACAGGCCTACAACCTGCCATGAGACCCCGCTACACGCCCCACGACCGACACCTTCCCCACCCTATTGTATCCCCACCCACCCCTCGTAGAATGTGAGCCCACGCGTACAGGGTCCTCTACTATTGTACCTGTATGACCTTATTGTCTATGTTTATTGTACTTGTCCTTCTCTACCTTTTCCTCATGTAAAGCGCCATGGAACCTATGGGCGCTATATAAATAAATAATTATAATAATTATGATGACTTGAAGCCCAACCACAAAAAAAACTCCACATTCATTCCTTGAAAAAAGACAGACACAAAGCTGGTTTTTAAAACTGTGTTTAAAAAAAAAAAATGGCAGCACTGTTTGGACATTCCCAAAAATACTACCTTTTACAATTAAGGTAACAACAACAACAACAACAAATGGAGCCCTACAGGTCCTGGTAGGTGGGCTGTCCGTCCTGCAAAAGGTCAAGGGCCCCACGTATGGCCTGGCCGAACCCTTCAGGGTGGATCCTCTGAACAGGTGTAGGGAACGGTGGTAGGTCCCTGCTAGCTGGCCACTGGCAGTGAGGCAAACCCCTGTGGGGTGGGACATGGCTGTCCCGTGTTGTGGGCCTGCCTAGCCTGTTAGAGTTTATTTTCCACCATCCAAATATTGGAACACATCACCTGGGTCGTTATTTGGCTGACAGGCTTCCAGCACTATCTGTAATGCTGACCTTGCCCGCAGTAGCCTGTCAAATGGAATATTATCCATGAATGGTATAATACTGCGGGCAAAGTCAGCATTACTCTGTTGCACACTTAAATGTGCTGACCCGGGATCGGACCATAAGCTGGGCCTGCCGCTGGTGGCGTCGGTGGTGGTGCTGGCCCTGCCGCTGGTGGTGGCGGTGGTGGTGCTGGCCCTGCCGCTGGTGGTGGCGGTGGTGGTGCTGGCCCTGCCGCTGGTGGGGGCGGTGGTGGTGCGGACCCTGCCGCTGGTGGCGGTGGTGGTGGTGGTGGCGGGGACGGCGGTGGTGGTGTTGATGGCCCTGCCGCTGGTGGCGGCGGTGGTGGTGCTGGGCCGGCCGCTGGTGGGCGGCGGTGGTGGTGCTGGGCCGGCCGCTGGTGGCGGCGGTGGTGGTGCTGGCCCTGGGCTGCTGGCGGCGATGCTGGTGGTGGTGGTGGCGGCGGCGACGGCGGTGGTGGTGGTGGCGCCGGCCGTGGTGGTGGTGGTCGGTTTTCTCCACGCCGCCTTCTGTTTGGCGGTGGAGGGTTAACAGCACGCCGCCCTCTGTAGTAAGCTTCTCTGTGGGTAAAGTAAAAAAAAATTTGGTGAATGCATTGCATTTGGAAACAAAAACATAGGTCAAACATTAAGTTGCACGCTTTTTAGACTCTGTGTATCTGTGTATTCTTAATCAGATATTTGTTATTATTATGAAAGAATAACCAACTGTACATAACATAAAGGAATACGTGACTTTCTTTGCTAATTCCATACTAATACATAATTTTTCACCCCCTGATTACCACCCACCCCCCCCCATCCCATCTAATCTAGACGATCAATAACACCAATGGTTCACATGAAAAAAAAAAGTCCCCCTGACTTCACTTTTAACTTGACATACTTAATTCACAAAACTTTTAGCTTATATCATCTATATAAAGCAGGGAAGGGGTTGAAAGGTATACAATATATATATATATAATCTATTTATATAATCGGGAGTTTGAAATTCCGGCACTGTAGCCGAATCCCAAACTCCTTAGCGTCACTGCGAGCGGAGACGCGTATGCGCCTTCGCGAGCCGCAGACGCTTAACTCACACAGCCGCTATAGCGTTTTCTTGAGCGGCCTCGCGCCCTCCGCTCACAGCAAGACCTGCGCCCCTCACAGCGCCCAATCCGCCCCGGCATGCTGGCATTTGTACTTCCCCCGTCTGTGCACCCACAGGTCTTAGCAGATCACTGATGCTGACAGCGGGGGGGGACAACACAGACAATCAAATCAGGAGGAGGTCAGTGTCAGGAGGAGATGACAGCCGCCCGCCGGGGCCTGTGACACTGCAGAGGTCACAGCGGGGCTGTGTGTGCGGACAACGGGGAGGCCGGGGGCTACGGACGTACCGGACACGTCCTCTGCTCCTGGAGATGTGCCGCGGTTCCGCGCTCGCAGCGTATCTGACGCAGGAGCCGCGCTCACCACGCCCACACCACGCCCTCTGCCAAACAACCCACACCTCTCACTAACCTCCTGCAGCTAACCACACCCCATGTTTACCTTTGCCATGATGTCATTTAGCTGCGGCCGCTATCTTTAATAAGGTCAGTAATGATGGCAGTAATCGGATCTCTGCTCCCTCTAGCACGCCCCAACACTGTAGCACCATCTATTAACCCTATTCTCATCACCTATATACTCTGCTACCCACTGAGCCGCCTGTATACTCTGCTACCCACAGACCCGCCTGTATACTCTGCTACCCACAGACCCGCCTGTATACTCTGCTACCCACAGAGCCGTCTTTATACTCTGCTACCTCAGACCCGCCTGTATACTCTGCTACCCACAGACCCGCCTGTATACTCTGCTACCTCAGACCCGCCTGTATACTCTGCTACCTCAGACCCGCCTGTATACTCTGCTACCCACAGACCCGCCTGTATACTCTGCTACCTCAGACCCGCCTGTATACTCTGCTACCCACAGACCCGCCTGTATACTCTGCTACCCACAGAGCCGTCTTTATACTCTGCTACCCACAGACCCGCCTGTATACTCTGCTACCCACAGAGACGCCTGTATACTCTGCTACCTCAGACCCGCCTGTATACTCTGCTACCCACAGACTCGCCTGTATACTCTGCTACCCACAGAGCCGTCTTTATACTCTGCTACCTCAGACCCGCCTGTATACTCTGCTACCCACAGAGCCGTCTTTATACTCTGCTACCTCAGACCCGCCTGTATACTCTGCTACCCACAGACCCGCCTGTATACTCTGCTACCTCAGACCCGCCTGTATACTCTGCTACCTCAGACCCGCCTGTATACTCTGCTACCCACAGACCCGCCTGTATACTCTGCTACCTCAGACCCGCCTGTATACTCTGCTACCCACAGACCCGCCTGTATACTCTGCTACCCACAGAGCCACGTGTATACTCTGCTACCCACAGAGCCGAAATGGAACCTAATGTATATATTAATAAATAATACTAAATGTACACAACAGTGCTGCAGACACATACCTTGGCATACGGGCCACCGGGTGAAGGAAGGACAGCCGGTCGTAAAAGTGGTAGTGGTTGAGCAATGGAGCGGCTCCCGGTTGTCTCTCTGAGTACTGCCGGTACTGCTTCTTATGCTGGTCCCGGCAGCTCCTCCACCATTTTTTAAGATGGTCAACTGTGAAATGATTTGAAACCGGGTTTAGAGATGTGTAATATTTGAAACAACAAAAGTATGTGTACAAATCAACAATAACATTTTATTCATTTTGTGTGTGTAATAGAATACTGCACCCCCACAGTCCTCCATATAGAATAATGCGCCCCCATAGCCCTCCATATAGAAGAATGCACCATTATAGTCCTCCATATAGAATAATGCACCCCAAAGTCCTCCAGATAGTATAATGCACCCCCCATTCTTCCAGATAGTACAATGCACCACCATAGTCCTCTATATACTGTAATGCACCACCCATAGTCCTCCATATAGTATAATGCATGCCATAGCCTTCCATATACTACAAAGCACTCCCCATAGTGCTCCAAATAGTATAATGCACCCTCCATAGTGCTCAATATAGTATAATGCCCCCATGTACATATACAATACAGTGTCACCCATATACAATAGTTAGCACCCCCATATACAATACAGCACCCCCTTTCACAATAGTCAGCAGCAGCACCCTCCCATATACAATATAGCAACCACCATACAACACCCTCCATATACAATGGAACACCCCATACACAATGCAGCATCCCCCCAAAATACTATGCACCAGCTCCTCATAATCCTCCTATAGTATAAAGCACTTCATTATCGTAAAAAAAATAAAAGGATATTCACCTCTCTCCTCGATCCTCGCTGCTGGGTGTGTCCCGTGCTCTGTACAGCGGGACGCTCAGTAATGATGTCATCACTCCCCGCCGTGCAGAACTGCTGTGGCCAGTGGACGGGAGATGTGAAGGCAGAGAGAGGCTAACACGTTGCATACATTGCGGGTGACATTGCCGCCCCCCTGTTTAGCAGTAAATAGTGCCGCCTGAGGCGACCAGCTCAACTGGCCTCATGATTTCTGTGGGTGATATTTTATTATGCACTGTATATTTATTTCCCCCACACACTGCTTTTTACCACCAATATGAACTCATGTATATAAGTAACTAGTGTTTAGCTGCTGCTTGGCCATCTTTTACAAGCTTTTTATTGATTGCTCACAAATATGTCATCACACTAGTCAACTTAATAGTTGATCTTTTGTCTTAGAAAAATCCATGCTGTTCTCTTTCTTGTATTACTTTTGATACCTACCACTCATGCTAAATTCTCCAGGCCTGCCTCTCACAGTGATGATGCCCGGGAGCAGGGCTGCCACTAGGAGTTTCAGGGGCCCTTACTGTCAACATTTTGGGGCCCCCCGAGACTCCGCCCAGCTACGCCTCCATCCATGCTTCGCCTCCACCCATGCGCCACCTCCACCCAAACATACATTATATTTATAGTGAAAAATTGGAACAGCACCAAAAATTATCTCAATTTATGTGCGAGGCTTTCCCAATCAGCAATCCAGATGGTTCCTTAAAATAGGGTAAAAAAAGGAAGAAGAGTACTAAAAAATAGAAAAAAAGTGGACTTTATTGCCCAATGCGTGGCCACAGCCACTATATTTTTGTGCTGTTTTTCCTTTCTTTTTTACTCTCTCTCTCTATATTACACACATACACACTTGAGACTGCTGTGGGCTGAATACACAATAGCTGTATACATAATAGAGAATACACAATAGAGACGACTGCTAGCTGTATACACAATAGAGATGGCTGTGGGCTGTAAAGACAATGGAGATAGCACCTGACAGTATAGACAATGAGGACGGCTGCAGGCTATACACACAATAGAGAATACACAATAGAGACTGCTGCTGCCATCAATCAATCCCATTGTTCCCCCAGGTTGCTGTCTTCGGCTGTAATAGCGCCTTACCTGACTCCACGCTCCTGATCCTGGATCCTGGCAGATTCTTCCTCTGCAGCTCCTGGTCTTCCGCTCGCCGTCACCAGCCAGCACCCTGCACCAGCCAGCGCCCGGTGGCAGCCACCTGCACCCGGCAGCCACCAGCACCTGGCAGCCGCCAGCACCCGGCGGCAGCCGCCAGTGCTCAACAGCCGGCACCGGGCAGCACCTGGCAGCTGCCAGCACCCGGGGGCCAGTACCTGGCAGCTGCCAGCACCCGGCAACCGGCAGGATCGAGCACCAGGCGGCAGCCGCCAGCAGCTAGCACCCAGCAGCAGTCGCCAGCACCCAGCACCAGGTGGCAGCCACCAGCACTCGGCGGCAGCGAACAGTACCCGACAGCCGGCACCAGGCAGCACCCGGCTGCCGCCAGCACCCAGGAGCCAGCACCTGGCAGCCGCCAGCACCCGGCAGGCAGCCACCAGCGCCTGCAGCCAGCACCAGGCAGCAGCCGCTGGCAGCCAGCGCCAGGCAACAGCCACCTGCACCCGACACCAGGTGGCAGCTGCCGACACCCGGTGGCATCCACCAGCACCTGGCACCAGGTGGCAGTTGCCAGGACCAGGTGGCAGCCGCCAGCACCCGGCAGCCGGCACCAGGTGGCAGCTGCCAGCACCCGGCAGCAGGCACCAGGTGGCAGCCGCCAGCCGGCACCATGTAGCAGCCGCCGGCACCCGGCAGCCGCCACCACCCGGAAGCCGCCAGCAGGTGTCACCCGGCAACCGCCAGCACCTAGGAGCCGCTGGCACTTGGCACCAGCCGCGGCGATGTGCTGCCCGGCGGCGCAGAAAATTCAAATTTCTTCCTTATCACTCCTCCGACCTCGTCCCTTCAGCGGCCTGCCGCCTGTGATCCAAGATGCAGCGGCAGCAGGCCGGGGCGGGCTGGATGGCTGAGGTGGGGGGGAGGCCGGATGGCTGAGGTGGGGGGGTGGGACGGCACACTCACCCGAGGACACACACAGCCTCGGTCTGCCGCCAGCGATGCATGCTGGCCGGGGGGCGGGCCTCCTTACTTCAAACGGCCACACCCCCGCCAGCATGCCCGGGCCCCCCTGCTCCTGTTTAAATGGCCATACCCCCTTCAATAATTGGCGGGCCCCTTACTCAGTAAAGCCTGTAAGGCCCTAACGGCGGCCCTGCCCGGGAGGGTTTTGTGCAAGTGCAATGATTGTGTGTGCATGCTTAGAACCATCCCAGCCATTATCAGAGAAGTCCTAGCTCTCTGTACAGAGCCAGGATATTTCAGTCTAAGAAGCGGGAATCACAAGATGACTTGAGGAACAGATGGTTGGCATGGAGGAGCAGTATGCATTCGGAAGCAGGCGAGTACATCCTGTAATCCCCCACAATGTGCCGGAACGGAAATGACATGCGGCCTTGTATCATACCCGGAAGAAGGCCCACACATTTGTAACACTGGGAATGCACTTCTGCATTAATTATCACACTTACTGATTATAACGGAGTGACGGGGGACATGGAACCTTTCAGAACACCCACACTATTGATCCCTGCTTATTAACATAGGAGAATGTCAGTTATAAAAGCATTTTTCACAGCGATTATAGGACATATTTAGTTATATTTAGATCTGGATGGTTACGGATGTATTAGGAAGCTGCAGGGGCAGGTAGTGACAGGTTTGGGGACATAAACTAGGTCTATGTAATGCCATGTCTGGTGGGAGTTGGGGTCCCTCTGCTGGATGTTTGAAGCATACACACACTGCTTGATCCCTTATTAGAAGACTGTGCACTTAATTCCTGATTTGGGCATGTGACACACTCAGGGTTAGGTCGGTTTCACATTTGCGTTTGTGTCTGCATTCGGAGGCCATGCAGACGCAAACGCAGGGCAAATGCTGCCATATTGATGTGAACGCAGTGTAGATTCTCCGCATCCGTTCACATCAGAATGGTGCCCGGCCAGCCAATCAGTGATCTTGGCCGCGGCCGGGAGGTGGAGATCAGCGGCAGCCACTGGGAGAGATTTCAATGTGATCCGCAGCGTTCTTCTGTGCTGTCATGCTGAGGACACTGCGAATCCATTGAGATCCATGCATTTTTTGTGCGCTTGATGATAAAACTAGTGCCCATAAACACACAAAAAATGCAACAGGCTGCGTTTGGGAGGGTGGAGGAAGGCGCACAAATTCTGCACATCCAAACGCAACCGCAACTGAACGCAGCCAAATGCAGCTACTATGCGTTCTCATGTTAAACATAGGAACGCAGTGCGCATGCGTATGGCTGCGTTCTATTACGCTGCGTTCCGAACGCTAAGGTGAAACGGCCTTAGTTTGTAGTAGGACAGAGTTGGCAAGGTGAGGTCCAGTGAGGAGGCAGCAGGAGCTGCTCTGAAGGGTTCAGCTGCAAGCAGGAAACCAGTCCCTTGGTCATCCAGGCTTATAGGGACTGATAGTAGAATTGAATGCTATGTGAGTTTCAAGCTCACCAGCAACCAACTGAAGTGGCGCACTCAGGGGTGTCAGCAGTATAGAGGATCAGGGACCTGCTATATGCACAGATAACCGCAGGATCCGCACTTCCACCCTGGCAGGAGGTAACCAATAGGAACCGAGAGGGAGTAACGAAAGATGTCTGAGGGCAAAGTGTGGCGCTCCTGCGTCCAGGAGGCCACAAAGGGAACTGCAGCCAGGCAGGTAGGACAATTGTTGCACAACAACACCCTCACAGCCCACACAACCCACGTGCAGTAGATGGTAGCATCCATCCCTAAGATTGGAAGACTCTAGGCAATTGAGGGGTGGTGGATTTAGAGGAGTGGGTTGGGCACACACGTAGTCAGGTGACTTGACAGTAGAAATAGGAAGGGGGAGGAGGAAGGAGTTCAGTAGGCCCAGGGTGCTGAGCAGCAAAGACAGAGACCAGAAGCTGAGAAGCACAGGCCAGAGAACAGCAGAAGGCTGAGTGAAGCTGAGCAGACAGAAAGACTCACATGTCCTGAGAGTGTACGGTGTAGGAGCGCAGAATCTGTACCGAGCCAGGGGGAGTCGGAGGAGAGAGAAAGCAAGTCCGAAGCCAATACCACCAGGAGTGTGAGGAGAGAGAGAGGGACGGTGATACCCGGGCCCTAGATATACAGCTGAAGCTACCGACTGCAGGTGGAGTAGCCCTCCTATGATACCGAGAGACGCAGAGAGAAAGAGCCTGGTAGAGCCTCACACTTGAGGACTGCTGGAGGCTGGGCTGAGTAGAGTGTCGGCTCTAGAGGGGACCGTAGTTTACCCGGCATTCCCAGACACCGACAGGGGACCAAAGCTACACGTTAGGGTCCCTACCCCAAAGGACAGGCAGCTCAGTGACAACCAGGAGGACCCACAGGGGCCCGAGTCACCGCCATACTGTCCGGAGACACCCACCAAGTGTACAGAGAACGTTAACAGCCCGGAAAGGACACAGAGACTGTGTGAGGGGTCACAGAGAGAGAGACCTGGCTGCAGAGTAAAGGGAACCCGGAGAGGGAGAGTGTGCCTGTGTACTTGAACTTTGTAAGAACTGTAACTGACTTGTGAAATGTCTGAAGAACTGAGAGTAAACACGGAAAACCCTGAGATTGCCTCCCTTGTGTCTCTGCATGAAAGCGATTCTCTCCATACAGGATTACAGAAAGCCCTCCACCTGCAGAGCTACAGCACAGCCTGTCAGCACCAGCATTGAGGAGAGATTCCTGCAGCGTCTGCACAGTAAGTGTACTGAACATTCCACAATAGACTTAACCCTTACTGCCCCGGGGAATACAGTTCTACCCACTGGAACTATCCCATCTACGCTGCTATGCCATCATCCCCGGAGGTTCTGCAGCAGCGGCGGCCCCATCACTGGCCGCATATAGTGGGTGGCGTCACGACTGACAATCCCCTGTAAATATTCCCCTTTTATTCCCGAGCCCGGAACACGGTCCGGACCAGGACTACCCGTGACTTCCCCAGCAGCCGACTCGGTCCGGTACCGAGTACCCCCGTCCCAGTGGGCCCGACAACCGCATATGTGCTGCTCTGTGCAGACACAGCTACAGGAACCAAGATCTCAGCTCCTAGGCCACTCTGGCTTGCAGGGTCTAGTAGCAAGCTAAAAACTGTGTGATTTGAACAATCAACAGTGAAGCACTGATTCCACATCTTCAGCAGCATAGAAAGGTCAGAAGATAACTATTGCAGTCAAACCTTTATCTTCACAGGATCTGTGCTGCCAGAGTGTTAGAGTGTACAGAGTGAAGCTTGGGCACTATTGAAAGTTTCATGCTTCAAGAAGCCTGTGTCCCAGGATAGAGATTTGATATAGCAGGAAGCCCCGCATTTCCACTGAGCAGAGAAGTGAAACTCTTATCAGACTGGTTGGACCACACACCAGGTGGGGGTTGTACAACTCTGGACTCAGTACAGACTTGCTGTCTCATTTCTGTGCTACACCTACCACTGCTAGCCTCATCATCTCTTTGGAGCCAGCCCTAGTTGGAAGTGGTTTTCCATCTGCACTGTTATACCACCTAACACCATGTATCACCTGCAGTGCCAGCCACATCAGGCTGATTATCCCAACTGGCATCAAGAATAAAACTTCATTCCTACTACTACCTCTTTATATGAGCGGTTAGGATCACAGCTGCTGGGCACAGCTACTGTGAACTGACAGTTGGCTCAGCCACTGAGTAACCTGGCCTTTGCAACTGACACGCATGATCATCAGTTCAATCTCGAGATGCAATGCATGGACTGGCCATGCGTCTCCAGACCCAAGTGCGATGGCTTCATATATTTCTATATGGCTGTCATGCTCCCATCAGGATACGCACGGTCAGTTTATGCATTGCAAGCTGAGATTAAACTGATGATCACAGATGTCTGAAAGAGTCCTACGTTAATCCACTGCCCTATTTATGTAGTCAATTGCATTATTTTTGCTTACAAGAGTTGTTTCGTGCGTCCATGATCATTGGTTTGATCTCGGTTTGCAATGCATGGACCATCCATGCATCTCTTGACTCGATCGTGACAGCTTCATATATATCTAGGTGTCTATCATCCTCAGGTTGGGTGATGCAACGCCAGTCCATGCATTGCTATCAGAAATCGAGCCGATGATCATAAACTTCTGAAAGAGCCCTAAGGGTACCTTTACACACGGCTACATTTGTAGCTTGTCACCAGGTAACTTACTGGTTGCAGTGAAATCATGGAGACATGATTCCATTTGTACATAGCAACAAGATAGAACCATGTATCCATGATTTCACTGCAACCAGTAAATTACCTGGTGACAAGCTACAAATGTAGCCGTGTGTAAAGGGGCCCTAAGTGTTATATGTACAGGCAACCTTATGGGCCATTCCCCAGGAGAATCTAATCGACGTCAATAAATGGCCACTGCAAGGACTGCACTTCCAATTAGGCCTATCAGCACCCTCTGACTACAGTGGTTAGAGTAATAGCTTGACAGAGGGAGAGTTCTCTTTCTGTCATACTCCTCCAGATGCCACAGTTGCCATTGTCCATGGTAGCAAAGTGGTTAAACTATTGAGAGTTTTTTTCAGATTTTATTTAAGTAGTTGCAGTGGATATTACCGCTGAGAATAGCATGGAAAAGAGAACTCTTTCAGATTTGTTCACAGTTCTCAACCATGTGTTTATACAGGAAAAGAGCTGTCAACTACTTTTAGCAGTGTGGGGAAAAGCTGTCTGGGCCATCTCCTCAAGCTACACAATTGTGAAGCCATGCTCTTATGAATGCTCATGGTTTGGGCTGATTGAATCAAGTGACAGTTCCTTTAAGAAAAATTTTAGAAATAAAAAAATTCCCAGCAGTAAAAAAAGCTTTTGGTAGGAACTACTATGCCCCGGGACCACTGTAGCTTCTTTTGCTCTATTTAATGGAGCATCAATATTCTGAACCAGTAAATCCCCTTTAAATGTATACTTACTAAAAGGTTTGAAGCTTCAAATGTATATGGCAATATTTTCTGGCAACACACATAACACACTCTGATTTTTTGTACATAATAATAAGTTGTGAGAACACATAAGCTGCAAATCTTAGGCAAGTTCCAACTTGTCAGTTATTTTGAAATAATGTTTGCTCGTTCAAAACCTACATATATTCAGATGAAGATCTGGAATTCAAAAGTTACTCGTGCAAAATCCAATAATAAAATTCCAATTTTCCATTTAACAATAACTATTAGAGACTTATATCTAAGTCCTCAAAAGGTCTTAACATTCCGATATTACTAAAATGAAATATGAACAAACCACATTCATTAATGCCAGGTTTAGATGTGTCAATCATGGCTGTTATGGTACCTTTACACGCCGCTACTGGATGGTGGCAACAACCGGGTACATGAGAGAAATGTATCTTGCACCGCCAATTCAACCCGAGGTAGCGGCGTGTGAAGACGGTTGTAGCCACCCGCCAGTGGCGGCACCTGTTTCAGAGTACTGCCCTAAAACAGGTGGTTACCCAGCTGATGGTAGCGACCTGTATCGGCGTGTAAAGAAGGAACAGAAGGGTTGTTTCTACACCATGCTATGTACCTGGTATGTACCTGGGGCGTGACACAGCCTTCGGGAAACCACCCCCCTTCAGCGATCATAGGAGGAAGCTCCTGTGTTACGATTGGTTGTTGCTGCATAGGGCGGCATATTTAAGGAGCTGACCAGTCACACTACACAATTGCTCGAGCGTCATGTATTAATCAGCCTCCTGTGCTGCCTGGCCAATCATGATGTTATTGCTTTGTCCTATCGGACGTCTTGTAATCCACAATTGTGGCACGCCTATGTGTTGTCCCTGCTGCACCAGGTCCGCCCATATTAGCTTGTTGTAGCGGTGTCTAAGGGCCCTTTCACATCAGCGTTTTTTTAAATTTGCGGCAGATGCGGTGAAAAAACCGCATCTGCCGCAACTGCCGCATAACGGTTCCACTTGCGGCACGGTTGCGGTTTTTTCCATAGGAAGTATAGGGGGACTTGCGGCAGATGCGGCAAGTGCGGTATTGCACTTGCGGCAGGTGCGGCAGAGAAAAAAACCGCGGCTTACTGCGGTTTTTTTCTCTGCCGCACCTGCCGCAAGTGCAATACCGCACTTGCCGCATCTGCCGCAAGTCCCCCTATACTTCCTATGGAAAAAACCGCAACCGTGCCGCAAGTGGAACCGTTATGCGGCAGTTGCGGCAGATGCGGTTTTTTCACCGCATCTGCCGCAAATTTAAAAAAACGCTGATGTGAAAGGGCCCTAAATGAGGTAAGGTGCTCTGCAGAAGGTAACTTGAGACACCCGGCGGTGTATCCAGAGATAGATGTAACCTACCGTAGCGCACCTTGTTGCGGCGTGTAAAGGTGGTGCGATTACCGTTTGCAACCATTTGTGCGTGCTCGTGCACGTGAAGCACCCGATTGTTGCCACCATCCAGTAGCGGCGTGTAAATGTACCATTAAACTACCACCTACGGTATCTGCTACATGCCTATTACTTGGTGAAAAATGTTTGTACCGTATTAGCAAGTAGATGGAAAAATATTGGAATCTGAGAGTCCTCAGTGGTTGATACCTTTTAATGGCTAAAAAGTCACTGTAAAATTAATGCAAAAGGTGGTTCCTTAGTCTCTCAGAGGTCCTGTGACAAAGATTTTGTGCATAATGAGTGTTATAGGTATGCAGAAGTGGATTTGTAATCCAGAGTCCTTTGGGAATCAGATTCTCCTTCTTGCATCTGGATAGGAAAAATATGTCACTGTCCAATTGTGCAAGTTTCTTCAGAAGTGTCTTTAAATCCATAAAGATTCGGTACCTTCCGTTATCCTCCATTTTGATAAGGTAACAAATGTTTGTACTGTGTTAGCCAGTAGATAGAAAAATATTGGAATCTGAGAGTCCTCAGTGGTTGATACCTTTTAATGGCTAACTGAAAAGATGGTAAGCATAGCAAGCTTTCGGGACACTATCGCCCCTTCGTCAGGCTGATAATGACACAAATTCTGAAATCACATACATATATACATAAGCAGGGTTAGATGCTGTAGTATATACGACAGGTGACGTAAAGCAGAGTCAGGCTAGGGAGGGGGAGAGGAGCTGGAAAAGTAAAGTCAAAATTCTAAGATATGAGGAACCGATTGTATCATTGTTCTATGATTAGTGGCCTGTGTAAACCTGAAGATTCCTCAGTGATTTGTAGAACGCCATAAATCGAAGTGAGACAGTTGACATAAGAAGTGTCAAAAGTTCATTGTCCTCTAACTTGAGTCTGTTGGAATCTGTGATATCCCCAAATGTCATTTCATTTTATATAAAAACTCATGAATCTGTGATGTCCCCAAATGCCCTTTCATTTTAAATAAAAATGCATGAATCCAAGTGAGACATTTAATCTTGTTTTGAATGTGTCAAAGGTCGTTATCAATTTGTATTCCCAAATTCTTCTCTCTCTCTGAGATTTGAAGTTGCTTTTTAAAATGAGTAGACTTATATTGGTTTCACTGTGGTCAGGGCTGGAAAAATGCTTTGCTACAAATAGATCCATACACTTTTCTTTTATTGAGTGAAAATGAGAATTCATTCTTGTTCCGAATTTTTGTCCGGTCTCCACTACGTACATGCCACCTGTTGGACATTTGGTACATATAATTAAATACACCACATTGCTTATGAAGCAACTGAAGTTACCTGGGATCATGTAGTTCTGATCTGTCCCAGGAATCTTTATCTTGTCCGTTGTCATAGATGGACAGGTCTTGCACCTGTTCTGGTTACAGGGAAAGGTTCCTGTTGCTGTTGTAGAGGATAGGGTGCTTCTGACAATGATGTTTTTTAGATTCTGAGTAAGTCTAAAACACAACAGTGGGGGATCCAGAAATATTGATTTTAGTCGGGCATCTTTTTGTAGGAGTGGTTGCAGTTTTCGTGCAGCTCCTCTTAGCACCTCCAGACTTGGATTGTAGGTTGTAGAGGAACTCTGTTGTTTTCTTCTCTAGTTTTGTAATGTAGGAGATGATTCCTTGATATTCTGGTGGCTCTTGTAATCTGATTCTCAATTGTCCTTGGATGGCAGCCCTGGTTCAAAAAGGTCTTTCTGAGGTCCTCAAGGTGATTGTCTCTATCTGTAGGGTTGGAACATATCCGATTGTATCTGATGACCTGGCTATACAGAGTTTTTTATGTGTTTTGGATGAAAACTGTCCCATTGGAGATATGTTGGACGGTCAATTGGCTTCCGGTACAGGGATGTCTCTATTTCATTGTTCTGTAGCTTATTAATGGTGTCCAGAAAGCTGATTTCTGTGCTGTAGTAGTTGAGTGTTAAGTTGATGGTGGGATGAAACTGAATAAAGTGTTCATGGAACGTCTTCAGCTGTTGCTCAGACTCTGTCCAGATGATTAAAGTGTCATCGATATAACGGTAGCAGGCCAGAGGCCTGATAGAACAAGAGGATAAAAAGTCACCTTCAAGCTTGGCCATGAAAAGATTTTTATATTGTTATGCCATTTTGCTTCCCATTGCTGTGCCAGTCTCCTGTAAATATATGTTGTCGTGAAATGTAAAGTAGTTGAGCATGAGGATGAATTCGTAAGCTTCACCACAGAATCAGCATCAATCCGTGTGTTTTCCAGGAAGGTTTTGCAGGCATTTAATCCATCCTGGTGTGGGATGTTGCTGTACAGAGATTCCACATCCATGGTGGCGAGGATGGTTCCTTCTGGTAGAGGACCTACTGCTGATGGTTTATTCAATAAGTAAGTTGTGTCCTGAAAGTAGCTGGATGTCTCCTTGACCAGGGGTTTGAGAACACCCTCTACCCACCCAGAAATTTGTTCGGTGAGGGTGCCCACACATGAAATGATTGGTCTTCCTGGATTTCCTAATTTGTGAATTTTGGGAAGCATATAGAATGTGCCTGTTCTTGGACTTACTGGTAGAAGGTCATCAGCTGTTAAGGATATGTCAGGTAGACAAGAATCCAGCCTGTTTAATTGCTTGTGATAGTCCTGTGTGGGGTCAGAGTCCAATTTGTTGTAGTAGTGTATGTCCATCAGTTGTCTGTTTGCTTCCTTTAAGTAGTCGGATTTGTTAATCATGACTATTGCACCACCCTTGTCTGCAGGTTTAATAATGATTTCTTTTTTGGTTTTCAAAGACTGTATGGCCCTTCTCTCCTGGGCATTGACGTTGGATGGTTGACTGTTGTGTTTATCCAAAATAGTGGATTTTATCAAATGTCTGAAAGTGTATTGGGGCGACAGCGCTTAAATTTTCCTTCATAATTATAACAAACCTTTCTTACCATAAATGAAAAGAGAGCACAGAGCATTGTGGTTATAACAGGCTGGTACTTTATTAAGATTTAATAATGTATCCATTTCAGATTGTTTATTCATCAAACATTTTTAAAACACGTTCCATCCATAGTCATGTAAACAAATGACTCCTTTATTTATAAACTAGTAAAAAGGCCCGATGCAATTGCATCGGGAGCGCGGTGAAATGAATTGTGTGTATACAGGCGGGTGAGTGGCTAGCAGAGTATACATGGGGCTCTGCGGGTAGCAGAATATACAGGCGGGTCTGTGGGTAGCAGAGTATACAGACTGCTCTGAGGGTAGCAGATTATACAGGCAGCTCTCTGGGTAGAAAAGTATACAGGCGGCTCTCTGGGTAGCAAAGTATACAGGCGGGTTTGTGGTTAGCAGATTATACAGGCGGCTCTGTGTGTAGCAGAGTATAGAGAAGGCTCTGTGGGTAGCAGAGTATAGAGGCGGCTCTGTGGGTAGCAGAATATAGAAACGGCTCTGTGGGTAGCAGAGAATACAGGCGGGTCTGTGGGTAGGAGAGTATACAGGCGGCTCTGTGGGTAGCAGAGTATAGAGGCGGCTCTGTGGGTAGCAGAGTATAGAGGCAGCTCTGTGGGTAGCAGAGTATAGAGGCGGCTGTGTGGGTAGGAGAGTATACAGGCGGCTCTGTGGGTGTCAGAGTATAGAGGGGGCTCTGTGGATAGCAGAGTATGATGTGGCGGGAGGCTGGAGGAGTGAGGGGAGCAGAGGCTGGAGGGGTGAGGAGAGCAGAGGCTGGAGTGGTGAGGAGAGGTCCAGATGGAGGGGTGAGGAGAGGTCCGGCTGGAGGGGTGAGGAGAGATGCGGCTGGAGGGGTGACATCACCGCTCAGCGGCAGGACGTGGCTGCGTGCTGGGGCTGATCGCAGCCCCAGTCACATGGCATTGTCCTCTGCGGCGGGTTGGGTGATGCAGAGAGGGATCAGTTCTTGCCCTCAGGTCACACATGTGACCTGAGTGGAAGGAGCGGATTGGGCGGTGTGTGGTAAAGACAGGACGGTCATCCGATTGGTCTAGGACGCCAAGTCCTGGGCAATGGGATGGGCGTCCTGTGTGTACAACACAGCGCCCAATCCGCTTGCAGGGGCGGCGGGGGCAGGCAATGGGAGTGAGCGGGGCGTGTCAGGCTTTGCAGGCTGACACGGTCCACTCACTCCCATTGGCTGTTGCCGGCCACAGGACAACGTCCCTGGCTCACGGCACCCGGCCACAGCCCGTAGACCGCTACTCCACCAGCATGGCGACATTGAGAGCCCAGCGGTGAGAGAGTGGCGAGGGGCGGAAGGCTCCGGCGGCATGCGGGCAGCATGGACCTCGCGGAGGGCGCGAGGGCGGTGGCGATGGAGCGGGGCCGACGGTTGGCAGGATGGCAGCGGTGTCAGGTAGTGCGGCTGAGGGAGGAGGCTGAGAGGATGGAGGAGGCTTTGAGGATGGGGAGGCTGTGAGGCTGGAGGAGGCTGTGAGGCTGGAGGAGGCTGTGAGGATGGGGAGGCTGTGAGGCTGGAGGAGGATGTGAGGCTGTAGGAGGCTGTGAGGATGGAGGAGGCTGGAGGAGGCTGTGAGGCTGGAGGAGGCTGTGAGGCTGGAGGAGGCTGTGAGGATGGGGAGGCTGTGAGGCTGTAGGAGGCTGTGAGGCTGGGGAGGCTGTGAGGCTGGGAGGATGGAGGAGGCTGTGAGGATGGAGGAGGCTGTGAGGATGTTGAGGCTGTGAGGCTGGAGGAGGCTGTGAGGATGGAGGAGGCTGTGAGGCTGGAGGAGGCTGTGAGGCTGGAGGAGGCTGTGAGGATGGGGAGGCTGTGAGGCTGGAGGAGGGTGTGAGGCTGGAGGAGGGTGTGAGGCTGGAGGAGGCTGTGAGTCTGTGAGGCTGGAGGAGGCTGTGATGCTGGAGGAGGCTGTGAGGATGGAGGAGGCTGGAAGAGGCTGTGAGGCTGGAGGAGGCTGGAGGAGCCAGTGAGGCTGGGGGAGGCTGTGAGGCTGGAGGAGGCTGTGAGGCTGGAGGAGGCTGTGAGGCTGGAGGAGGCTGTGAGGATGGGGAGGCTGGAGGAGGCTGTGAGGATGGAGGAGGCTGTGAGGCTGGAGGAGGCATTTACTGTACTGAGCATTCTCAGTACAGTAAAAGGTCTCCAAACAGGAGGGCAGGGGTTAAAAAAAAAAAAAAAGTTAATGCTCACCTCTCCCCGAGCCCCCGCCGTCTCCTGCCGTCTTCCTCCAGGCTTCCTCCAGGCTTCCGGTGGCTGGCGCAGGCTGCCAGTGTCTGCAGAGCTCTTCTAGTGCAGTTCAGGACCTGCGGTGATGTCACAGTCACGTGACACCAGGTTACCATGGAGTAACCTGGTGTCACGTGACTGTGACATCACCACAGGTCCTTGACTGCAGTAGAAGAGCTCTGCAGACACTGGGAGCCTGCGGCAGCCACCGGGAAGCCTGGAGGAAGCGTGGAGGAAGACGGCAGGAGACGGCGGGGGCTCGGGGAGAGGTGAGCATATTTTTTTTTTTTTTTTTTTTAAGGGTAGTGCGGCTGCGGCTCGTGATGATGCTGCGCGTCATCACTCGCAGTCCCGCAAAGCATCTTGGGATTGGGCTACAGTGCCCGAATTCCCAACTGCCGATTATATAAGTAGATACTGAAATGTAACTTTATTTAATGCACTGATCCCCCCAGCAAAGCTGGGTGACCCTATCTCTAACAAAGTACCAGCAAAATAACATAAACCATATTCTTGGGGGCGGGCGGGCGGGGACTTCAGCAACTGCTGTTGCCACTGAATTGTCCGGCCAAATGTCCCCCTTTATATACCCAAGCCAGAGGGTGGCTGGCCAATCAAATAATTCAAATTTGGCGGGCTTCTTCCCGCTCAATTTTAATTTCTGACGTCATTTCACCCAGCAACTAATCTGCTGGGCCAATGACTGTGTTTCTTCCCTATTGCAGCGCGTTGCCCCAAGATGGCTCCTATCCTATGTGAATAGTTGCCAATTCAATATATTTTTCCAAATGGGAGTTGAATTCAGGTGCAGGTGTCCAGTTTGACCTTTTCTTGGTTGTCATGATCCTTCTTCTTTTGACCCAGTTGGGTTCGGAGTCCTCTTTGTCAGTGTAAAATTCCCTCATGCTTAGTCTCCCGAAGTAATCCTCAATGTCGCTGCACAGTTCAATTTTATCCAGAGCTTTAGTAGGACAAAATGAGAGTCCCCTAGAAAGCACAGCAAATTCCACTTTGTTGGGTTTGTAATCTGAAAGGTTGATGACACAATTAGATGCTTTTTGACAGGAGTAGTTGTCCAAGTTGTCAGGATTTGTCTTTTTGTTTGTATTGAGTCCTGAATTGATGCGCAATCTATGTAATTTCTTTTCCTTGTTATGAATCAGACGAGTCTGTAATTTATGATAATATTGTTGTAATTTCTGTTCCATGGCTTCTGTAAGTGTGTCCCTCCATATTTCCAATTCCCCCTGGATGTTACTTTTGATTCTGTAGAAGACATGCAAAAGATGGTTCCTTAGTCTCTCAGAGGTCCTGTGACAAAGATTTTGTGCATAATGAGTATTATAGGTATGCAGAAGTGGATTTGTAATCCAGAGTCCTTTGGGAATCAGATTCTCCTTCTTGCATTTGGATAGGAAAAATATGTCACTGTCCAAATGTGCATGTTTCTTCAGAAGTGTCTTTAAATCCATAAAGATTCGGTACATTCCGGTATCCTCCATTATGATAAGGTAAAAAATGTTTGTACCGTGTTAGCCAGTAGATAGAAAAATATTGGAATCTGAGAGTCCTCAGTGGTTGATACCTTTTAATGGCTAACTGAAAAGATGGTAAGTATAGCAAGCTTTCTGGAAACTATGGCCCTTCATCAGGCATCAATGACACAAATTCTGAACACACATACATATATACTGTACATAAGCAGGGTTAGATGCTGTAGTAAATACAACAGGTGACGTAAAGCAGAGTCAGGCTAGGGAGGGGGAGAGGATTTGGGAAAGTAAAGTCAAAATTCTAAGATAAGAGAAACCGATTGTATTATTATTCTATGATTAGTGGCCTGTGGAGACCTGAAGATACCTCAGTGAGTTGTAGAAAGCCATAAATCAAAAAGAGACAGTTCACATAAGCAGGCTGCCGGCCCTATCTCTTATGTGCATACAGCTTTCACTACTGAAAGCTGTGTGCATGTTCATGAAAGATTATGTTCACATGTTAGCATGTGAGCGTGAAGACGTTCTGTGTGCTGGCTTACCACACAATGTGCTGCACAGAAGAAGCGGCTACTGCAGCATCAGAGAGGTCTCTATGTACCTCACGGTGATCAGTGTCCCCAAGTTCTGCCTGTGCCCCCTTAGTAATCCCTGTGCCCCCTCTCTCTTTGTGCCCCCAGGTCTACATGCTTCCTAATGATCTATGTGCCCCCCATGATGCCTGTGCCCCCCTAGTGATCTTTGTGCCCCCCCCAGTGATGCCTGTGCACCCCAGTGATGCCTGTGCCCCCAGTGATGCTTGTTCCCTCAGTATCATGTTCCCAGACAGTGATGCCTGAGCAAACCCAGTGATGCCTATGCCCCCTAATGATCTTTGAATAATGCAATGAATCCTGGCACACAATATTTGTACAATGATAAACAGGAGACGTCAACTCAGACTATCAATTTGCTTTTCCAGTGTCAAGTCCTCTAAACTACCAGCAAGGATGTGTGTGGGACAAAATTCCCTGTGTAACCATCCTTGCTGGTTTTCCCTATGCTAATGAGAGTTTAACTAGTCGAGGGGGTGTTGTTTCCTCTAACTAGTACACTATGCATGATCAGAAGTCTTTTGCAAGTCCGTCTATCTGCAACGCAGCCAGGGGTGAACCTGCTGCCTGAGGTGAACTGCAAAACATCGCCCAAGCCCCCCCTCCCACCCCCGCGTAGTAAATGTTTTGATCTGTAAAAATAAATCTGGTTTATACAGATCTATATTTATCTTGTAAAAATGAGAAAAAAAGTAGACATTTTAGTTTACAGAAACAGAAAAAAAGATGTCACACAAGGATGTCAGCGCCATCACACGCACATACAAGAACGACACAGAGGAATCCCGAACAGGGATCATTAATGGCAATGTCGGCTAGGCACAAGCATATAGACACATAATGACAACTGGCAGAGCTGTTGTCCTGTAGGCAGACACAGTCCTGCATCCTTATAGCACAGGAGGCAGCACTGATTGCCAACCTCTGGCACACACCTACAAAACTCTGGGCAGCTCCAATGTGACGGTTGCCTGGCAGTAACTAGTCAAACATGTCACCATGAAGCACCATCCACACCACAGGTAAATGACCTGCAGTCTGATCATCAACAAGCCGCCACTGCACTAAGATGGTAAAATGGCACTTCTCCTTCAAAAGACCACGCTTCCTCCCGAATTGCTTAACCAATCACAAGCGCCGCACATGGGGCTGCCTGGAATTAATAACAGGGTCCTTCGTATTGGGTTGAGCAAAGGATATGGCAGCGGGAACAGGGAATAGCACCACCAACCAACCGCTGCTCAGGAGAAACATGCCTGTATGTACCGATGGGCGGCACTGGACAAGATGTGTAAGTTATGACCAATAAATCCTACAGAAGAGGGACAATGCATTCTGCATCATAGAAATTATGGAGTCCCAGAGCAAAAGATCTAATTGGGCAACCCCCAAAAAAAGAATATTTGGCTGGGTCACATAGGTACATCTCTCACAACATTTCAGCCTTTACAAAGTAATTTTCCTCCTACTGAAGCCCCTAGATTCCCCTTTCATTGCTCCTATAAAGTGTGATGCCAACAAAAGTGCCCAACAAACACTGTATGATCCCACACAGTGCATTCCTCCACACACACAGTATGATGACCCTACTGTACCTCCTTCAACTACCACAGTAAAGTATGATCCTCAACTATGGCCCCCTCCCAGCCATCCATGTAGTATAATGGACATATGTACAGTATAATGGCCCCCAACACAGCCCTCAAATTGCCCTTCATAAAGACTCCCTTGTAGCCCTCCAAGTATTATCATGCCTCCCCAGGGGCGGACTAGCCCAGGTGACAGGGAGGCATTTGCCCCCCACGCTGGTGGTTGAGTCCTAGTTTAGTGCTGCCCACAATAGTGATAGCGGCCGCGCGACGGCGCATTGCGGCCGCAGCTCACAGCGGGACCCGGGAAGCAGCAGGTGGGCAGCGGTCGGCAGCATGGAGGCTGGTGAGCGAAGCAGCCCACCTTACCCCTCGCTCCTCACTTGGCCTCGCTCCGGCAGCACCCCACTCCCCCCCCCTCTCTCCTCCTCACCTCCTCAGGCCTCGCTCCCACAGCACAACCCGGTCCTTACTTGGGCGCTGGCTGGAAGAGGTGGACTGCCCCCCAGGGCAAGATCTGCCAGCCCCTGTGCCTCCCACATAGCCCTTCAAATATAATGGCTTCCATGTAGTATAATTGGCTCCATATAATGCACCACCCATAGTATTCCATATAGTATATTGCACCCCCAAATTCCTCCATATATTATGCACCCCCATAGTCCTCCATATAATATAATACACCTGCACAGTCCTCCATATAGTATATTGCACCCCATAGTCCTCCAAATAGCATATTGCACCCCCACAAACCTCCATATAGAATAATGCACCCCTACAGTCCTCCATATAGAATAATGCACTCCCACAGTGCTCCATATAGTATAATGCACCCCACTGTCTTCCATATAGAATAATGCACCCCCACAGTCCTCCATATTGTATAATGCACACCACAGTCCTCCTTATAGAATAATGCACCCCCACAGTCCTCCGTATAGTATATTGCACCCTTAAAGCATGACATATAGTATAATACACCCTCACAGTTCTCCATATGGTATAATGCACCCCCAAACTCCTTCATATAGTATAATGCACCCAAAAGTCCTCCATATTTTATAATGCACCCCAAAAGTCCTCCATATAGAATAATGCACCCCCACAGTCCTCCATATAGCATAATGCACCCAAACAGTCCTCCAAATAGTATAATGCACCCCCACAGTCCTCCATATAGAATAATGCACCCCCACAGTCCTCCATATAGTATAATGCACCTCACAGTCCTGCATATACTCACAGTCCTGCATATAGTATAATGCACTCCCACAGTCCTCCACATAGAATAATGAACTCCATAGACCTCCAAATAGCATATTGCACCCCTACAGACCTCCATATAGAATAATGCATGCCCACAGTCCTCCATATAGAATAATGCACCCCCACAGTCCTCCATATAGTATAATGCACCCCACAGTCCTTCATATAGCATATTGCACCCCCACAATTTTCCATATAGAATAATGAAACCCCATAGTTCTCCATACAGCATATTGCACCCCCATTGTTCTCAATATAGTATAATGCAACCCCATAGTCCTCCATACCTCTATATAGTATAATGCCCCCCATAGTACTCCATATGGTATAATGCACCCCCATAGTCCTCCATATAGTATAATACACCCTAATAATCCTCCATATGGTATAATGCACCCCCATAGTTCTTCATATATTATAATGCATCCCCTATAGCCTTCCTTATAGTATAATGCACCTCATAGTCCTCCAAATAGTATTACTAGATGGTGGCCCGATTCTAACGCATCAGGTATTCTAGAATATAGAAATAGAGATTGCATGGGGAAGGCGGTGAGGGCTGAATTGGGAGGAACTTTGAAGAAGGAGCTGCGGGGAAAGGAGGGCGTGGCAGGGGGAGGAGGGAGGACAGAGCAGCAGGGGGGAGGAGAATGGAGGACAGACGAGGTAGCGGCGGGGTGTGGGAGGATGTAGCAGCACAGATAGGGGGAGGAAGGAGCAGCAGGGGAGGATGGATCACAGAGCGGCAGGGGGGAGGAGGACGGAGGATGAAGCGGCGGAGTGGGGGAGGACAGAGCAGCACAGGCAGGGGGAGGACGGAGGATGGAGTGGCAGAGGGGAGGAGGACAAAGGAAGGAGGAGGAAGCGGTGGGGTGGGGGAGGATGGAGCAGCACAGGCAGGGGGAGGACGGAGCGGCAGGGGGAGGATGAAGCACAGAGCGGCGGGGGGTGGAGGACAGGATGAAGCGGCGGGGTGGGGGAGGACGGAGCAGCACAGGCAGGGGGAGGATGGAGGATGGAGTGGTGGAGGGGAGGAGGACAAAGGAAGGAGGAGGAAGCGGTGGAGGAGAATAGAACGGCACAGGCAGGGGGAGGACGGAGCACAGAGCGGTGGGAGGAGGAGGATGGAGGACAAAGCGGCGGGGTGAGGGAGGATGGAGCACTGTACGGCAGCTCAGTGGTTAGCAGAGTATACAGGGGCTCAGTGGTTAGGAGAGTATACGGTGGCTCAGTGGTTAGCACTGCGCGGTGGCTCAGTGGTTAGCACTGCGCAGTGGCTCAGTGGTTAGCGCTGCGCGGTGGCTCAGTGGTTAGCACTGTGCGGTGGCTCAGTAGTTAGCACTGCGCGGTGGCTCAGTGGTTAGCACTGCGCGGTGGCTCAGTGTTTAGCAAAGTATGGTCACTCAGTGTTTAGCACCGTACGGTGGCTCAGTGTTTAGCACTGTACGGTGGCTCAGTGGTTAGCAGTGAGCGCGGTGGGCAGAGTGGTCAGCGCAGTGCAGTGGACAGAGTGGTCAGTGCAGTGCAGTGGGCAGAGTGGTCAGCGCAGTGCAGTGGGCAGAGTGGTCAATGCAGTGCGGTGGGCAGAGTGGGCAGCGCAGTGCGGTGGGCAGAGTGGTCAGCGCAGTGTGATGGGCAGAGTGGTCAGCAGAGGACTGAGGCACTCTGCCTGCCATTCTTACCACCGGGTCATCATCTTCCCGCTGCCGCATCTTCGCTCCGCCGTTCCCACCATCTTGGCTCCACTCCTCCGTGCCGGCGACATGTTTCTTCCAAAATGGCGTCCGGGAACTCTCGCGAGACTTCCCGGATGCCATATTGGATCCAGTCCTCCGGGGGCGGCGACATGTCGGCGGAACGGAAGACTGAGGATCCAGGCGGCAGTGGGGAAGACGCAGGGCCGGTGGTAAGTATAGCGGACAGTGCATGGAGGTGTGTGTTTGTGCGTGCGTACATGTGTATGTGTGCGGGCGGCCATATTAGAACACCCACAGTGGGTGTAGAGGCTACTTCAGCCAGGATGTGACGTAGTATACCGTTACATCCTGACGAAAGTAGCCTTAGGGTATGTGCACATCAGTCGTTTTGTGGGCTGTTTTTGAACGTTTTCCGTCGGTTGTTTCCGCTGAGTTTTATGTTAATTTATGTTAATCCTAGCCACCGGTTGGATTAACATGCTAGTCAATGGAGTTTAGAAAACGCTGTCTACATTAGAAGGGTTTTTGTCTGGTCGTTTTCAGTTTATTCACCAGTTTTCCACCGGTTGTCAAAGATAGAGCAAACGACTTCTTTTCAGCGTTTTTCCAGCGGGTCCAGCTGAGCAAGTGCACCAAAGACCAGTCTGGAAATCGCTAAGAAAAATGCCGGGGAAATCGCCAAGAACACGCTGTTCAAACGCTAATAACCCGATCGCAAATCGTTAGCAAAACGCTAACAAAACCAGGGACACTGGCGAGTTCAGAAAACTCAGTTCTGACATTCTCCACACGGTTCCCGGTCGTTCTGCAAAGATGCAGAAACGACTGATGTGCACATACCCTTAAGGTTTTATTATAATAGATGGGCTCCAATAGTCCTCCATATAGTATAGTGCACCCCATTGTACTCCATATAGTATATTGCACCCCTAGTGTCCTCCTATATTATATTGCACATTACATAGTTTCCATTAGTGTACTTACTAATTAAAAAAAAAAAAAAAAAATACCCACCTCTCTTCTTGCTGCTCCAGTCTCCTCAGCATCTGCTCTGCTGCTCTGCACATCTCAGCACAGTGGGGCTCGGTGATGACATCATTGTGCCCCGTCGTGCTGAGCTGCAGTCGGTGAACAGCGGTGGCTGTGACTCGGGAAAAGCACTATAGAACTAGGAGCAGCATCCGCAGGAGCCACTACTGGTACACACACGCCTCCGCATGCCCCGTACACACATGGCTCCGCTCCGTACACCTAGTACACACTCAGTTCTGCTCTATACACCTTGTACACACGGCTCTGCTCCGTACACCTCGTACACTCTTTACTCTACTCTGTACACCTCGTACACACACAGCTCTGCTCCATACACCTCATACACATGCGGCTCTGCTCCATACACCTTGTACACAAGCAGCTCTGCTCCGTAAAAACGCGGCTCTACTTTGTATGCCCTGTACACATGCCACTCCGCTCTGTACACCTCGTACATACTCTGCTCTGCTTCGTACACCTCGTACACATGCGGCTCCACTCCATTCACCTAGTACACATTTGGCTCTGCTCCGCACGACCCGTACACACGCCGCTCTGCGCCTTACGCCCCATACACCCTCTGCTCTGCTCCATACACCTAGTACACTCTCGGCTCTCCTCTGTACACCTCCTACATATGCGGCTCTGCTCCATACGCCCCGTACACACTTGGCTCCGCTCTGTACACCTAGTACACGCTTGGTTCTGCTCCACACGACCTATACACATGCGGCTCTGCTTTGTACACCCTGTACCCAGTCAGCTCTACTCCACACTCCTAGTACACTCTGGCTCTGCTCCGTACACCTTGTACACATGCGGCTCTGCTCTATACGCCCCGTACACACTAGGCTCCGCTCTGTACACCTAGTACACACTTGGTTCTGCTCCATACGCCCCATGCACACTAGGCTCCACTCCGTACACCTAGTACACACTTGGCTCAGCTCTGCACAACCAATACACACACGTCTCTGCTCCGTACACTTCGTACACTCTCCGCTCTGCTACGTACACCTCGTAAACACTCGGCTCCACTCCGTACACATTGTACACATGCAGCTCCACTCTGCACACCTCATACACACTTGGCTCTGGTCCGACCGACCCATACACATGCGGTTCCGCTCCGTACACCTCTTACACACTCGGCTCTGATCCGCATGCCTCGTAAACACGCGACTGTGCTCCATGCACCTAGTACACTCTCAGCTCTGCTCCATACACCTCATATACACTCAGCTCCACTCCATACACCTCGATCACACTCGGCTCTGATCCACATGCCTCGTACACATGTGGCTCTGCTCCATAAACCTAATACTCTCAGCTCTGCTCCAGGCACCTTGTACACACGCGGCTCTGCTCCATACACCTGGTACACTCTCAGCTCTGCTCCGTACACCTCGTACACACTCGGCTTCCCTCCATACACCTCGTACACACTCAGCTCTGATCCACATGCCTCATACACACGTGGCTCTGCTCCATACACCTCGTAAACTTTCAG
This sequence comes from Allobates femoralis, assembly GCA_033576535.1. Taxonomy (NCBI): domain Eukaryota; kingdom Metazoa; phylum Chordata; class Amphibia; order Anura; family Aromobatidae; genus Allobates; species Allobates femoralis. The sequence continues at coordinate 39,153,943 of JARQOC010000007.1, forward strand.
CTTTGCTACATCCACACTGTGAATCCCTCCTGACCACACACATAAACTTCACCTCATCCAGCACCATGACGACCTGGAAGGTGGAGTCCTGCTTACACTGAGGAGCTGATCATGTGATCCCAGACTCCTCCCCTCCATTGACATTATCACAGGTTCTGTAAGCACAGAGCAGAGTTTGCGGCTCTGCAGGTGGAGTAAAAAGCCAGCTCACACTGCCGGGGGCGGCGCAACATGTGGCTGGTGCGGAGAGACCGCGGGCGCTGCAGTAGGAGGCCCAGCAGCCCCCCAGATGTCCCGCCAACTACTCCCCCTAGATATGGAAGATACCTGATCGCAGTGGTGGTGGCCAGGACTATAGGAGCTGGAGTGGCATCAGCAGGGGGCCGTGCTACCACCAGGCGCCTCTGCTGATGCCGCCCCTTGTCTACCAACAGGGGTTGCCGCCTGAGGCAGACAGTTCATGTTGCCTCACGGTTGGTGCGTCACTGCGCGTGGCTCTGTGTTGGGTGTACGGTCCTGGCTTCAGAGCCACACTGCAGATAGACAAAAGTGCATAAGAATCCTGATCATGCCCAGTGCAGCACTGAATCCGGGACATAACACCCGACACAGAGCCACACTGCGGATAGATGTGTAAGAGCCCAGGGACTGGTGACCCAAATGTTTAATATGTCATAGTTTCTGTTCTGGAACGTGGGTGCAGTGGCTGTGTTTCTTGGATTGTCTATGAGGCTGATATTTCCTGCTATCCGCCCCCACACAGTGTCCACAGCCAATGGAAGGACTACAGACATAGGTCTTGGGGATAACAGTTGCTTTACTACAGCAGGAACGAGGAAATCCAGCACGGAATAGATGTTTCACAGTCTCTCGTATGTAGGCCATGGCAACTACAACTTCACAGCAAATATTGAAGTGGAATGGGGGTTCTGGAGCTTTAGGGGCATGATTGTTTTAGATGTAATAATTGTATGCTTTTAGAAGAAGGTTTATAGTCTTTTGAAGCTTAAAGTGGAAGGGTAGGTATGATAAGAAGATTGTACAGACCTGGAATCCTGGTGGTAGTACCACAGCTAGTCAAGGCACGTGCAGAAGTACTTGAAAACAAATGTAGAAAGTTGCCCAGCGTGCCACGAGGACCAGACGGCTGATGCATGGACAATGGCGTGGAAGGCAATAATGTTGCAGTGGGACAGGGAACCCCCCAAACTTTTGCAACCCGCGTGCAGCAAGTTCTTCTATATACACAGTATGCCCTACTGTTTGAAGAAGCACATGTAGATCTGGACAGCAAGTAATTAGGATAGGTTGTTTTTTAGTATATTGGCTGTGGAAGTCAGGGCAGGATGAAATTTTAGGCCTTGGGTCTGGCATGAAATCTTGTGAAGAGACTCTCTACATGTGCTCTGCTCCAGGAGTCTTGGCCATAACTAGATAATTCCAGCCCCGTCTAGCCAGAGGCTGAAAGTAGCCTCACCTATTGAGCCATGTGACCGAGTCACTGGCCAATAGAACAATACCCAATCTACATTTCAGTCTCTCACAGTGTACGGTAAATATAAACCACACATTTTCACCAGAAAATGGTGCTCGGACACAACAAATGAGAAATACATGAATTATAATTGGATGTAACCAAACGTGCATATCTAAAGGTCACAAATGAAAGGGACTAAATATAGAGGTGTGGCTAGGGACCGAGTTTGAGTGTGCGAGAGCTACTCATAGTCCAGGGGTACTTATAGGGACAGACACATTCTGGATCGGGCCAGATGGATGTGCAAAAGAATCCTGATCATGCCAGTGTGCCTATGAAGCCGGGACCATACACCTCACAGAGAGGTGCAGTGAGGCTGCGGGAATTAGACATTTTTTAAAAAGCATTAAGGAAATTACTTAAAAATCACCAGCATATGTTTTCCTCGATAGACTCCCACGCTTGAAAAAAGAATATTAACTGCAAACATCCTAAATTAGTTTTTAGAGGTGTATGTTGATTATTATGTTGAATGAGTTTTTCTTTTGGTGAAATAACTCCCTTCAGTCTGAAAAGTGAAAGAAACCCAGAAAAGCCTCCAAATCTCCACTGACTCATTACTTATAGATTGTTTTGGCTCCAGCTCCTCCATATTGTGTCCCTCTGCTTAGAGCAGGGGTCTCAAACTCGCGGCCTGAGGGCCGCATGCGGCCCCTGGGGCTTCACTATGCGGCCCACGGCACCTTGGACAACTTAATCATGCATTGCCCCAGTGCAGGGGGCCGCTGCAGTCCCCGCTGTGTGATGACTTCTGTCCGCAGCACTAACAAGCTCTGCCACTCAGCAAGATCAATGCAAGCTGCCAGCCAATGAGAGGCCCGCAGCTGACGGCAGAATATGACGTCACCTGCAGGCCTCTGGCTGGTAGATTGCATTGATCTTGATGAGCAACAGAGCTTGTCTGAGCGGCGGCTGGAGGAAGTCATAGCACAGCGGAGGCCGGAAGTCAGTACAGTGGGGACCGCGGCGGCCCCCTGCACTGGAACGATGCATCATTAAAGTGAGAAAAGTGTGCGTGTATAAGAGAGGGTGTGTGTGTGAGGGTGAGTGTGTGAGTGAGGATGTGTGTATAAGAAAGTGTGTGCGAGTTTCAGTGTGTGTATGAGTGTGAGTGTAAGAGTGTGTATGAGGATGTGTGAGAGTGTGTTTGAGAGTATGTGTGTGTGTGAGGGGGGGTTTGTGTGTGGGTTTGTGTGTGAGTGTGATAGAGTGTGTATTTGAGTGTGTAAGAAGGTAAAACAGGATGGGGGGCATCACTATAAAAGTAGATTAGGATGGGGGGGCATCTCTATAAAAGTAGATCAGGATGGGGACACCACTATAAAAGGGGATCAGGATGGGGGACATCACTATAAAAGGGGATCAGGATGGGGGACATCACTATAAAAGTAGATCAGAATGGGGGACATAACTATAAAAGGGGATCGGGATGGGACATCATCACTAAAGGGGATCAAGATGGGGGACATCACTACTAAAGGGGAATGGGAAGGGGGACATCACTAGAAAAGGAGATCAGGAAGGGGGTCATCACTAGAAAAGGGGATCAGGATGGGGGACATCACTACAAAAGGAGATCAGTGTGGGGACATCACTACAAAAGGGGACCATGATCGATGGGGGACATCACTAGAAAAAGGAATCAGGATGGTGGACATCACTAGAAAAAGGGATCAGGATAGGGATCATCACTAGAAAAAGGGATCAGGATGGGGGACATCACTAGAAAAAGGGATCAGGATAGGGATCATCACTAGAAAAAGGGATCAGGATGGGGGACATCACTAGAAAAGGGGATCAGGATGGGGGACATCACTAGAAAAGGACATTACTACAGGATGGAGACATTACTACAAGAAAGGGATCAGGACTTGTACTTTACTACATTGAGCAAGAAATTCTGGTATTACTAAAAATATCACTTAGTCCCACAAGAGATGCGGCCCCCCACTATAAATGTTTTTCTATGTGCGGCCCACCAACCCAGCTGAGTTTGAGACCCCTGGCTTAGAGTAAAGAGGGTTGTACTTCAATGCTGACCATGAGACTACAGTAAACTACATTTCCCACAACTACCTGCTTCTTCTCCAGACTTGCTACTCTTCCCCATGTACAGAGAATGGTAGCTTCTAACTGATTTGCGTTCTGCTAAAAGCCCCCAGGACAAAGCTGAAAAAAGGAGACCTGGTGCTCTGCATGGTTTCTAATATTGTCCCAATAAATACTGTACAATTCTTGTCTGTCCCTGCAACTCTGGGTCACATAGTGTCTGCACTGACGTTTAGTGACTGTCAGCACTTATATCTGAACCCCCACACAACAGTATTCAGGCATATGTGGCGATGGGGCCTTGACTATAATGATGCAGATGGAGTCGCACTGTGCTCTGTTGTGAATCTTTTTCGTCCGAACACTTCTATTGAAGGCAGACAGCAAGACGTAGTCGACTTTGTATTGCTTCCTGCCTCAAATAAGTGTATACAGCCAAAAGTGAAGTACAACAGAGCATCTGAATCATTATAGTCAATGGTCCCATCGCCACAAATGCCTAAATCCTGTTGTGTGGGGGTTCGGATGTAAGCCCAGACAAAGTCACTAAACGTTGTGGAAAAAAGCTATGTCACCCAGCTGAATCCTTCCACTGTCACATCCTCCATCCTCTAATTCTGTATGTGTTCCACCACTTTTGCAACCCTTTCTCAATTCCTAAGTGCCCTCCTAGTAAAATAATAACACCTATATTCACCTCCAGTGTGGGCATCACTTCAGCAGTGTCGGAGCGGGATCACATGACATTGTTTATATCACGCAATCCCAACAAAGTACTGACTCAGGGGGATGAATAAGAATGCACGTCACAATTTCAAATTTATATTTAATAAATATTTAGAAACACATGAATCATTCACTTCACATTTCATGAATACTTACTACTTAGTATTGGTATATCACACATAATCCAAATAAGTTACATAAAATAAAGTAAAAAAGTGGGATGGTTCAAAGGGAATATATACTTTTCAAGGCACTGTACACACAACACACTGAGTTCAAAGCCTCAGCTCCGAAACAACTTCACAAACTAGGTCATGTTATGTATAAAATAATCATTAGACAATAAGAACAAATACATTTATTTTTAAGATTCCTCTATATGATTTAAAAATATGTTGAATGGAGTTATATAGCAGAAGAAAATATGTTTTAAATGTTACCACAACTAATAGTGTTACATATTCAATGTTTCTTGATGTTCCTAGGTTCAGTGCTCCTCTTGCAGTCCAGGCAGCCCCACTTCAGTGTTTGCTTCAAGACAGGAGAGAGAGGTCCTCTGTCTCAGGAATAAGGAAGCTTGATGGCGTGTATTCTAAAATGAGTCAGTCAGCCAGACCCCTTCATACACATGACTGGTCTAGGTCAGACACAGGAAGCTCTCCTTTGTGTTGAACCTAAAAAGGAAGATGAGAGCTGCCAAGACGGCAAGAGGAGTCCTGGATCCTGAACATTCGAGCATATTTGAAAAATAAAGTATATTAAGTGCTATTATATAACATTTCAAATACAATAAAACATATTTTCATACCAATGATTAAACCCATTTCATCCCCTTTAAGACCAGATTGTTTATGCCTTTGGTTTAACGTGTAACTGCCATTTACATTTTTTTTTTTTAATAATAATGTACAGCAAGTGATTATAATAAACTATCAAATATACTTCATAAGTGAAATCTGGAAGAAAATCTTTCAAACACCTTCCAGAAGATATCCCCACTAGGCTGTTTCTAAACCTAACATATGATGGTTTTCAAGGCTGGGAGGGGGGTCTACACAGCGTTTACACTACAACTGACCAGTGTCCCAAGTTACCTAAGGCAGTGCTGAGCTCAGATTGGCAGCACGCAGCTTCTGTGATCTTATCTGACTCATCTCCATTCACATCGGCTCTGCTCCGTGTATTCAGCTTATGGCCTCCACACAGCTCCTCAGCTGATTGCACAGAGCAGAGCAATGTGAATGGAGAGATCAGATAAGATCACAGGAGCTGCGTGCTGACAGCCTAAGCTCAACACTGTCCCTCCCTGAGGTAACCTGAGCCACTGATGAGCTGTAGTGTGACCACTATGTAGGCTCTCCCCCTTATATCGTCGTATTCAGAGCATGGAGCTGAATACAAATTTCCCTGACAACCAGCAAATTTCATGATGGGCCCCCAGGGCCATGTGGTACTCGGTACCAGGCTTTGCTACTTCTGGGGGATTCACAGGGGTCGAGACCCGGCTCCGTGACCCTGGGCATCAGATAAAAGTTCAGAGCTGGTGGTCGTGACGCCATCCATGTTGTTCGGCTATTGGGGCCGATGCTGCGGTCCGGGACTTTTGGAGATGATGGGATTGCAGCTACGGTGATATTGCTCCCCACAGGTGGAGCGATTCCCCAGGGCAACCGGTATAGTCTATGGCGATAGTAGGCCGCTGGGGTGCAGGATTGAAAGTGCACTATAACCAACAGACACACAGTACGTAGTCTCCTTTACCTTTCCTGATAGTTGCTGGTTCAGACCAAGGTACTGTCTACAGGCGATGTTGTGAGTCCGGGTGGCCTGGAAGCAAGTCTGGGATCTCCTCACCTGGTGAGTTCTGAGGCCTCCCTGCTGTGCTTCTCTGTGCTGGTCCTGGCTCCCTGTAACTAAGCTACGACCCTCTCTCTCTCTGCTGTTAAGTCTCTCACCTGTATGCCAGGTAGCTTGAGCCCTTCCCAGGCACCCCTCCTCTGGCATCTGTCCCTGAGCTCTCTGATGCTGCTGTGCATCCTGGTGTTTTGCTGTGGCCGGGAGATGTGGAATCTCCCATCCTCCAGTTTTGGCTGCTGGGCCTGTAGTTTCCTCACAGCCTCGGACTCTGGTGTCCATTTCTGGCGCTCTGCACTGGGGTGAGACGGAGGGCTGGCTCCACTCCCCAAGCCTGCTTCTCTCCTTTTCCAGATCTTCTCCTACGGGTCCCTCATGCTTGCTAGTCTCTGTCCTGGGACGAGCCTTAAACTGCTCCAGTCCACAGGAAGTCTTCACAGCCTTTCTAGGAGCTGAACTGACTAACCCCTCCCCCAGGCCAGAATTTATAGTTCAGCTCCCCTAAACTCGGGTTTCAGAGCTCCCCCTTCTGGTCTGGAGTCTGGAAAAGTGTTGCATGCTGTGGGCTTACCTGGTGTGGATACCCCTTCTTGCTTCCAAGCATGACATCACCCCCCGAGGGAGGCAATGCCATTGTGGCAATCGGACTCTGGGGTGCCACATGTCAGGTTTAGAAACAGTCTAGTAAGGACATCTTCTGGAAGGTTGAAAGGTTTGAAAGGTTTTTTTCTTTTGAAAGCTTTCACTCATGAAGTATATTTGAAAGTTTATTATTATCACTTGCTCTACATTATTATTAAATAAAAATTTAAATGGTGGTTACACTTTAACCTCTGTTTTTACAGGTTACAAATCTTTGCACAGCGCATATTTATGCAAAAATGTGCCACTTTTCTCAGTACGCAATAGAATTTAAAAGTTCTCATAAAAGTGTCCTTGCAGATTAGTTCCTGTTTAAAGGGAATCAGTCAGCAGGCTTTTACAATTCAAACTATTTATATGTGCATGTAGATCTTTCAAATACAACTCCAGCAATACCTTTAAATGGTCAGTGCATTCCTTTGTTAGGCTGGGTTCACACTTGCGGATCCCTTCGCAGTGTTCTGTGGAGGGGATCCGCGAGCTGAGTGCAGCCTCCGCAAGCCCCTATGTTTATAATGTGAGCGCACAGTGCTGCGCTTGACTGCGCATGACCGTGCACTCCTATTCATTTGCCTGTGTGATTTGTACGCAGGCGAATGCCTGCGCACAAAGCAAACACTCTCGTCTGCACCAGGAATGCAACATTTTGCGTTCCTGGTGCGGACGAGAATGTGTGATTTGTGCGCAGGCATACGCCTGCGTACAAATCACACAAGCAAATGAATGGGAGTGCACGGTCATGCGCAGTCAAGCGCAGCACTGTGCGCTCACATTATAAACATAGGGGCTTGCGGAGGCTGCACTCAGCTTGCGGATCCCCTCCACAGAACACTGCGGAGGGGTCCGAAAGTGTGAATCCAGCCTTACTGAGAAATCAGCATTTGAACTGATATGCAAATGAGACTGTAGATCTGAAGCCTCTGTCACTCCAGCTGTATTCCTTGCCCAGTGCCTCCTCATTCTGCTTCACTATAAGCTCTTTTATCTGAAGTCACACAGGATAGAGGTTGTCAGTGAAACAGGACGAGGCTTTGCTGGGTGGGGAATAGAGCTCGAGTGACAGAGGCTTCAGACTTACAGCTCCATTTGCATATCAATTCAAATGCTGATTTCTAGGTAAGGAAGGAAGAGAATATGTGTTGACCTGCAGTTCTCAGTGGCGGCCGCTACACATTGAGTGACACTATGCTATTCACCTCTGATAGATGTTTGTTCTGATGAATTGGGATTCCAGGCCATCAATATTTTTATGCTCAACCAATAATTCTCATCTACTTAGTTGCCAATGTATTCCACTGGGGATTATGTCTGGAATATCTGCACCAAGTGGGCAGTGTATGCTGCCATATGATGTACTGCAAGAAGATTTAATTGCATGCAAATTTATGGTGGTGACACTCCCACTCCAGGACCGGGGAAGACTCAGGAAACTGGCAATTATTCTTCACTTCTCGGTTCTTTTAACAGGGACAGACAGGGTCCGAGACCCGTTCCCGTGACCTTGGTGGTGTCATTTAAATAAACGGGGGTAGATGGCGGGGGATGATTAGGGAAAGGGGAATTTGTGACGCCATCTGCAGTATGCAGGGCAGTCACCGCTGCTTCAAGACTTCTGGGGACAGTGACCGGCAGCTTGGATGGTTCTCCTCCCCGCAGGTGGAGCACGGTCCTCAGGCAGTAGGATGGAGTCAGTCTGTACCTTGGCAGATGTTCACTGTATTATCAATACCCCGATGTCTAATGCGGCCCCTGCGGCCGGTGGTCGCCGCTAAAGAAAGTCTCACACACCACAGCTGCAGTCTCTGGAACCAGGTCAGTGCAGTCGAGCCTCGGTTGGTGCCCCGTTTCATCTAACTAGGTGTTTCCTTCTGTGGTGGTTCCCTCATGCTACAAGCTCGTCTTGCCGCTCCTTACGTAACGCCTCCGTAGCACAGAGCTCAATTACCAACAGCCACAGGTGCTCTTGTACCCCTCCCGGGCACTGCTCAGTAGTTCGGCTGCCTTCCTCAAGTTGTGTTGGTTGTTCGGCCACAGCTCCCGTTAGGAGTCTGGGGCCTCCCTTTCAACAGTTCGGACATGAAGCATTCGCGCCGTGTTCAGGGCCGGGTCCCTGTGTCGTCCACCAGCCCTTCTGTCTCACCAGATACGGGCATACGGGGATCTACGTCTCATTCCGTACCACAAGGGCTCCCTGCTTTCTCTACACCTCTCGGGATTTCCCTCCTGTGGCGAGCGTGGTCGTGCTCCAGCCGCGGGAGTCAGCACCACATTGACCTACACTCCCGACTTCCACTCTACTCCTCTCTTGATGGTCTCTTCTCTCCAACTCTATTCTAGTACTCCTTCACTTCCCTGTCCTCCTTTTGACCTTGGTCCTCCCTCGGGGTCCACCCACCGTCCCTGGGCCACCTGCTGCAGCGCCCGCGGTCTATCACTCCCTGCCGGTCGCATGAGCCGGCTCTCTTCTCCGTCCTGCACAGCAGCACACTCTGCTCTATGCTTACAGGACCTGTGATGATGTGAATGGAGAGGAGGAGTCAGGGGTCCCATGATCAGCTTCTCAGTGTATGCAGGACTCCACCATGCAGGTCATCATGATGCTGGATGAGGTGAAGGTTATAATATGGGGTTGGAAGGGATTTACAGTGTGGATGTAGCAGAGCCGAGAGTGTACTAGGTGTATGGAGCAGAGCCGAGAGTGCACAAGGTGTACAGAGCAGAGCTGAGTGTGTACTAGGTGTATGGAGCAGAGCTGAGTGTGTATGAGGTGTACGAAGTAGGGCCATGTATACGAGGTGTACAGAGCAGAGCCAAGTGTGTACGAAGTGTACGGAGCAGAGCCGTGTGTGTACGAGGTGTACGGAGCAGAGCCGTGTGTGTACTAGCTGTGTGGAGTGGAACCGAGTGTGTACTAGGTGTATGTAGCACAGCCATGTGTGTACAAGGTGTACAGAGTGGAGCCAAGTGTGTACAAAGCAGAGCCGAGTGTGTACGAGGTGTACGGAGCAAAGCCACATGTCTACGTGGTGTACGAAGCAGAGTCGAGTGTGTTTGAGGTGTACAGAGCGGAGCCACATGTGTAAGGGGCATTCAGAGCAGAGCCGCGTGTATACGAGGTGTACGGAGCAGAGCCGCGAGTGTACGAGGTGTACAGAGAACTGCGTGTGTACGAGGTGTACGGAGCAGAGCCGTGTGTGTACGAGGTGTACGGAGCAGAGCCGCGTGTGTACGAGGTGTACGGAGCAGAGCCGCGTGTGTACAAGGTGTACGGAGCGGAGCCGAGTGTGTACGAGGTGTACGGAGTGGAGCTGTGTGTGTAAGAGGTGTATGGAGCGGAGCCAAGTGTGTACAGGGCATGCGGAGCCATGTGCATACGAGGTGTGTGTACCAGTGGTGGCCTCCCATGGATGCCGCTCCCACTCCTATAGTCCCGGCCGCCTCTGCCGGCAGCATTCTTCTACTGAGTCCCGACTGCCGCTGTCCACCTTCTGCAGCGAAGCACGACGGGGCAAGATGATGTCATCACTGAGTGCTGCTGTACTGAGACATTCAGAGCAGATGCTGAGAAGACTGGAGCAGCGATAAGAGAGGTATTTACTTTTTTTTTTTTTAATCAGTGAGTACACTGACGGGAAACTATTTAATGTGCAATATAATATAAAGGAAGACAATGGGGGTGCAATATACTATATGGAGTACTATGGGGATGCACTATACTATATGGAGGACTATGGGGGTGTATTATACTATATGGAGGGCTATTGGGGCCCATTATACTTTATGGAGGACTATAGGGGTGCATTATACTATAAGGAAGGCTATAGGGGATGCAGTATACTATATGGAGGACTATGGGGGTGCATTATACTATATGGAGGAATATGGGGTGCAATATACGATATAGGGGACTATGGGGGCCCATTATACTATATGGAGGACTATGGGGTGAATTATAATATATGGAGGGTTATGGGGTGCATTATACTATATGAAGAACTATGGATGATGTATTATAATATATGGAGTCAATTACACTATATGGAAGCCATTATAATATATTGAGGGCTCTGTGGGGGGCAAGATAATACTTGGAGGGGTGTGAAGAGCCTTTATACTTTATGCAGGGCTGTTTGAGGGTTGTGTCGGGGGCCATTATACAGCAACAAAAGGTATGGAGGGCTGTGTGGGAGTCACAGTTGGAGATCATACTGTGGCAGTGTAGTTGAGGGGCTTACATTAGGGTCATCATACTGTGCATATGGGGGAATTCACTGTGGGGCATCAAATAGTGTTTGGGGGGCACTTTTATTGGCATCACATTTTATGGCTGTAACGAAAGGGGCTTCAATAGGTGGAAAAATGTAAAGGGGCACAAAATAGAGACTGAGCATGTGTGGATCTGTATGGAGAGGGCGCAGCATGTGGAGACAGTATGTTGAGTTTGCAGAGTTTGATGAGGAACATCAATATAAATCGTGGGCAGTATAGGGGGATACAGTGTAGAGCAGGGGTGGGGAACCTCAGGCCCCAGGGCTGCATCCTCAATGAACTTTTCTGTGGCCCCCGGGCTGATTCCTGAGGCCTGCAGTGCTCAGGCTGGCAGACGTGTTTTGCCGACTGCCTGACTTTTAAACCCAGCTCCCCAGTGATCTCTATGCCCCAACCTCAGCCACCCCATCTGCCACTAACCTCTCCTGTGATGTCTAGGGCTCTCGCAAACCTGGAAAAGCAGTTTAGAAGCAACATGACCAATATCACCTAACATCACAGCCACACCAAAGAGAAGCAGCCCCACCCACCACAGTAGGGGTGAGTTCATTGTTTAACCAAATATAGCGGGTAATTTTCAAGTCGATAATTTTGTGCTGCCCCCGAAGGATGGCAGAAATTTCCAAAAGTGGAGGGCATGTGCCAGAAGAGGGACAGTGTATAAATCATATTTTGTGTAGAGAACAGTGAGAAGGAGCAATTATTTATTCCAGGGCACAGTGTAGGGCAGATATTTTTACTCATGAAAATGTTGATCATTCTGCTATTTTTAAGGGTATCATTCCAAGATGTGCTGCAGAAGACCACAGAAGATGGAAATCTGCAGAGGCAAACTGTGGATGTGAAAAGTCATCATGGTATCTGGACGAGATGAAGAAGAGAAAAAGACGACCCCGATCAGAGACAAGTCATCTATAAGGTATGCGGATGTAATTGATTATTTGTTATAATGACTAATTCTCATCAGTGTTGTGGATCCTGTATGCTTTTATTGATGGCTGGTAACAACAGCTCCCAATATGTCCTAACCATTGGTAATGATGTAGTAGGAGTTGTAGGTTCATGCAGTACAAATGTGTATGGGTCTGAATGGACATTACAATTGTTTTACCATGTACTGATTCAGGTGGCTGTGATGATGAATTTTGTTACAGATGAGGCTTGTAATTTCTGTACTGATGGAGGTTATATGGATGTATTTCTGTACCTCTGGTGGGTCTGGTTATGTATTTCTGTACTGCTAAAGGTTTTGACATAGTGTTTCTGTACCTTTGGTGGGTCTGGTGCTTTATTTCTGTACTGATGAGGGTTTTGACTTTGTATTTCTGTACTGATAGGGGTTATATGGATGTATTTATGTACCTCTGGTGGGTCTGGTGATGTATTTATGTTCTGATGGGGGTTATATGAATGTATTTCAGTACCTCTAGTGGGTCTGGTGATGTAGTTTTGTGTTAATTATTCTGATACTGTACACATCTAACAATCTATAACCTGTAAGCTTTCTTGATACATGGCTATGTTATTAAAGTGTTGTGCATTCTAACAAGTTAAGGGTTCTATGCATTTATTTGTTAGAAGCATTAAAGGGGTTGTCCCAAGCTTATGATTCGTCTGCAGTCACTATATATGTCTCTATGTGACTGCAGAGAACTAGTCTAGCTCGACCACCTGTTGGGTGCTCAAGGGAAAAAAACGTATCAATGCAGAAAGAATTGTATCCCTGCAACACTCGTAAGAAAGACTTGAGAATTAGTATCTTGTTTTGTGGTATTTGGCTACTTTATCACCCATGCTTGTTGTCCATAAATATACCTAGATATGTCTATAGAGGTATTTGGAACGATATCTCTACAATACCCAAATACACAGTAAATTATTCTAAATATGATTTATCATCCGCTATTTATTAACACCAGTATATCCCATGAGGATTTCACCTGCATTCATGCATTGTATATGCATAGATACAGTGGTCTTAACCCTTATTTTATATCTTTGTTGTTATGGCTTTCATAATTACCCTTCTAAAAAAAAACATACACCTGTCCACCTACAGGCATCCTAGAGGTGTTCTACCGCAGGCACTATGTGCACAAATATCTTTAGTAAATCATATGATTCACAGAAGGTATTGACTGTATTACTTTCGGATACTATCCCATTATATAGGACTATTCCTAGTACCAGTTAGCTGAAACTAACTCATTCAGCTATAACATTCCTTTTCTCTCTCTATCGAACCCATCTTCCCTTCGTCACTCTCTCCCACTTTTTTCCCTTTTCTGTCCTTTTTTCCTATTTCATCATCTTCCTTCACGTTTCCACCTCACACCCCATGCTGTCCCTCCTCTTCCCACCCTTCTTCTTCACTCATATAACCGCACCATAACACTGAGCTTTCACAGCCAGAGGGTCCCCCTATCTACTTGATACCTCACCAAAGTTATACGGCGTATCATTCACTCCACACATTAAGACCGCCAGAAGAAAAAATTTTTTTATTTTGTTTGTTGATTTAGTTTATTTATATGTTTTTGAATAGTCTCATCTTGAAGAAGACCCAATGTAGAGTTGAAACATTATGATTGTCTTCACAATTGCAAATAAAAACCACAGAAAAAGATACTACTTCTCGTCTTTCTTACGAGTGTGTCAGGGACACAATTTTTTCTGCATCTATGTGACTGCAGACTTCTGAATTCTCACAGAGCGCACACTGCCTGCTGTCAGGATTGTCTGTTGTCTGGTGCCGGCAGTGAGAGTGGAAGGTCACGTAACCATAGGTATGTAATTTACATACATGAAGTCACGTGCTGACTAGACATTCGAGGCTTCGATCAATGAAATGAATTGAGCGAGGCGGGACACGTCAAGTCAGAATGTGGCCAGAAGTATATAAATCGCATACTTGTGTTTACATGACCGTCCAATCTTACCATTGACAAGGGAAGATCCTGAAAGTGTGCATTACACGTGCCATGGGAATTCGGAGGCCTGCAGTTACCTAGACTTTCATCTCAAACCTGGACAAGCCCTTTAATTATAACATTAAACACCTTAGCCCACTCCTAACAATGTGTAATATACTCACTGCCAGAAACAGCTCTTGCTGGTTCCAGCAGTCACTGTACCTGTAAGGGTACCTTTACACGCCGCAACTTTTGGCGGCGATCGGAGGCAACCTAACGTGCGCATGCACATTTTTCATGGTTGCCTCCCAAGGCGCATTTACACGCCACAATTTCGCCCTCAACCTGAGGTGATGTGTTGTCCCGGAGGTTCCCACACCAACAGTGGGAAACATCCGGTTGACTCCTGATGCCGCTTCACATGCCGCAATCCCCAAAGGAATGTGGGCATACATGTTCAGCACCGCAAGAACATAGGCGTGACAGACTTGTGTTTTCCGCGCCCCAAACACGTAATAGCGTCATGAATTGGCTAGCCTACGCAGGAAGGCTGGCTAATACATGAGGCCATTGCAATTGTGTAGTGTGAATGGACAGCTGTTCAAATATGGGGCTCTGTGAAGGGACAACCAATGGAAACACAGTAGCCCCCACCAATCATTGCTGACGGGGCGCAGTATCCAGCACACTGTGGCATGCCTACGGGAAATCAATAGGCGACGCTGATTCCATCCCTATCGCCCCTTCACATGCCAAAAGCAGGGAGTTTCCTCTTCATGGTTGCCTCTGGTTTTTGAGCAGTGCAGTGAAATTGGAACCAGGCGCAACTTTGAAAATCATCGCCGGGTTCCCCAATTACACGCCGCAATTTCATAGCAATTTCACGGCAACGGTGACGGGGCTCAGGATTTCCTCTCAGTTTTCACACCGCAATTGCGGCGTGTATAGGTACCCTAAGTGTAAAAATCACATATGGATGATTGGTCACATGCCATCTCCTAAGACCACTGGGGGTGAAGGGGCCAAACCGAACTGTTGCCCCGGGTGCCAGGAAAGCTAGATACACCTCTGCCCTCCAGATCAGATTAACCATCATATATGTGTAACAGAACTGGCTAAACACCAAAATACAATAGCAGTCCGAGCATTTAGAATAACAGCACAAACCCAATATTATTTCCGAGGCCTGTGATTCTCTTCATTTTAGAAACTGAGCAATTTGTTCCTTCAGAAAGCTGCTTACATCTCCAATCTACAGGACCAAGACGTTATCTGTACTCTGCACTAGGGAAACGCCAGCTGTTTAATAAGTGTTGTTCTGGAAAGGCCGCCCGCTCTGATTATTAGGGCTGTCCCTTGGGGTGTTGTTGAGAAAGAAGTTCTCACCAGATTATATTTAACGCCCTATTGTAAAAATGTCTGAACCTTCTTTGTGTCTGATCCTAGTAGCAGGTGCATGCTGAATCTAACTGAAGAGATTATTCTTTCTATACAAGTTATATACTGTACATAACATCTTCCTGATCCTCACAAGACAGCTAAAAAAGCGATAGTTCTGCAGTCTGTGATCGGCTGAGATTGTGACACATGAAGAAATCCGCCCTTATTTGGCCAGAGGAAACAACACCACGATTCTGTACAGACCTGTCACTGCCTCGATGGATCTATGAACAATCATTATTGAGGTCGTCATGATTGACGGGAACAGAACCTAAAGCCCTTTCATTTTGGGGTTGGGGCTGCCTGACATCATTTTACAATCTTGACATATTATTGCAGTAATAGACCTTCATTAGACGTTATTTATCCACAATACAAATGTCTACTCTCAAAATGTAAAACCTGAATACAAGAGATTTTCATTTCTATATTTCCTACCGATAGTGGTTTATGCTACCAGGTCACGTGATCTTTTCTTTTTTTATCATGGTTGCAGGCAATGGGCATCATACGGAGAGGATTCTGATCCAAACAATGGTTTAATCTCCAGAAAAATGTGCAAAAAAATCTGCAAAAATCAATCTGTTCTAATAAATGACACAATTGTAACATTTGTTATTATGATTCAGTAACTGGAAAAAAAAACAAACACCCTCAGGAAATGTTTACATAGATTTGCACTATGTACTGGCAGAATATATACAATAACCCTGTATACATGTTTTACATCAGATGAAAATATTGCAGGAATCGATGACCGGTCCTTTGATACATGTTGTGACACCTATTGCATACCACAGCTGATTTGGAAGATAAGAAGATATGGTGGATTTAAAGGGTCTTCCTTACCTTGTCTTCCTTCCCCACTCATAGATGACAGGCTCAGCTGTCATTCAGGTCTCCTCCCAAAAAGCAGAACCCTGTGTGGCTTGTAAACCTTGCTACTCACCTTCTAGAGACACTTAAAGGGCACCGTCCTCCTAGTTCCAAACGTTCCTTGTTATTTTGCATCTAAATTCTCTTCTCACCCCTCAGTGGTGACGTCTGTGACAGTAAGGGAGGAGGGAGGAGGAGTTCTGCGGGGCTGGCCCTTTAAAGACACAGCCTGAATAGCAATGTGCTAGCTGCAGGGATTCTAACTAAAGCACTCCAAAATGCCAGGAGGACAGGATTCATTAACACATTGCTTGCCAGACCTCATTAAGTTCTGTCACGTTCATTTAGCTGTATATATGAACAATTATTGTTGTTAATGTCATCTGTTGATCCTGGGTGAATATTTAGCTGAGTACACATGCACAGACACAAACACACACACACAACAGACACACATGACGTGCCCCAGGGCCATGGGGTACTCGGAATCTGTGTTTTGAGGCTTCCGCGGAGTCACAGGTGCTGAGACCAGGTTCTGTGACCCTGGTTGTCAACACTAAAGGTTCTGGGGGTATTGACGCCACACGTGGTATGTGGCTATTAGTGGCTGCAACTGCAGTTCGGGAGATCTGGGGATGATGGGAATGCAGCGGTAATGGTTTTGCTGGATCCCCAGTGCAACCGGGAAAGTCTATGGCGGTGGTAGGCCGTTGGGGGTGCAGGACTAATGGCGCTGAATA
Organism: Allobates femoralis; assembly: GCA_033576535.1. Taxonomy (NCBI): domain Eukaryota; kingdom Metazoa; phylum Chordata; class Amphibia; order Anura; family Aromobatidae; genus Allobates; species Allobates femoralis. The sequence continues at coordinate 39,170,988 of JARQOC010000007.1, forward strand.
ACCGACAGACACAAGGGTTGAAGTCTCTGTTACCTTTAATGGTGGAAGTAGCTCTAGTCCAGGGTACCGTCCACAAGAGATGTTGGGAGTGCGGGAGGCCTGGAAGCAAGTTGGGGTTCTCCTCACCAGGTGAGTTCTGAGGCCTCTGACTCACCGTGGCCGGGACTCCGAGGGACAGGCGTTGTCTTCTTCCTCCTTGTCACGGGAACCGCGCCTGCCGGTAGTGGGGCCAGGTGGTCCAGATTCAATAAAGACGTCGTTGGTTGAACAGATTAAGGGGTTAATTTGTTTCGTGACGTCACCTATGAATATTCCGGTGAAGTCCACCGGCGCAGCTTGGGCCTCCGGGGGATGGAATGTAGCAAGATGGAACGCTCCCCACAGGCTGAGCGGTAATCCCCGGAGCCAGGAGCTGCACAAGATGTTCTGAGGCAGCTGCGGTTACCTTAGTGTGCGGAGAGAAACAGTTCATAAGAAGGCACGGACACTGAAAGTCTCTGTAACGGGTACTTTACTGTAACCAGCAGGCAGTACATGGCATACAGTGACGGGTAGCGGACCGGGTGGACTTAGCAATGACCAGTGTTTCTCAGAGCTCCGCGGTGTTCCTCCATTCTAACTAAGCTGTGTTGCCGAGGTCGCCCAGGGGTGCCAGGTTGGGTACAAGGAGGCTGCTTCAATTGCCCTACCGGGGAATTCTGGCCGGATTTGTGGGGAGCCTTGGGTCCTTTTAGTGGGTACTCCGCTGGCTAGACGACTTGTTGTAAGCGGCGGTGGTAGGGTGCTCCTGTAAAGCGGTCCCTCCACTCCTGGTTTGCATAGCAGTGCTGAACAACTACTAGCTTCGGTACTAGTAGACCGGTTGTAGATGGGCACGGGATGTTTTTGGACCCGCATGTAGATGCCCGGAGACCGGCTGTTAAGGCACCGGTAGTAATGGCGCCCAACCGGGGGTGATGGCCAGGGGGCTGCACGGGACTGTGCAGGCCCCCTCTCCTAGGTTGCAGAGCTTGTTGTTTTGCTCCCTTCTCCTACGTTGTTGCAGAGTTCTGTACTAAACATTTCCACTACACACTACCTCTACACTCCGCCCACCAGGACCTTATTGGCCCTCTATGCTGATGATGCATGTAGGGTAGAATTAACTGTGTCATCGCTTAGTCAGAGAATATTGCTGCTGCTGTCTTGGCTGTAATACCCTCCTGTGACGCACTCGTTGCGGGGCGCCACACCTCCCTATTGCGCTACTCTTGGTGGGCCCTGGCTGCCTGTAGCTAGCTGCAACCCTCTCCTTCTGTGTACTATCTCTCACCCATATGGCAAGCAGCTCGAGCCCTCTCTGGGTACTACTCCTCTGGCTACTGTCCCTGAGCTCTCTGGTGCTGCTGTGCCTTCCTGGGCTTCGTTGTGGCTGGGAGACTTGGAATCTCCCGCCTTCCAGTTTTGGCTGCTGGGCCTGGAATCCCTCACAACCTAGGACTCCTGAGTCCACTTCTGGAGCTCTACACTGGGGTGAGCCCGGTAACCGGCTCCACATCCCAGACCTGCTTCTCCACTTCCTCAGACCCTCTCCTATGGATCCCTCATGCTGGCTAGTCTTTGTCCCAGGACGAACCTTACTCTGCTCCAGTCCACGGGATCACTTCACAGTCTTCTTAATAACTCGGCTCAGTGTCTCTCTACCTGGGACGAGCTAGGCACATCTTCAGTCCACGGGTCCTCTTCACAGTCCTCCCAGGAACTGAACCCCCTAACCCCATCCCCAAGCCAGAATTTATAGGGCATATCCCCTGAACTCGGGTTTCAGAGCTCCCCCTTCTGGTCTGGAGTCAGGAAGGTGTTGTGTGTGTGGTGGGCTTACTTGGTGTGGATACCTCTCCTTGCTTCCAAGCACGGCATGACCCCCCGAGGGAGACAATGTCATCGTGGCAACCGGACTCTGGGGTGCCGCACACGCACATGAGGTGTCCTTGCAGTTGCGTTCCTCCTTGCAGACACCATTTGCGTTGTGGTATTGTCATATGAATTGCGCCCTGCATCTTTGTAAATAATGTGTAATGTAGAGTAATGTGGGATAATGTTTTTTGTATAATGTATAGCACTTTTACTAGTTAAGCAGACTACAGGGCAACCAATAGGTAAAGTGAAACCATTGTTAATTTTTTTATTTCATAAATGAATAGTACACGCAAAAATAAGCAACTATTGTAATATATCTTATCAGACAAATTTGCTTTTCTCTCCCAGAATTGATCAGTGATTATCAAAATTCTCAATTCTGAGATCAAATATGTATCCAGTGTAGACTTTCCCATCACAAAGAGTTTTCCTATTTATTAACCCAAACATAACCTCTGATGGTAATCCACAGCGATATCCAGCAAAGCACACAATCCTGGCTCTGCGTCATCCAGAGACTGCAGAGATGAAACAAGTGTCATCTTCCTGCAGTCTCTAGGATAACACTGATGGCTGCAAGGAGCGGTGATGTCACTGAGGGCTCCTCGTGGCAGTGAGCTCAGGTGATCCCGCTGCTGGATTGCGGGAAATGACTGAACAGCAGTACTGCAATCCGGCAGCAGGATTAAGTGAGTTCACAGCACTAGTTTCCCATGCAGTGAATTCAGCTGAACCTTTTGTCAGATTTCAGTACTGCTGTGCCACTATGCCCCTCAATCCGCCAGCGGGGTGACCTGAATTTACTGCCACGGAAGGCCCTCAGTGACGTCACCGCTCTCCGCAGCAGTCAGTGTGATTCCAGAGACTGCAGCAAGAGGACGTTTGTTTCAACCTTGCAGTCTCTGGATGTATTAAAGCCAGGATGAAGTGTTTCATAGGATGTCGTTGTTGGTTACCATCGGAGGTTATGTTTGGGGTTAATATTTGGGAAAATGAGGGATGTCTGTGTGTTTTATTTCAAATAAATAATTTTTCTCTGCATGTGTTTTTTCACTATTTCCTCACAGGATTGATAATGAGTGGGTCTCACAGAGACCTGAACATTATCAATCTTGGCTTAATAAAAAGCTGTCAGTACTCAGCTGTCATTAACCCCTTCTATCACCCTGATGCCACAGCACAAGGGTATCAGGAAAAGCTGGATGAAGTGGCAGGAATTGTCACTTCTAATGAATGCAACAATTTCTGGGGCGGCTGTGAGCTGCAATGTTGTAGCTTTGGGCCTCACTATGCTGAGAATAACTGCCCCCAGTTGCTTGGTTTTTACCTTGACTGGCAATTAAAACTAGGGCAAAGCCCACACACTCCCCTGTATATTTGACTGTCAGCCAAGGTAAATCCAAACATCTTAGGGTGGCAGCCCGTAGTTGTCCGGATTATCTGTGCCGAGAATCAAAGCACATTTAAATACATAAGACAGCAGAAATCAAGGTTATCTATGATCACTGCTGTTACAGACATATGCCAGCTAAGTATCACAGCCGATATCTACCCGGTATGGAGCGGGCTCAGCTCCTGAACCTGCACCAAACAATCACATCCTTTACATCGAACATACATTTCACATTCCTAAGACAAAACTTACAAAACTTAAAGAGGACCAACCACCAGGATTTAGTGGTATAAAGTGAAGGCAGTGCCTTACAGGCACTGGGTTGCTGAATGCAATCATACATTTAATTGAAAGATTTCATGTTTGATTTCAGAGAAAAGGGACATATAACTACTGTAAATCAGTGCAGCAGGTGATTGACGTGGCCTTTTCAAGCCATCATAGCGTCACTGTTTAGGTCAGGTTTTGTTTTCTATTCTTCCCTGTGGGCTTGTCTTTTGGATGTAAGCCGAACCTCCCCACCAATCCCCTCATCCAGTTTTTCATCTTCTGGCAACTATGCACTAATTTACTTTCCTCCATCAACATGGCGTCTGACATCGCACTTGTGCATAGCGCTATAATTGGTGCCATTTGATGACAGAGCTTATCTGTCACTCACACAATCCCTTGCTTGCTTCTCCCATGATTGTGATTGCGGACGTACAGAGATACTGGTAGGGGCAGGGTCTCCACCTGTACTTCTGTGACCTAGCGCGCCTCTGATTACAAGTGCAGGAGAAGCAGGTGAGGGAGGGTGCGAGTGACAGGTAAGCTCCGTCACCAACATGGCACCAGGCATAGCGGTATGCGCATGCGCGATGTCAGATACCATGTTGGTGGAAGAAAGTGAATTAGTGCGCAGGCACCAGAAAATAAAAGTCTTGATGAGAGGGAGTGGGGGTTCAGCTTACAGCCAAAAGACAAGCTCACAGGTGAGGAATTAAAAAAAAAAAGCCGAACCAAATAGTGACGCAATGCTGCACACGTAAATCACCTGCTGCACTCATTTACAGTAATTTTATGACATTTTCTGCAATCAAACCTGGAATTTTTCAAGTAATGGTATAATTGCATTCAGCATCCCAGTGCCCGTAAGGCATTGGCTTCACTTTGTAGCACTAAATCCTGGTATAGTGTTTAGGGACAGTAGCGTAACTAGTGTCTGATGGGCCCCAGTCCTCAATATTTACTTGGTCCCACCCCCACATGTTGGTCAATGTACTGTATGCCCACATGTTGGTCAATGTATGGACCATTGTAGCATTCTAAATCTCATAAACACATGTGTTGCCCCCCCCCCTTTATTATATACCGGTAGTAATGTCTGCCATTTTGGTAAATATACCCCTTCGACCGGTATATATGTTCCCTATCCTGGTATATATATCCCTCATCTTGGTGTATCGGTCTCCCCATCCTGGTATATGTACAGTGACAAGCAGTGGCGTAACTTCAGGACTCGGGGCCCCGATGCGAAAGCTCCAACGGGGCCCCCAATTATTGCAAATCTTTAGTAGTATTAGTCTTTTTCTATGGGCCAAAGGGACGTTTGGGGCCCCCCTAGGCTGCAGGGCCCGGGTGCGATCGCAACCCCTGCACCTATTGTAGTTACGCCCCTGGTGACAAGCAAAAGGGCAACAATCATTTGAAGTTTCAACTTTCAGGCTCCATATCTAACCATCCACTACAGCTTTGAGTGTGAGAATACCTACATTTTATAGACATCTTGGCTATCTCATACATAGATTTTACTTGAAATAATTTAGCATATAATTAGTTATGCAGATTCTTGTTATGTCACTACATTGTTGCTGTTGTTCCTGATGGTAGAAAAATTCTTATACTCTAAACTACAAATTACAACCTGCTCTCATATATCATAAAAGCTCAGTGTGTTATTAGGTTGATCCCATGCAAAAGGTTACTGGTTCGAATCAAGGAACAGCCATGAAGATGACACGCCCACTCCAGGGCTGTGTAAGACTCGGGAACCGGGCAGTTACTAGCTGTTGTCTCTTCTTTTCACGGGGACAGATGGGGGTCGAGGCCCGGCCCCATGACCCTGGCAGTGTCATTTAAAATAAAATAGGAATGATGACAGGGAAAGTCTGAGGGGATAAGGGGTATTCGTGACACCACCTGCAGTATGCGGCCAGGGTGGCCGCTGCTGCTTCAGAACCTCTGGGTATGGTGACCATCAGCTTGGATGGTTCCTCTCCCCGCAGGCGGAGCACGGTTCCCAGGGCAGCGGAATAGAGGAGTCAGTCCATACCTTAGCAGACGTTCAGTGGAATATCAATACCCCGGTGTTTCATGCGGCCTCCGCGGCCGGTAGTCGCCGCTCAAGAAGTCACACACCACAGCTGCGGTTCCCTTACGTTTACTTGATGTTTCAACATGGCCGCTGGGTACGTCCCTTGCCAGGCTCCGGTTCAGCGTTTCCTCCAGGACCGGTTTAGTGTTACTGAGCCTCGGTTGGTGCCCTCTCTCTCTCTTACTGGGTGGTCTGTCTCTGGTGGGTCTACGTTCTCTCTCTCTCAGCAGTATAAGGTGTAGTTCTCTTATGAGGCGAGCATGTCATAAGGTCACTCTCCCGGGCACTGCTCTCTAGTTCAGCCGCCTTCCCCAAGTTGTGTTGGGTGTTCGGCCACAGCTCCTGTTAGAAGTCAGGGGCCTCCGGATTTACAGCTCGGGCATGAAGTATCCGCACCGTGTTCAGGGCCAGGTCCCTGTGTCGTCCACCAACCCCTCTGTCTCATCAGATTCATGTGTACGGGGAATCTGTGTCTCTTCCACACCCCTAGGGCTCTTCTCTCCTTCCACCCTTCTGGTTTCTCCCTCCCGAGGCGAGCGTGGTCGTGCTCCAAGCCCCGGGAGCCGGCACCACACCGACTCTGCACCCTTCTGTTGCTGCTTCCTCTGCTCTCCTCTACTACTCTACTCCACTCTCCTTCTTAACACTTCCCTGTTCTCCCTTTTTGTATCCTAGGCCCTCCTTCAGGGTCCTCCTATTGTCCCAGGGCCTACGTGTTTGGGTTGTGCTTGCGTTTGTTTTGGGCTCAGTCACACCATCCCAGAACCTGGAGAACAGGGGTACTACACTCTCTAACCGCGGGAATTCTGTACCACTGGTGGCGGCCTACTCATTGGGGCGCCACATTCCCCCTTGGGTCCCCGAGCAACCCGGTATCTTGGACACTTACAAAATTTGGTTTTTCTTTATGCATATCAACAACAACAACAAAGAACAATAATCAGCATTTTTGTTCCCTTTCGGGAGGCACGGGTTCTTAAACGTTACGAAATAGAGTCCAGTCGTATCAAAATATAAAAGCTTGCAAAAGTAATAAAAAAAAATAAAAAAAGTGTTCACTCAAGAAAGCAACAAGTCCACAGTCTCATGAGTATTACCCCTAATTGGGCTCAAATCATGTCCTGGTCAATGTCCTCCACCCAACAGTACAGTGTCCATGGCGGGTTAAATATTTAATTCACATTTGTACATTCTCTAATTCCTAACTAGCCATTTATTCACATTATTTACACACAAGAACACACTAACTATTATTTACAATAACTTTCACTGTCTTACTTTAAGGCTTGCAGCAAATCGTTCTCTCTCCGGTAAAGTTCATTCGGCTCTGCGTGTGGGGCTCAAGGCTGCAAGATCTTGTATACGCGCAAGGCGTACCAGCCGCGCCGTCCCATGCATCGGGTGTAGCCAACCTCCTCGCCAGGGCGGAGGTCTCGACCGGGGTGTCCCTTCGGGAGATAGGACTCCACGTCTCGCCGGCTGACGAACACCTCTTGCTCCAGTCCATACTCCTTAATAAACCCCCAGCCAGTACGGAGATGAAAGTCCACTACTACCCCGCGGCACCGGTCCGCCGGGTTCGGAACCAAAATCTGTCTTATACATCTCTTTTCCTCCAAGTTGGCCTCCTCCTGCAGCTGCCAACGGTCTCTGCGCTACCGTCGCTCCTCTTCTTCCTCGGCCTCCATGCCCAGTAGCCGTTGTCTTGCCCGTCCCGAACTCAGTTCCCCGCCTGGGCCGTAACTGGGCTCCCTCCCGCCAAACTCTCATCGGAGGCCCAATGCACCCCACCGCCTTCAACTCCTAAGATCTCTGCTGAGCCCTCACTGCTCTCCGACTCGTTGGCATCATCCTCAGTCTCTGGCAGCTGTGCTGACTCTGGCGATTCGGGTGTGGCAGCTGGTAGCTCCTCGGTCAGTTAAGGTGTTACCTGCTGGTTCTGGTTCAGTAGCTCTGACACTAGCGCTGCTGCCGGTCCTTGCTCTGGCACTCCTGCTGTAGGTTCTACCACTGGTGCAACTATTGATGGTACTGGAGGCTCTAGCACCAGGGCTCGTAGTGCTGCTTTCTGTATCTGGGACCTTCTCCATGCATTCATGGCCC